>VWZD01010891.1:105521-182132 GCA_013396695.1 Sakesphorus luctuosus | reverse complement strand
AACCCACCAGAGAGACAGAGGGGGGGTGGGGGGGGGGGGGGGGAACCAAAAAAAAACCCAAAACCAAACCAAACAAACACAACAAAAAACCCAGTCATTTTAGAACAGCACTTGATGTTAAGAAAGAAGTGCCCCTTCTAGGACAATTTTCTTCATGTTTAACCTAAGGCAATGCATTTGTTCATTAGTCTTTATGTTTGGTCCAGCTGAGGTGGAGTTAATTTTCTTTATAGCAGCCTGTAACTTGTTGTGTTTTAGATTTGTTACTTAATAAGGGTTGACAACTCATCAGTCTTTTGGCTGTGGCACAGCAGTGCACACACAGTGTCAAGGCCTTCTCTATTTCCTGGGCTTCCCCCAGAAAGTTGTCTGGGGTTGGGGAAGAGGCTGAGAGGGGACACAGATGGGACAGCTGACCCCAGCTGACCAGAGGGATATTCTATGACATGTATTGCTAAGCTCAGCAATAAAAACTCAGAGGGTGATTTGTCTAGAAAGGTAGCCTAACTCAGAGACTGGTCACACATTAGTTTGCTTGTGGGAGGTGGCAACTGACTGCCCTTGCATCAGGTTTTTTGGGGGGGGTTATTTTCTTCTTGACTTCATTTATTTAACTGTCTTTATCTTAATGCATGAGTTTTCTTGCTTTTGCTCTTACTATTCTCTCTCCTGATGAGATCATCATCCTGATGTCAAGGTGGAATGAGCAAGCACCTGGATGGGTGCTTGCTGGCTGGGGTCAACTCACCACAATTTTCTTGCATATATTGAAAGCCCATAAAGCCCTCTTCATGGGCTTTAATGAGAGAGACTGTCTAGGAGGTATTTAACTTAGGTTGCAGTTGCCCTCATGCACAGATAAAAATTCCCTACAGGAAAAGAGGGAAAAACCTTCAGGTCTCTGTGTTGTGATTGTGCTATGCTTTAAATGCAATGTAACTCATGGAATTATATTTTGGGAAGTTTGGAAGAAGTTTATTTTTTGTGTTGCTATCAAAGTGAAGTCCAACTGCAGCCACTCTGAAAGGGCATCATTTGTGAGCACCTCTCTTTGCCTGCTGGAGGTTTTCCTCCCCTTATACAAATTCCAAGGCTACATGCAAGTCCAAAGCTTCACATAGGTCCTGGAAGATAGTTACAACACAGTATAGAAGTGAATGGATAAAGTGGGTCACTCAGATAAGGGTAATTCAACAAAAATAAGGACTATTTTCTCCTGTCTTTATTACAGAATCTTCTTTTCTGATAATTTGTACAATCAGCATTTTAGCAGCTTAAATAAGCCATCCTGTTAGGCTAGGCAGGATACATGAGAAACTGGTCCCTGGAACTAACAGGCAAGCAATCAGCTTGTTACTGGCCTGGGGTACAGAACTGGGGAAAAATTCCCTGAAGCTGTGTTTCTGGTAGACTTGTACCCTTGTTAGGAGGACTCAGACCTCCTGCAGTTACTGATGGCTGTGTATGGAGAAAAGCAGGTGGATGCTGACTCCAGATCAGGTTCATGCAAAAGATAATACTTTCTTGATGTGAAGAATGAGCAAAAAAGGCGGGAGAGGGATGAACTGAGGTTCCTTT
Organism: Sakesphorus luctuosus; assembly: GCA_013396695.1. Classification (NCBI taxonomy): domain Eukaryota; kingdom Metazoa; phylum Chordata; class Aves; order Passeriformes; family Thamnophilidae; genus Sakesphorus; species Sakesphorus luctuosus. The sequence goes on along the minus strand of VWZD01010891.1, from coordinate 180,554 downwards.
GCACATTCATGACTGAGAGCAACCTGCAGCTGTCCAGACAAAGGAGATAATTTAAACACTATTTTAGAAGACCTTTACTTCTTTTTTTTGCTGCCACATTCTTGTAATAAATAAATAATAAACTGCAGTCAGAATGCTTAGAGTTATGGAGAATTGTAAATCTCCTTCCCTGGGAAAGTGAAACAAATAGAGATCCCTTATTCATTAGATTAAACAGCCTGAGCTGTAACATACTGGGTTTAAAGTCACACAGAATGCATTATCTTTTCTATCCTGAGCATCCAGAGTCCTCTGAGAGGACGTGGATGGTAGTAGCTAGGCTCTGTCTTGGCCCCTCTGCAGCATTAGGGGAGACTGCATTTTTTTTACCTGTATGAGGAATGTCTGAAGGTTCACAATGTCGGAAATTGTGCCAAACTGATAAACAGCCCTCTTTGCATATTTGTGACTATGCATAGCTCATTTGCATAAATAACAGATGAGTGTCCTAATGAGCTGAACTTAAGCCTGACAAGGTGGCAGCCTGGAATAAGCTTTAGTGCTGCATGAATTGCCATGCTTCTTCTGCAGGCGGCTCCCTGCTTGGGGAGCTCTGGCTGCTTGCTGGAGGGTGGTAAATAGGTTCCTTGCTGACCAGTTGGGAAACTCTGGCTTAGAGCTCCAGGATTAAATGCTGCTGCTGCATGAGTCCACAGAGGACTAAGATCCATCTATTTTATGCCAGTACCTGAGAATAATCTTAAAGGGTGGGTCACCTTTAGCTACAGCTTGTGCTCTGATTGTCTCTTAGCTCACAGCAAAGCTGTGAGGGCAGAGAGGCTCCAGCTGTCTCTTCCTGCTGTTCTCTGACCTTGGTAGGGGAACCCTGGGGCCAGGAGCAGGACTGTATGCTTCACTGTGTACTTTTGGTAATGTCAGTCACAGAATTATACGACAGCAGCCAGCATGGACTGGGACCTCAGACGAGTGTTAAGAAGTGTCTCTGCTTGTTCAAGGTGCAGTGCTGCAGAGACATGAATGTTTGCACAGTTCAGCAAAGTCCAGAGACAACAAATGAATTCTCAAACATAATACAGCTGCATTTACCAAGCACTCTGCCCAGTCTCTTCACAGGGTTAATTAAGTTGGCTCAGCTGCTGCTGATACAGCTTTCCCTTCCAGAGCCTGGGGATCTCTCCTTTTCCACCTCCACAGTATACCACAGACTTTCCATTTCTCTCTCATACGAATGTTTTGTTTGAGTGAGAAACAAACCACATATTTTTTGCAATCTCGTGTTGCTTGATAATTGAATAAACAAAGATAAACCCCAAACACATATATGTAAACTAAACAAATAAAGAAAATAGCTTATATTGAATGATGACATTTATCTGATATTTCATATAGCAGATATCTATCTAATATGAATAGCAGATAGCAGATCTCTATCCAATAACCAATACCACCTCTAGCCATAAGCACCCCTAGCTAAGGACAGGGGTAACAAACAACTTGTATCCTTTGTCTCATGGTAAAATGTAGGATACAAGCAGTCTTTCACCACTCTAACTGACTTGTTGAATTAAACAGTTTAAGTAATTCAGTTTCTGGTTTGTGAGCTTATCTAGAAAGTGAGAATGACCAGATAAAACCCTAGAAGTTAATGCCACTGATTTGATAATGGAGCATCTCACTCTCTTGCCAATTTGGTCCTGAGGAGAAGTTCCCATGAGAGGAACCATTCAGGACCTCACTTTTTTAAAATGAATTCATTTAAAGGGAACAAATAGGATGTGTCTGTTCTGTCTGTAGTTAGAACCATCACTATGAATATAACAAATGAACTTTTCACTTAGTAACTCCCTTGAAAATCATTTCTTAAAGTTTCCTTTTTACCTGCTACCTACTGTTTCCTCCCCTTCAAGCAGCGAAAGTTTGCTATCTTTCTTTTTGCCTATCACTTGAAGCAGTAAATATCCTACAGATTTAAGAAGGTGCTAATATATGTCCCTCAATGGTTTTGTATTAAATTGAAACAAATGCAGTCTTAATCAATGCATGGAAAGCCACAGTTTAGACCAGTACTTTTAATGCCCTGCATGTACTAAGTACATTACTTAAGGGACAAAAAAAGGCAGTATTTTATTCCTGGTAATGAGTAAAAGAGGTTAGCTCCATGCAGTGCTATTTTCAGTGGTCTGTTTAGTCAGGCATCTAACCTGAGCCATATATCAACTTTTATGAATGTGGTACTGGAAAACTCAGTTTCGGCAGCAATCTGCTCATCTCTGGCAAGAAAGCTGAGAGAATTCCAGCCAGGGAAACTTGAATTTAATAAAATAGGAGTATCAGGGTATGATAGTGAATCGTCATTTTGTGCTAGGGTCCATTATCCTTCCAAAAGTCATTACAGTGTTAAGATATCAGGAACTTTCTTGCTTTCTTGCTTCTTATTTCAAAATTAAAATGAAAGAAAAATTATCACTTCCATCTGGTTTTGCAGTTCTACAAACTGAACCATCAAAATCTGCCATTAACATATTTATCGTATCTGTCTTCGCAGCAAAATTAAGACTTATCTGGAATTAAGTTGATAAGACATAAGCTGCATTTCTCAGCAAATGAGTTTTCCCGCGGTGTCTCCTTTCCTTCAATGTAACTATTTCTTTTCTGCTTCCAGAGCATTTTTCACATTTTGGGGGCCTTTATAGAGTAGCTTTAACACAAATATTTTTGCTGTGTAGCAAGAAACTAACCTTCCCAAACAAATGCATGTTAGAAAATGCACCCTGGACAGCCAGGAAGGAATAGGTAAGAAGAGACTTTAGGAATTAACAATATTTTGCCTCTGGAAATGAAGAAAAATGTTGCTCATTAGCAGATGCAGAAATGTGCATATGCAAACATAAGAATAAGAGGTTTTTTCTCTGACAGGTGCAGCATTGTGGCTGCTGAGGCTGCAGCTGTGCCTCCTCTTTCTCTCTTTTGTTCTGTCCCCACTGAAGAGGAGGTTTCCCTCTCCCTAGAGTCTCAGTTTCCACCTCCTCTTTCCCCACATTCTATGTGTTGTTTCTCCCTGTCACTTTCTAGTAGCTTTCTAATAAATAGCATGTGAAGTTTGGAAGGTATAGCCCTACACATTTAGTATCATCGTACACTCTCATTGCAGTGAAGTTCCTAAAGCCTCTCAAAATCCCATCCCCACCACAGCTTCACCTGGTGAATCAGGTTCCAGATCCTTCCAAGTCCTTGTGCTGCAGCTTCTCACTTCTCTGAGCACCACATCCACACTGTGCCACAGGTTTCTTTTCCTCCTAACACCCATCCTGCGCCACATATGCGTGATTTCCTCCAGATCCATGTGCCTTGAGCCCCCTTGTACCATATTTTGCATGTGTCTTTCACTCCCCCTAACTTACATGACATTGGTTCTCCAGTCCACTCTACTGCTTTCAACAGGCTTGCTTCTTCCTATTCCTCACTTCTTCCCAACTCACCTCCACTGCTTTCTCTTCTCTCATGCAGTGAGCTGAAGCCCAGGTCACAGGCACAATGGAGTAGGAGCTGCAGGGGTATCTCAAGTTACACACGATCTTTTGTTGCCTTCCCCAGCAGCTCTATTCCAAACCTCAGCAGAGCATTGGCCTCCAGCTATGTTCTTAGGAGCAAAACTGGGACAAGATGTAGGTGCTGACAAGTGTCAAGCAATTTAATTTTCTTGTTGGCTGGACAGTCCAAAAGGATTTTGTATTGGTGCTCTGTCGCCAAGATCCTTACGGCTGTGTTCAGACCTGGGGGCCCATGACTATTTTCTGGAAAGCCTATATGCATCCTGATACCGTTTGGGGCTGAAGCCTACATATGTGCCATCCCACTTCATGACCTGGGTTTGCTGCAGAAAAAAACAAGCAATGCTGCCTGGAGAAGCACTATAATCTGGATGGGGGAACCAGGACTCCCTGGCGCCCTATAGACTCAGTATGAACCAACAGGAAGGAGTCAAAAGAGCAGGAAACCCTAAAGCCCCAGCTAAGAAATGACTGGACCTTTCCTGATATTCTCAGTATGGAGGCGTGGCATTAAGACTTCTTTCTCTTTTAAACAATACTAAAAGCTTAAAATTTCCACAGAGGATCATCAAGGCTGTATTAGGCACTTACTGCAGTTTGATGTTAGTCTCAAAACCAAAATACAGTAGGGAAGATAGCAAAGGAAGGACAGGCAGTACATAATTGCCTGAAAAAGCAGCAAGGCAATCTGAGGTGTAAGTCTCATTGCAGCAAGGCATTACTACTACAGGAAATGCTGATACAGTACATGAAATTAAGGAAGGTACAGATGAACATTTGGATATGCTGACTGATGGAAATGGCAACTGGTTAAAAGCAAATTGCTTAATTTAGAGCTAAAAATGAATTACTTTGAGAACAAAGAGAAAAGAAATATAAAAATAAAGAGAATGCCCAGAAGAAATAAAAAATTGAATCACATGGAAGTATGGAACCCTTGATAAGAAGGAAAATCCTGCAGAGAATGTGTGAGCCAAAAGCCATTGATGTCAGTAAGATGAGAATTGGCTGGAGAATTTTTTTTCCTGTCTCACAGAAAGTACATAACATAATAAAACACATAGCATAGCAAAATCATACAATTATGTATAATTATGAAGCAGGACAAAAAATGTAAAAAAAAAAATAATCCAGAATTAAAGGAAGCACTGCAGCAGAGTAACTCTTCAAAAATAGAAATTGGAGAGGGGAGAAACAGAAATACTTTTTCAGCTGGGGTTCTAAGAAGCCTGACTTCCCACAAGACTGTTCTGCATGCTGAATCCTTATGTTTGTGCTTTTCCTCACAGCAAGAAGATCAGAAAATTAAGTTGGTGGGTAGCTAGTGCTACCTCTTATGGCCTATATTTTGGTCTGTTTGGAAGTCAGCAAAGAGCTTTGCAATTTAAAATTGCCAGAGATAATGTGCACCACAGCAAGTTTCCAGCAGGAAGCACAGTCCCCATCCTGCTGCAATGCCCATCTGCAGCAGTGGCAGTTACCTGCCAGGCAGCTCCTGAGGATCTCACAGAGGCAGCTGCTGCAGCTCTTGGCAGCTGCCAGGCTATCTGACTCCATGCCTGCTTAAACATCCTCAGGGACTTTTCTGGGTTCTGAAGGCCAACTGGCATGAGGTGTCTCTGCTAGTAACCCTTTTGGTCTCCTTATTTCTGGGAGTGGGCCATGGGGGTGCTCTAACCCCCAGATCATGCCTGGGAACTGTTTGGGAAAGTCCTAGTTGGCACAGGTTAAAATGAAATGCAGGGATGTTTATAGGCACTGTGTAATCCACTAGGCTTGATACAGCCACTGCGAAAAGAAGATGGGAAAATAAAGAAAAGAAGGATGCTCACCAAAGTCACTAAAGTGTTGTACATGATCAGTGTAAAAGACAACACTGACATTGCCAATTTACATTATACCTTCTTTCATGAAATTCAACCTTTTGCAGTACTATCAGCTTGGCATTCTGGAAGTGAAGACACCTTGGAAGGTTTCGATTATGCTTGCAAATATATGCCCCATGAAAGGAAATAAGAAAGTTGCTGTCAGTGTGACAGCAGGGTCAAATCCCAAAAGACCTTGTAGTCATGGCTTAGATTTTCCAGAGAGTCTTTGCAGTGAGGAATTGAGTGATTATTATGAAATAGAGAATACTGTGGAGAGACTCATCAAATCCATTAAAATTTGTTAATGACAGTCCAAGTATTTCCCTCTTTATTTTTTGAATGTATGAGTCCATAGACCTGGCAAAAAAGTATGGTGAGGGAGATTTTAAGGGTTGAAAATTAATATTTTTACTGTCTCTGCCAAGAAAATTAATTTTTCTTCTTTATGCTTAGAGATGTATAATTTACACCAAACTTTTTCGAGGTATTTAAAAACATTATGTTCTTGTTTTGCCTCAGGACATAAAATAGTTTTACTGGTAAATATGGTGTGATGGCAATATGTTGTGGTGTTATGGTTCAGGTTTTCCTCCCACTTTTTTTTTTTTTAAATACAAAATGACAAGGGGATTGAGGATGCACAGGTTATTCAATTTTGTTGTGATTACTGTAGTGCCACTGAAAAACCAAAGCAATGATCCCAGGCTTTCAATGACTGTAGGCACTGGCTTGTGTCAGTGATTCACCTGAACTAGTGTGATGGAGTCTAAGTAGAGTATCACTTGATAGGAGTCACTGGAGGGGGGAAAAAAAAAAGGAAAAGAAATGGAGCTCTCTGCTAGTTTGTGGCATGCCATGAACCACTGTGATGGACAACAGTGGCAATGAAGTGCTTAGACTCTGCTCTGGTTTGGGCTCTAAATTAGCTGGAGTTGAAATCTGGTTAATAAACCAGGATAAAACTATTCCAAAAGCCTCACTTTTAAGCTTTAAATTTAAGAGTATTTCAAAAAGTAAATAATACTTTATATGTGAAATGAAGAAATTGTATCTGGAATCTACTTTTATGGATCCATCTGTTTTGCATAAGTGGCAAATGCATGCTTTGCAGTAGTAATGAGGAAAAGAGTGGTTGAGTTTGCTTGTGAATTACTCTCATTTGAAAGGAAATGTGCCAAGCAATTAAACACTAGCTCTACAAGAAAATTCTGGCCATGTGAGGAATAGGGTTCATAGGAGCTCAGTAGGTCTGCTTTACATTGCCACTTCTGTCACATACTGCTTCACCAGGCAAATCACATAAATATCATTGCCTCCAGATACATGAAGAAACTGCCAATTGTGAAGAAGGAGTGTGGATTTACAGCTCATTAGTTACTTTATATGGATGCTTAAATCTCAGGTAAATGCAAGATACATTGCCTCACTTTCAGTAAGGGTCAGAGCTACCTCACATTTAATCTGGAGCAACAACCACACAGACAGTTGCCATGGAGTATTAAATGAGCTGTAAATTCATGCTCATTTACTAGGTGGCAACTTGTTCATGTAGCTGTCTCCTCTGTCTATGTAATGGGATACGATGCTTCATTTTCCCATCTTGGATATTTGTGTAGACAAGCATAATTTTGGATGCATGCAGCATTTTGTGCATTGGCTACTGTGACAGGAACAACAGCAACAACATAAAATAATATCAGCAATGAAATTACTAGACACTAGTACATTTTATCCTTCTTTAAAAGTTTTTAACTGGAAGTTAATCTATAGAAGAGATGAAAAAAACAAGTGACAGTTGTCTAGGATAGGTGGATTCTAACGTGTGTGTATTTGAAAGAGGAAGAAACAAGAAAGAAGAACTTATTTAAGAACTTATGTCATTGCAAGGTGTTAACCCTGAGGCTCACTAAAACCTTTGTGAGCTTGGTGTTTTGTTAACCACTTCATAGTTGATTCTAATAGTAGGCATTGGTCTTTTGTGCTTGTCTTCTGCATCTGCTGTGATATATCTGGTGTGTTAAGCCTTGTCTTCACCTGTTGGCTTACAGAAGGTAGCAGTTAGTTTCAAGACATTAAGACTTATGGAAGGAAACTCAGATGTTTCTTATAAAGCCTCTGTAATTTTCCCCCATTTGTGGAACTTTGATAGATGATAACATTAAACTAAGAGTTGCATGTTAAAGGTTAGTTTTTGCAAGCATGAAAAGTGTCAGCAAGGGAAGAAAATGAGGAAAGACACTGCTACAGTACAGGTTATAGAAATATATATATATTTTATATTGATAGATCATACTTGGTTAAAAAGCAGTGGTACATAACTGATCATGTATAAGTGAATGCTGGATTAAAAGGTCATTTTTCAAAGTCAACTCTAGCACACAGCTTTAACAGACACATCATTTATACTAGTTGCAATGATGGAGCAGCACCACCATTCAGATGGAAGAGTGGATTAAGGAGGGAAGCTAGGAAGGTGAAATTGAGAACTAGTGAAACAGTAAAATGGAATATCCAGTTACATTCTATCAAACTGTGAAATGGGATGGGAAAAGAGAATTTATATAGGATGGATGGAATTGCATTTTTGCTATAGAAAGGCTTTTTTTCAGGAGGAGGATTTTTCTTTCTAGGTATGTTCTTTTCCTTTTGTGAATATCATAATTCATAACCATCCCACCCTCATTGTCTTTCACATAAAAATGTAAAGTAGCATACTGTTAAAAGAAAAGTCTGCTCTGCTTGAGACAACCACATGCATACATACATGGTGGTTACCATGAAATATCTACCCTTTATCTGTTACTTTACACCTTATGGACCAGATGGACCAGAGAGGTCTTGGTTTACCCCCTACTCATACTCCATACAGTCAGCATTTGATGGTGCAAATACCCAGGCTACCAACCTCCTACACTACATATACTCCCTCTCTCTTCTCACGGTTCGAGCAAAAAACATGGGAGCTAGAACAAAAACAGAAACCAAATCCTTAAACAGCAGGCTTAGATTTTGCATAAGGCTTTTGATTAGTTTGCATCTTCAGAAAAAACAGAGATAAAATCATCTCATGAAATATTGAAACCACTTCTGCCCATATGAATAGCTGAATGTGCAACATCTCCCTCTACCCTCCGAAATGGAAAATAAACCTTCTTGTGAGTGTTATGAGTTATTGAATAATAATATGGCAGTCATCTAATGCTGCTATTGTTGAACCTAAATGAAAAACCTTATTAATCATGGATTTGACAGCTCATTCAGTTATAATAATGTTTCCTGTCAATCCAAGCTCTCATTATAATTGGATCTTACTTAGAAAGGAAGATGCTCCATTGACTGCTCAGATGGAGAAAAATATAGGTTTGAAAATGAAAATATCAGTCTGAATTCTGTTTCCAGGGAGCCTGCTTATGCATTTACAAGTTGGATAACACTTTAATCCTTGCTGTGTGTCACATTTGGATGTTGCTATAATAAGATTCTCACACTGACTAGACACCAGCTCTACAGTCATGACAGTGAAAGTGAAAGCAGGAAGAGTAAATGAAACTTCTCCAGGAAGCTGATGTATCATCACTACGACCTAGTTGCAAAGAATTAACAGAAATAGATGGCTTTTATACATAAAGAAGTGTGTTAGGCTGTGAATTTACAGCTAATTTGGTTTTCTGCATGACCTCTTTTGTGTTTATTCAGTATGAAGAAAGTATTAGACATTTCACATGGCATTGAGAGGAGATTAAGTTGCTTTGAACCAAGGCAATTTAGTGTGCTGTAGAAGTGTTTACAGAGAAAGTTAGTGGCAAGGAACTGTAAATTCATACCCTAACTTACTGCATAAACAAGGCCAGAGACAGAACAAGCACAAGCAGCTGAGGTTGTTGTCAAAGAAGTTGAATATTCAGTCTGAGACAGAGAGCACTTTGAAAATCATTTCAGATAAAAATTGTTTAGAAGACATTCTGTGGGCAAACCCCACAAACTGCATATTGGAAGCCCCAGTTCTGTGGGTGTAACAGAGAGAGGTGGTACAGTCTGTGTGGATCACAATTTTTTAAGGACACTGAAGCCATAGGGTCAGTAAAGCTTAGACTCAAATTAAAAAATAAAAGTTTTATAGAAAACTCTGTTCTAGGGCAGCCGATGCAATAATTCTCAGAAAGTGTTCTTGTTCACTGATAAACCAGTGTGGCTGCAATAAATGGGAACTTGGAGCAGCTTTCTACTCAGTAGTATAATGCCAACCAGCATAGATACACCAGATTGTTTTCACTGCCTTGCAGGATAAGTAGCAAATAATCTGGTAGCATCAGGAATCCCTGAGTTTAAGGGCTTACTGGTTGTGTGCTTGAACCTACAGTAGATATACACACTGAGAAGATAGTGAGTAATCTTTTCTCTGTCCATGGCTCAACTGGATGAGGAACAGATGGAAGAATAGGCTGTAATCAACACCAGAATGTAGTAGCTGTATTGAGACAATATGCTTTCTTCTATGATTTGTCTTCAATCACTGCAGTTTAGCACTATCTTTTATTTTGCTTTGTGCCAAACAGAGATAACTTCTTCACTGAGATTGCATTGCCTGAGAGAAATAAGGACAAGGCTAAGAATGAAAGTGTTACAAATGTGAACAGGAATAAAAATCCAAGGGAAAGTGGAAAATGCTTGGTTTGTCTTTGTTGCTGTGTATTTGTTTTTAATGCACAGTAGCTGATTGATTTCCCATCTATGAATAAATAAATAAAAGTCAAGATTATTTTCAGGTGAGGACTTGGTATATCAGAGGGGATTTCTTGTATTGTTACAGTGCAAAGATCATCCAGTCATAGACCAGAAATCATCATATGCCTCTACAATCCCACATGTAGTGTAAATGTGTGGAGGTTATATAATGGTTAGTAAAGTGCCAATTAGCATAAAATGTCCATACAATTTGTCATGCAACTATGTAATTTGAACAGTGGAGTAATAATTCAAGTAATACTACTCACAATATGTAGCTTGATCAGCAGCTGTTGAATATAGAAAATAAATATTTATATTCATGGGATAGTTCTGAAAAGGTCAAGTAGGAGATATTTTAATCCATGTTTTCAATTTGTAGCTATATGCATAGAGTAATAAATCATAGCAGCTTTCAAAAATAACAAAGGCAACAGTAACATACGACTCTCAAATGTCTATAGACTGTAGACTATACTAATTTGTTTTTCCTGAGCACCTAAACACAATTTCTTTATTTGTTGGTTGTGATCTCTTCTGTAATTACAAAAAGAGATTTGATACCTAATGGCATAAAGCATTACGCTAACAATTTCAAATTAATGGAAGCTTCCAGCTTATTTCAAAATACACATTGCCAAGTGCTGCCATCGTATTTTTCATAACTTTTTCAAATGTGAATACATTTTCAAATGTAGAAATGTAATTTTTATTTGTAATTTTCAAATGTAAATGCAATGTCTTGCTCTGTCTGCAGGTACAGCACAACTATAATAACATGACAGTCTGAGACACTAATTTGTTGATTTTAAAAAATTCTTTACAAATGTTTTGCATGTTTATACATTGTATGCACCCCTAACGAAAATGTCATGCTTGGGTTTGTCTCAATATGTAGTGTCATTCAGGTGTAACCACAAAGAAATCTCCTCCGTTATGAAGATTCCTGACAGAGCATTTGGTTTTTCTAGCTGATTCCAGTCATTAGGCAATGCTAAATCATTTCCTTTCTGAAACATATACTATGAGCACACTTTTGACTACTCTCCCATTTGCCTAGCTCTTCAGCTGTACATTTTGATGTGCTCTGTCTTAGGCTGTCTGTGCTGGGATAGATGGACCTCACAGGACATGTGTAGGCATGGTCTAGAGAAATACAGCTCTGTTTACTTTAATGGAATTGAAATGTCTTCCAAGAAGTGTGAATTGGGAATGTTTGTTTTGGGAGAAGAGAATGGAATGCTTGTTTCTTCAGAGCTGGGCCAGCATGGCCTGCTACAGCCTAGCTACAGAGGAAGGTGCCTTTGCTTGGGTTAGAGATGTTAGAGATGTGAGCTGCATCTCTAAGTTTCCACTATGGTCTGTACTCTCTGTGGCTCCTAGAGAGCTAAGTAGACACTTCGCAGTTAGCTGGATCACTTGTAAACTTTTGTATTGATGAGGTTTCCTCACTGCAAGCAGAGCAAGGACAAGTGGAGCATGTAGATAGGTACACATAATTGTGTGCATATTGGTGCCTTGATCTGCCTTGAGTTGGCATAGTGATTAATCCAAACTGAATGATAAACGTCTTTTTCACAACAGGGCCGTGGTCACTGCATTCGCACAGGGAAAGGGTCATACCCATCAGCAGTTCAAGTGAAACCCTGGTGCTGTGGCTGTGTTGACTTGGGTCCTGCATAGCTGTGCAGGTACAAGGTCTGAGAGATGAGGTGCAACCCTTGTTCAGAAGGAAGTGTTTTGGCAAGGAAGGCTGTCTTGGATGTCCCTATGTCATCCAGAAACACACAGCCTAGAGGAAAACTAACATTCTCAGAGGCTTGTTTTCATCACCAGCCTACAAGCTCTCTAGTGTTTGCCTTTTTGGCTCTCCCAGGTATGTAGTATGTGTCTTAGTCTCCCAGCCTTGTTCAGGAACCTCACGGGGTCTGGAAGTTTGGCTATGTGCATATCAAGGATGAAGGTCATTCCTTCGTAGAAACAGGCATAAATATTACTCAATTTACAAGCGATCCTTACTATGAAGGTTTGGGGATCCATGCTTTCCTGTTGTGCACATTTCATTCCTATTAAAGTGAAAATGTGTTCAGCAAAAATGTGTATGTAAACATTTAATGGAATAACTTAGTAGGGTTGAGACAATTTTGTGTTTCTCAGATTTGTTTTTCTTAGAGAAACTAAGTATTGTCATGCAAATTCTCTCTGGACAAAGAGCTAAAGTAAGAATTCAAATGTAAGCTAGTCCATGTGTTTCCACAGCTCTTGCAATGCCAGTAATTGAAAGGGCACATTGGGTTCTTGAATCTCTAACAGATCCTGGGTTTCATCCACCACTTTGATTTGTAGCATTTTTTATAACAGCAGCTAAAGGCACAGATGAAAAGATCTAAACGTGTTTCAAAGACATAAGAAACACTGACACCTAAGAAGCAACAAGTATGGCTGGTTTTCTTCAAAATCTTATTGAAAATTGGTTATGTTTGGTTAGCGGTCATATCTACTTGAAGTCTTGAAATGAATAATAGGGATTTCTGAAGACTTCATCTCTGCTGCTGATGAAGATGTAAAGTACCAGCTGAAATTAAAAAATAAACAGTTCCAGTGAGTTTTTAATACCTTTGTTGTGACAAAGAAAGCTTTAATTACATGAATTTACATGTGAAAAAAATCTATTTACAGTGGAAGAAAGGAGTATGGTTTGTAGTCCTGCCATAAATTTTGATTCCTACATACTGAAACACTGCACATGTGAATGTATTGATTCAGTTTCAATATCAGGAAAAAGAGCATGTACATGTGTTGTGGTTTTCCTTTTCTCATTGGTACATAAACAATTTGCTAAAGTTCTGCCCACACATACAGGACTGTTTAATTGAATAGGTACATCTCCTTCTCCTTCTCTGTCCTCACTGTATGTACTAATGTAGCATGACGGAAGTATACAATTTTTTTAGTTCTCCTTTACTCTTTGAATTTTATGAATCCATTTCATTTATGCTTATTACACAAGCATCTCAGCATATTAAACTTCTGTCCTAGATAATTTTCAATGGCAGATAAAAGAAATCATCTACAGAATAATTTTGTACTGAAATTCTTTTTTTTAGATTGGCTTTTAATAAGTGTGTCACCACTACTAATCACACAGGGTCCATATTTTCATTAGTAGGTGCAATAAAATAATTTTTTTCATGTTACTTTCTGATTTTTAGTTCACTAACATTTTTCTTTTATCTGGCAGATGTACCTGAATAGATTTAATTTACAAAACACCGCACCAATATTGAGAGCCCTTGCCTAAAACAGAGTAAATGTGGGGGGGTTGGTTTTTTGGTTTTTTTGTTTGTTTGTTTTGTTTTGTTTTTGTTTGTTTGTTTGTTTTTGATTTGCCTTATATAGTCATAGCTTACAGACAGATAACCTTGGACAGGATTTTTTTTTAAATCTGAGAAAACCATCTGCTGATATACAACCACTAAGAGCATTCTTGTGCACCTATGTTCATTACCTTTAAAAGCTTGTTCAATTATGAAAAGATGCCATCTCTGCTGTTTCAAAGAAAGAAACCAAACCCATAAAAAGCACATCTTTTCACATTAGATTTCTATTTACTATGGCCTAGTCTAATAATAAATGCCTTATTCATCTTATTCATCTGTACACATTTCTTTTAGCCTCTTAGGCTGGGTTCTACATTTTACAATAAATGGGGTGATATAAAATCCCCATTTAATAAATTGATCATTCTGGAAAAACATCACTGTCATTCAACTTGCAGAACATAACGGATGAGTAAAATGTTCCTAGTAAAGCATATTCAGTACAAGTTCAGAGGACAAAGCCCTTGCTCATGCCTCTGTTCAGAGCACTACCTAGACTCCTACTATCGTAAACCTTTTTCTCTTAAAATAATTATATGTATATTTTTAGCATCACATACTTCTTGTATGTTTTATTTGCCTTATGTGGACCCATTTGGATATATTCTTTGAGAAGAGAGAATGCATCATCAGTACTTTGAAATAAATGGGATTAGAGATAAGAAAATAGGAGCACAGTTGTTGGCTTTCCAGCATTCCCAAGGAACATTTCACAAGAGAACAGTGTTGATGCGCGTCAGCAGGTAAAAGTACCGTTACCTAAGGTCTCCTGCGAAGAAAAACAAAAAAAATAAAAGCACAATATTGTATCACCTACAAAGAACCATCAATGTATCACAGAAAGATGAATAGCATAGTTGTAGTCCCTCTGTTGGAAGGGATCATAACCAGTTGCAATAAAGTACAAATGCTTTGGCTCCAAGGCAATGCTGAATGCAGCCATGTGATTGAGTCCAGTGATCTTGATGTATAGTGTCTTGGGTTCTCTTCTCTGAGAGTTCAGAGGCATGATTCCTTCTGGCTGTAATTTGCACCACTCTAATTTCCTTTGAACAAGGCTTTAATTCCTATTATAGAAATAAGTTAAATTTTACTACCCTTCTGTGACTGATACACATTCAGGCAGGAGGTTACTTCCCATATGTGGATACTAACAGCACATACCATTGACGTGAGGAGCATGCACTACTGCTTGTTATTTCTTTTTAGAAAATTTTAGGTTCTCCACCAAGAGACCTGACAGTTCAGAGAATATTCTGGTTCTGACAATAATTAATAGTAAAGGAATTTTTTCTTTAAATGTGAGCATATATAAATTTTATGACCCTTCCCCTTGTTGGTATTTGGTGGTATTTTAAGCGAAAATTGCAGAAGTTTTGCATAAGAAGCCTAGAAGCCTTGGTTATATAATTCCCTTGTTCTATATGTTTCTTCACTATGTTTTGTCTTTGGAGAGCTGAAGGGCTTGTCCTATCAATTCATGAATCTATATATGCATTCTCCAGATCTACAAATGTTGTAAAATCAATTCACTGGAAATGCCCAGAGGATTAATAATTTAAATAAAAACAATCAGGGCTGAGTTGGTGTTTTACAGTCAAAAAATATCTTTTCCCTATACTGTTTCCCCTTCTGGTGCATAAATAATTCCTCTAGCATTAGTGGAGCTATGCTAATTTATACCCACAGAGGACTTGGTCTCAAAAGTCTAATTTAGATGACAACACTGAAGTGCAAGGACTTGCCATTTTTATTTGTATGTAAAGTACCAGGCACTCAAGTAGTTGTGAGTCATTAAATTATTTCTAGAAAATAAATTGCCATTTGGAAGGCTTGCTCTTGGGTGAAATTATATCTTTTTGTATGACTTTTGACAGATGCAATGAGTTAATTTGAACAGCTGCTCTTCACTTCCCTAATTTTGCTCTCTCTCCTATCTCCCATCTCTCCTCTGCTGAGCATGCCTTCTTCACTACATCTGACTGAAACAAATACATCCTTGGACAGTAGCTCATGTACTTCATTGCAATGTTCCCTTTGTTCTGAAGGGCCTTGGTAAAAAATGAGGTAGTAGGGCATAAAACTAGCCAATGTCAGCTATAGCTCCTGGGACAGCTAAAAGTTGGATGATAAGAAGACTGTTTTAAGCCATCAAAACTCCCTCTTCCTCAGCTGTAATTTTTTTGTTGCACAGCACAAAATTTTACCCTAGGGTTTGTGTCTGAATAGTGATGGATTTTACAACAGTCTCACCTGTACACTGGACATGTAACCATTAGCAGGGCACTTAATTTCAGAGGAATCATGCAATTAAGATAGCTGATGTGCTTCTACCTTTCAAGCCTTATGTTAGTAATTTCATAAAGGCTGTGTTCTGTTTTCAGCATTCAGTTTTCTCTGCATAAATTGTTGAAGTATTTGCCTTAGTGGTACCTGAGGCATGCTTCCAGGTAGCTCTGGTCCAGCTCTGGTGCTGCCATTCTTACACATTAGCATTTCCTTGTGATAAAATTAGTTTGAAGTCAGCAGGACAGCCATGAACATACATATATGAGACTAACTAAACATGAGAGAGGGCTCCCTTGTTTGCAAACAGTGAAGAAGAGATGATCCTTGCTGAAAGAGCTTGCCATCTGGGGAAAAAAAAAGTACACCTGCAGAAAAAGCCTGTATCAAGGTTAAGGCTGGTGTTATAGTTGATGGAACTGAAATGGAAACCTTATGTGGCCTGAAAAGACATTATGGGCAGTAAGGGAAGCTATGAACAGAGTGTATTGCTTTCTGTTTTGTGTTTCTGTGCCTGTCATTTAATCTCAATATTGATCAATGCTTACCTGTCTTATAGCATAGTGGAATACAGTGTACTGCATTCTGCTTACTATTGCTTGTAAGTCAGGTCCCCTTGGGGTCTTAGATAACACTGTGAGCCAGTTGGTAATTATTGTCATGGTGACCAAAATACATGGTGAACTGTCACAATAGGCAACTCCTTCTTTTGAGGGATCAGGTTCACATGTTCTCAATGATTTTAACATACTGGGGTTCTGACAAACACATTTATGTAAAGATACCATTTCTATGATAAACAAGTTAATTGGAGACTATTTTCTTTATTGGCAGACGATATTTAAATAAACTCATCTTTGCACCCTTAAGTATAACTTAGGGAAACTTTTCTGACCTCAGACTTCTGCTTCATTTAGAAGGCTTCCGTTATTCTCTATTCAAAATATATATTTTATAAGTGTATCAAAATTTGTGATGTACACATTTGTCTATTTTGTCAAGACTAAGGTGAGCCTGATTTTTTTCCACATTTTTATATTAGTATTGGCTATACAAGAGAACTGTATAAGGGTAATATGAAGAAAGATGAGAACAAAAGGCTACTGGTAGCTGTAAGACCCTGGGGAGGTATACATTCCTGTTGCAGCTGATTGTAGCTTCAGTTTCTAGGCAGCTGGAGGGCTTCTCACACCTGGGAACTTGCCTTGGCCAATCACTAGAAAATAAGAGTGGGATATTTGGATTAATAAAATTCCACTAGGAAATGTTGTGATGGTAAAGATCCCTTGAATGGATATTTACAGTCATTATGTCACCTACAGGCCCACACAGAGTGAGGGGCTTGGGGTCTCTGAGCCCTGCAGAAACATGCAGTGAGTGGCAATCCCAGCAGATATCCTCATGCTCTAAATAGATGGAGAACGCATGTCAGAGGGAACAGAGCAGATGACTTGCCTGCAGTCACTCAGCAGGTTAGTGGCTAGGTTTCTTGGCTAGCGGATCTGTTTTGTCCTGAACTAAATCTCTGTGAAAAATATTTTCTCTGCAGTTTTTCAGAAGAAAAATAGACTGAGACCCCAGATACAGAGTTTCTCAAACAGTAAGCCTACAAAATTAACTCAAAACAATCATAGCATTTTTTAAGTCAACACTGTTGTTCAGGTTGAATTAATGCTGTCCTTGAAAGGATGCACTAATCAGAAGTCTGTAATGTGCTCCAATACATCTACACCAAATTCTAGCAAGAGGTGTGTCAGAATAGCCTTGTGAAATAATATCAGGTATTAGTTTTGCATAATGATCCTGAAGTAGCTGGAGATCATAACCAGACATCTCTTTCTGGAATGACACCCTCACTTTTGTACTGACAAACAGAATAAATTTGCCACCTTACTCTCCTGGAAGTCCCTGCTTTTCCTATCTTTATAGTGGAAAGATGAAATATAGATAAGAAGAAATACTGGAGCAGGTGACTACTGCACTTAGCTCTTCTTCTTAGCAAAATCCTCAAGAGACATTTTTGTGCCAACATGTGTTACTGTTTCCCTGGCCCAAAACACTAAATTCCACAGAGCTATGAGGGAGTTGAAGTCAGAGAGCTTTCTGAAGGGAAGGATTTTGGTCAAGTATGAAATAAATGTTTTTAAAGTGGTAATTTTGAAAGGAAACATTTGAGATGGGCAAAAGAGGCTATTTTAACAAAGAGTGAAGTCTACTTTCCTGTACTACCACTTTCAATCTTTAAATTGCTTTGCAACCACTGATAATGAGCAACAGTGAAAACCCGTGTGACTCCACCTGCCTCTATGCATTCATTAACTGTCAAAATCTGATCAATTGTTTAAGATCAGTATTGGGATTTGACTGATCTCTTGATTTTATGCCTTTATAATGCTACCATGTTCAGGAAAGGAACACCTGCCTACTCTGGAAATTGGACCTTTGGATTTTCTTCGTCTTCCACTTAGGGCTGTGACCTAATAATTACCAAGTGAAAGTAGAAGGATGCTTGTGATGCCCATGTGATTCATTTCTAGCAAATAATCAATTACGGAATAAATATTTTGGTCTGTGAGAGGAAAAGCAACACTCACTCTGATGTATTTACTCAAATCTGGGTTGATTTTCCTACTTTTATCTTGAGCAAGGTAAAAGTAGCCATTGGGAGCAAGAGATGTGCAAGACTGGAAGAAAACAGAGTATGTTAATGAAATGTACTCAGCAGAGAGCCTATTACAGTGTCTGTCCTCTCTCCTGTGCCACTGCAGAGCTAAAAGTGATTGATAATAACCTTGTAGTTACAGTACAATTTGCCTACAATTTTATCGTTGCAGTCATGGCATTGATCTACAGTTAAATAAGATAATTCCTGTGTGCTATCTTGCAAATCTGCCAGGAGCAATGTACCAATTGTACCTGTAAAGTCACAAAAAAATGAATACCTGCTTGAATCCAGGGCTTAATATAGAAGTTTTAGATAGCTGCATTATGAAATTGCTATGAAGAATATTCTTAAGTTTGTAAGAGAAATGTGATGAGGACTATTTAAACCTAGAAATTTCTATCAGTAATACTGCTTTTATCAGAAGAGCATTTGATAGCCTCTGCTTTTCTCCTTTCACTATACAAATGCAAACCATTTTTTCAGGGAAAAAAGTATGAAACTTCATAACTGCAGTCTAACTTGTATTAAGTTCTAAGACATTAGAAAATGTTCATGCAACAAATATTAATCTTCAAAAGTGTTAGACTACTAGAAATATTGAAATAAGGTGGTTTAAAATACAAGAGCTTTTATTTCTGACTTTTTTTTTTAAATCTCAAGCATATGTATGGTAGATCACAATTCAAACTCAGAAATGTTACTGGAAAATTCCAGTGAAATCCTACTTTGGACTAGAAACCAGGCAGTTCAGTGAAAACTTTCTGAAGCCTTCAAAGACATGTGTAAATCTGTCACCCAGTTTCTTCCCAAATGTCTTCTTTCACCCAACCCCCCAAACTTAAAATGAAACTTTTGGGACACAAAACCACACAGATCACTTCCTGCAAAGGTTTGCTGAAACCAGAACTCAGTAAAACTTGCTGACCTCAAAGAGCTCTAAGCTCTAAGTGTGTCTTCTTACTCCTCCCTGTATCTATGTCTCTTTTGCATTGAAGCTTCTTTCTGCTATGCCAGTGCAAAATGGGACCTCAAAAGGGAGCCAGGTAATGTCAGAGGAGGTATGTTTCCCTGCTGCTAACATGCTGGTTATAGAGATGGCCAAATGGGATAGCAGGAGTCAGAAGTTGCTGACCCAATAAATTCTGTCTTGAAAGAAGGCATTGAGGGTGTCCTCAGGTTGCCTATAACACAGCTTTTTGGTTCATAGCAGGGTTTTTTCCCCCCCAGTTTCAGTCAAGATTGCAGAATTTGCTTAGAATAATAAGTAATGCTGAAGGGAAGGCTTCTGCTAGCAAGCAGGTTTGCACCATCCACAAACTGTTGCTACCTCACAGATGCTCTTTGATGATCCATGTGAAATTAATGAGAGATTTCTGTCCAACTCCAGGTAGATTAGAGAATTTTTTCCCTAGAGCCATTGTCACATGCAGCGTCACCTGCTGTTGATCTTATTAGTTACCAAAGAAACCAAAATAAGTGTTGGAGGGTGAGGCATTACTTTTATAAGCTTTCATATGTCACCAGGCACCCAGAAAACATGGATGGATTTGTTAGTTTTGAAGTTTTCTACACTTAAGTAAATAAATAATTATTAAACCACAGAATTAATGACAACAAACAGTGCATTCTTCTTTTATTCTTGTCAGTGTTCTCATATATCCACAAAGAAGCAAATAAATTATGCCAAGTTATTTTCTCTGTTTTTTGTTTGAAGTTTGGTAGCACCCAAAATATCTTAAACACTGTCCTCATCTGTGAAAAATTAGTTTCTTCCCTGAGTACTTCTTTGTTTAAGGTGTACAAGACTTATATATCTGATAGATTATCCAGGTCCCTTCATGCCAAAAAATACCCATTGCTGTAGAAAGCGTTGTTTCCAAGGTCCTGACTTTGCCAGCTGTTAGGCTTGTACAATACCACAGTGAGATTTTCCACTTGCCAAGTGGGATTGTTCACTGTAGTAAACTTCAATATGTGTGAATGTGTCAGTCTCTAAGGCTCTGTCCTGCAAACAGTTATACATGTGCCTAGCTCTACTCATACAACGATGCACACTTACTCTAATAGACTAATTTACTGCAGCTAATTAGATATTTCTCTTGCGTTAATCTGTTTCTCACTGAGTCAAGAAGACAACAATAGGCCAAACCAGCCAAATGATTTTGAGAATCTGGGTTGCTTTCATTAAACTCTCAACAAGCCATTTTTCAACCAGCTTGAAACAACACCAGCCACCTCCAACACCACCTGTGACTTGGCCAGACTCATTTCAGGTTTCACTTCTGCCACATGCCTCTTTATTTGTATCGTCTACAGCAGTCTTGATACGCTCATGCTGGCTGGGTGAAGGCACAGCTGTGAGGTAGCCCCATTTTCCCAGGCTGGAACATTTTTGCATCTACTCAGTGCCACGCCTGTATACAGCACTGTACTTCCACAATCTCTGTTTTTGGTGAAATCACAGGAAAGAACAGTTTTGGAGAGATAAATGTCTTCTCACATCTATCTGTGGTGAGTCTTTCTTCCCCAGGCCTCATGTTTCTAGTTGGCTGTGCCAGGCAGCTTCCTGATGCAGCAATGACTAACTCCAGGCACTGCAGCCAAGAGCCTCTTCCTCTCCTTCTTGCCACCAGTTTGCAAACCAGACAAAGTAAATGAGAGGATGTTGGAGGTCAGCTGGAATTGCAGAGGAAAAAAAGTCTTGCTGCTGTCAGTGCTGCCAGCTTGATTAGACATGCTCAACTTTTTCTCCTGGAGCCAAAGCATGAGAGCCAAGTTGGTAGATCTGGGATACCAGCCTGCAATGCTTCTTGCAAACTTCTCTGCAATGTGGGCTTAAAATCTCTACTGATAATCTGACATGTAGCACATATCATTGAGGGAAGACCTAGTCTGCATGTTCTTAAATGTAAGAAAGGGGACTGCAAATATTACCTTTCAAGACTGGCATAAGACTGATGCAATATCTTTTAAAACCTTTTGTGATCTCGCTTAGGGTCATCTCAGTTTCCACCTCCTGAGAAGGCAATATTCACACCAAAACAGACCCAGCTGACCATCTGAATGTTGAGCACAAAACCTGAGGAGAGACAGAATTGTATTTTTAAAGGCTGTCTGCTGAATCGAAAAGCAAATAAACAGTTAAGCTTGGCTCAAAGACTGAATTAGATGAAATTTTATGCTGCAGAAATAAAGCCTTTTCTAAATTCTCAAGGTAATTCAGTGAACTGAGGAAAACAAAGCAGTCCTATTGATGAAACTCTTAAGAGTTACACAGCTCTTTGCTCTATATCAATAGTTTGAAGTGTTGTCCACCAAGCAAGTATTTATTTGCTCAAAGAATGTTCTGTCTGGTGTATAGATGTGGTCATTGTGGCAAAGCACTCTGAAAATGTATGTGAACACCCTGACAGGTCAGAATGTAACGAGTGTGTCTATGTCTAGACACAGGATAGAGGAGCTGTGAACGCCAACAGCTGTTTAATGCATTAGTCAGCTGCAATGGTGCTTAAAACAGTCCCCCAGTGTGTATGTCTTCCTGGGCTTTGTAAGTGTAGTATGGGAACTATTTGTTTCATTATTTTGGTTGGGAAATGCAGATACTTACAACTTAGAATGTCTTCTGCACATGGAGTCTTTCACAAAAATATTAAACAAGTGGTTTAAAAGGCCTGGTTTAGTACATTGAAACCACCTGCAAAGTTCAGACCCTATTGCATGATGTTGCACTTTGAACATGAATGAACATAAACTCTGGACAAACAACATCGACTTTCAAGACTGCACAGTCATTAGTGTCATCTACAAAATGGTGGAACTAGCCACCAATGTTTTATCAGGGTATCTTTGGTTTTATAAAAAGTGCATATTTAACATTGATGAAATTTTATAGTCTCCTTTTGAGCTGCTACACTCAGTGAAGAGATCTGAGCAAAAATTTCAATGAGATTAATGAAATCCAGATTCATCTATTTTTAACCCAAGCAAGACAACCATTATTATACCTGAAGCATCATTCTATAATGAAGAAATTGTCCCATATTAAAAAGACAAAATCAGGGCAAGGAAACCTATTTGCCAAGCATGATATCTGAACTGAGGACAAAATCTGCCTTAAAGATCTAAAAATTGCCTAAATATTAAAGTATCTTAGAGGACTTTATCACAGACTTTTCTGTGTCTGACAAAAATAAACCACAAGTGTTCATGCATCTTTTTAATAACATCCCAAATAAACAGAATGCATTGAAAATGAGAATACATTGAAAATGAGTAAGATTAATTCCTTTGGGAGCAACAGAAATGAGTGTCAAGAGACCATCACAATCAAGGGAAGAAAACACATAATTGCCATGTAACTCCTGGGAAGAAAATATAGGAGACAGAGGAGAGTGTTGTTTTCTGGAAGAAGCCTCTGGTATGGCACATCCATCTCTGTTCTGTGGACAAACTGATTATGCATTAATATGAACATGTGTGTCACATGCCTTGTCTTCCACAATATAAAGAAAAATAACTGAATATGAACCTTCTGCTCTTCGACATTTCTTAGTGTATGAGTGAAGTACCACCATCACTGTTTTCCATGCTGCTTATTAGGATAACTTTTCAGGTGTTATTCTGTAAGACAAGAAATAATGGGTTGAGATTTGTACAGGTCTTCTCTTCTCACTTGTCTCTTTTTGAATGGGCTTAAAAGGCCTTATAAATGCCGTTGAGGCAGAGCTCTGAACATTGTTGGAGTGCCAAGCCTGTCCTACAAACCCAGCTCTCTGGAGAGAACCTAGAAAGGGAGGGGATTTGACAAAAGTGATGGAAAACAGTTACGAGCAGAGGAGGATATTTAATTCTCATTCTCACAGCTTGGTATCGAGGCAGATCAGTCTACAGCCTGGCTCTGAAGTGAGCTGTTGATCAGGACCTGCTGTTTACCATAGAGATAACCCAGGAAGAGCTCTCAGACTTCCAGTAGCTCCATGCCTGGGAGGGAGGGTGGTTCAGGGTGGTGGGTAAGAAATTAAAGTGGGCACATTGCTTTACAGACTTTCATTTTGGTGCTAGGGAGCAAGTGCCCTTGAAAGCCTTTCCACCCCTTGCTTTCTGTTCCCTGTAATGAATTGAGGAATTTCAAAATCTAAAATGCCAACAGAGAGAAACAACAAAAAGTCTCCTCTCAATAATTACTTGAAATTAGAAGTGATTTTTTTCCTGGGAGGTAGGCACTTCCTAATTTGCCAAAAGTTCCAGGACGTGTACATCCTTTCTGATGAGAAAAAAATCCAGATCATGTAAGGGACATGGTTCAATGCTGCCAACAAACCCAAGCCCCCATGAGTTGGCCAGGTTTGCTAGCCACCAATGTGCAGTTTAATACAGCTGCTGGGGAATTCATTTTCAGAGCTTTGAAACTATGCTGGAGAAAAAAGAACTAATAGGGAAGTGAAAAATAGGGCAGAGTAGTTTCTTTCTGACAAAACAGTCTGGCTTCTACTGGGCAAGCTGAAATATTTATATACTCATATCTTTGTGTACATTTATGTGTATATGCGTGTGAGAAGGCAAAATTCTTGAAGGAATTGAAACATTGCAAAAATACCTGTTAGAATAGGAATGCATTTTCCTAATAAAATAACCCATTTTCCTTTCACTCCCTGCTGTGACATTACCCACTGTGGCCTGGAAACTAGATGAATTTGAAAAACAAGAAGCCTGGTGCTGAACTCAACCATGACTGAGTAAATCCAGAAAAAGGTTTTCAAACTACAGGGAGTGACTCCAGATTTACACCCAGTTTCTGAGGTCCGAGTCCAGTCTGAAGCATTTAATTCTAACCAATGCAATGTCCTGCTGCTTTCCTGAGGCTGCTGTCTGCCACGCACAGCCTTTTCTGTCATGCAGTAAGAGAAAGCACAGTGTGAGCTCTGCAGCTGGACTTGCAGACTTATGCTAGGAAGGGCAGCACAGCAGTAAGAACTTGAAAAAATTTACTTTAAAAATCTTTCTCCCCCACTCCTCCCCCTTCTCACTCTCCGCAGGACCACAATTAGAGGAAATGGGGCAGGGTACATTCAGACTAAGGGGAGCCAGAACAAGGCTGAGAGCAGATCAGGAGTTCAAGGGGAGACTGAATAAATACTTGAAAGAGAGACCCTTTGACGGTTACTAATAGGCAGACCACGTCAAACTCAGGAAATTCCCTGAGCTGAAAATAGTAGGAGGCTGAGAGTGTATTTGGATGTATCAGGACACCTTGCTCTTCCTTGTTTACTCCTTAAGGCAATGGTGAAAAAAATACTGCGAGATGCATTTTTGACCTGAACCAGTGTGGTTGTCTTTTCACTTTTTAGGGGCAGAGAAGATCTTGGGACTGAGGGAGAGACAGACAGGACAATAGTGCAGTGAAGGCTGCCTTGTTTGAGGTTCTTTATCAGGAGTTACAGGAGATTTCATTCTTGTTTTCATTTACTTTCAATTCAGATTTTCAGCACACTAAACTGCACTTACATTCAGCATTCAGATTTCATTCTGTTGAGTAGATTCCATCTGCAGTTTGGCAAACCGGTAGGTAATTAGCTCTTCCTTGTAATTATATTTCAAGTTAATGTCCTATTAAAGATAAATGAGGAGAAGTCACATCATCTGCTTAAGTGGTGATTGCACAAAACGCAACATTTCATAGCCTTTGAACAAACAAGCAGTTCCATTTGCCAAGGTGAGGTGCATTTGTAATACAGAAGCAGCTCTCAGCTTACTTCTTCAGGTACACGCTTTTTTTTTCTCCCTAGAACTTCAGTGCTTAGTTGGGTGAGTAGCCCAGGAGACCAGCAAAGCCTGCCTTGGGGTTAAGGCATTGGACTCTCCAAGAAACTATGGGGTCCTCTTCTTGCTTCCTTTCACAGTTGCTGTGATTTTCACAGGTGGCTACTAACTGTGTTTCACTGCCAGATCTGAAACAGTCCAGACCTAATTTGTATAGCTGAGAGCTCACAAGTGTTGCTGCAATTGCTGTGCTGTGGGCAGCGAAGGCATGGTGGTGGAGTCAGGGTATATGGAAAGATGACAGCTCGTGGCACCTCACTGGCTCCTACCCACTTCTTGAAGCTATATGGAAAAGAGCACATTTCAATTTCCCAGCATGTAAAATGTGGAAAACAATACTTACCTTTCAGTGCATAGTGTCTTGGAGAGGGAAAGTGNAAAAGAAAAAAAAAAAACAAAAAAACCCACCAAGCCTTAAGATAAAGACATAGCTGCAAAAATAAATGTAATATTATGAAAAAACTCTGCTCTGAGGCACTGAGGATCAAGTACTTCTGCCTTTATGTATTCAGCAGGGAGAGAAGAGGGAACAGATGGATCTAGGAGAGCATAATGCAGGTGTGCATTTTGCATTTGAACTATTGCTAAAAGATTTTGAAATATCCTTTGATTTGTAACACTAAGAGCTGAAGGTGTAAGCCTGGTGATTTTGTGCTGGCTAATAGAGCATTGTTTCATCCAGGGCCACTCAAGGGTGCACAGCATCATTTTCTGTTCTCTTTTGCTTGTACACATACAGAGTAGGCAAAAATTGTCTGGGAAAAGAGGCTGAGAGCTTCAGTTACCCAGAGACATAAAAGACCCTTTGGTAGCAAACCCTCATTTTAAAGTCTCTTGAGACATATCTGTCCTATTCTAGGATAGATTTTGGGAAAGATCTCATTCAACAAATGTTTCCATGAGTACTGTGAACAGTGAATGAATGCATGAAAGTCATTGGATTAAGAACAAAAAGCTTGGGGCTCTGAATTTCTGGAGCAAGCAAAGAATTTTAGTAGAATGGCAACAGCAGTACACTCTTGTGAGTGTTTTTATTGCAATTTATTTTGTCTCAATCAGCTGTAATTTACCTGAAAATTTACCTAAACTGTGGGAACTGTCAGTGAAGAGTGGCAGTGTTTCATTAGCTCCTTAAAGCCTTCACAAAATTTATTAGAAAAGCATGTACCGTTCATGTACAGCAGCCCTTCTTTAAAGGTCATCCTATCGTCTGTATCCCTTTCTCTCTGTTTGCTACTGCCCCTTCAATTATTAAACCTCATCTTGTTAAATTACAAGATTTTAACTTTTTCCCGTATCTCATCCCCCAAAATCATCAAATTGATTAACCATATATTCTTTCTGCCTAATCCCAAACGTAACCACGAAATTTGTTGTGCTCGTGAGATTGACCAAAAGGAGAAATCTTTTTCAGATTTCTTTGGGGATAAATTGTCAAAGGAGAGCTCGGATGCCAGGTTTTCCTGGTTTTACAGCTGAGTCGCGAGCTCCGACAGCCCCGATCTGGCGGGAGCGCCCGGCGGAGAGGTGGGATGCGGTGGGATGAGGCGGAGGACGGAGCCCCCTAGCGGTGCCCACCGCTTGCTGCCCCGTTTATTCCTTTTTGTCGGTGTGCCACTGGAATCTTAGTCCCAGCTCACAGATAAACTGCTTGTCGGGCAGGGCTCGGTGCCGCTGAGTTCTCCAAGACCTTTAGTTCTCCAAGACCTTTCAGTTTCGTACATTATTTCCTTTATTTTTGTAGAAATGGATCTTGCTAGAACATGTCTCTCTGCTCTGGTTTGTTTTATTTTTAAATCCAAATATTCTTATTCAAGCTCTGAACAAGGATTAACTAATACTGTCCCTATTACTGGGAAAATACCATTTTTTAAATACAGTGTTTGAACCCTTAGAACGAGCCTACAGCAGCATCTGCCTGCGATCTAGCATGACTTTATTTATAGTCTC
Source organism: Sakesphorus luctuosus (assembly GCA_013396695.1). Classification (NCBI taxonomy): domain Eukaryota; kingdom Metazoa; phylum Chordata; class Aves; order Passeriformes; family Thamnophilidae; genus Sakesphorus; species Sakesphorus luctuosus. The sequence goes on along the minus strand of VWZD01010891.1, from coordinate 153,310 downwards.
TCCGTTTTTAACCTTTGGGGAAAGAACCCAGAGCAACGTGCTCTAGTGAAAGATGTCCCTATCCATGACAGCGAAGGTGGAACTAGGTGATCTTTAAGGTCCTTTCCAATCCAAACCATTCTATGATTCTGTGATAAAACCCAGACTACCGCTAATAAAAGTCAAATTAATTGTGTTATTGTCCTTATTTACAGAAAGTACCTTGTGCGGAAGAAACCTATTAAGTGTTTGAACCTGGATCAAAGAAACCTAATGTGATCACATGTTTTGTGTCCCTTTTAGGCAGAGTGGAACTCATGAACTAATGTAATTTTGTTCCCGTCTTTGAAATGATGTAACCTTGACCCCTTCTTTGTCAAAAGTGGCTCATCTGCAGTTTATAGCACCTTGTGACTCCTGCAGGCAAATAATAATTCTCCAAAGTGCTCTTGTCCTGTATGTTAATAAGGCTAAATGAGGATCCTTTTTATTGCCCGTGGCCTTTCTGAAGTATCTTCTAACTAGCTCTTCTCCTTTTCCACACTCCAGTGGACTGTGAAAAATGAAGACTTGATATCATGTACTGGAATCTGTGCAGTGGAGAATACTGTTAAAATTCTTTGCTACAAAAATCATAGACCCTTATCAGTACCCTTGCTATGGGCACGCTGTGCCCTTGCAAAGATTACCTTGATTTGCAAGATAAGTTAGCTTGCCAATACATCATGCAAGAAGCCTACCTTGGGATATCAATGAGTAATAATCTAAAGGTAATTGTTTCTTTTCAAGTGGAATAAATCAATCCTAACTGTCTGCCATAATAATACAGATTTGGAGAGGTGTCAGCAATTTGCATGCATGTGTTCCCATTATTCAAATTTGTATTTCCATCTGTTAGGTGGAAGCACCAATTCCTACTTCTAGTCATACCATGGGTGAAATACATTTTCATAGAATCATGGAATGGTTTGGGTTAGAGGGCACTTAAAGATCATCTGGTTCCAACTCCCTTGCCATGGTCAGAGACATCTCCCACTAGATTAGGTTGTTCAAAGAGCCATCCCTTGAACACTTCCAGGGATGGGTCCCCCAACACTCTTTTGCAGAATCATCATGCAGCTTGTGGGGATAAATTGTCTTCTTTGTCTGTGTTTGAACNTATGCTTTTTTTTTCTTGCAGAAAGGTACATGCAGCAATTAAACATTTTACAGAAAAATATACCCATGCAGTATATCCCAAAACATGTATGTAGAGCTCTGGCTTGGATTTGTGAAGGCAGTAAAGAATGCCACTCCAAGCTGTCTTTAAAGATTGTAGTAAAAGGTTTATGATCTGTATCTACTAGCATGGGTGACTTGTAATAAATGTACTTCAAAGGTGTAGTGCCATGTCCAGCACTGATTGCTCTGACAAATGAGTACTCCTCTTCACCAGAGTCATTTGTAATCATGTAACAGCTTGCCTTTCTGTCTGGAAAAAACATAGTTTTGTCACATTGGTTAATGCCACTACATCTCTCACAGCATTTTCAGAGACTATGACAGCTGTTCGTTTCATATTTACTCCCACATTATTCTGTACTTTAAACAAATGTTTTTTCTCCTTCTTTGCTCTGAATGTTCTAGATACTGTTGAGGCTTTCTTTCCTAAGGAAAAAAAATCACAAACAATAACATTTATTATGAACACAGGTATTATTTTCTTTTTTTTTTTTTTTGTAAACAGTTTTACAGCCTTTTTTCTTACTTAAGAGCTTCTCTTTCTTCTGTTCTGTCTCAGAGGTTACAATAATTTTGCTGGGCAGCTCCAGAGCTGATGGTTGGCTTTTTGTTGTTTGCTTTTTTCTTTTGTGGTTTTGTTATTGTTGGAGGGGAAGGAAGTGTTGGTTGTGGGGGGTTTTCTAAGAACTTCTGTGCTATTTTATGGGCTTACTGAATAGTTGTGACCAAATACTGCTGCCTGAAGTATGTGTGGAATATGAATTGCCCTCAGTATTTTGGGGTTGTAACTTGCAAAGGAGCAAGAATTTCCAGCTGGTGCATCATGGCTTACAATTTGGCTCCCGTAAGAGGAAAGCTTAAATAGACCAGAAATTCTTCAACCTGAAGAAGAAGCAACTCAGGGAAAAGAGTAAAAACCGGAATGGAGTGAGAAAATTTATAGAGAGGAATTACAGCAGCAGCATGAAATTAGGAGGTAGGGTAGCAAAAAAACCCCACAACCAAAGTAAATTTAAATGCAGAAGTAAACTCTGAAATTCATTGCCACATGATCTTGATAACAGAAATGTAAATAAGTTATAAAAAAAATTAGACATAGTAATGAAAGAAATATTCACATGGAAACAATTGCTGATAGCCCAATTTTTTTAAATCAGAGGAGAATGCAGCTTGGAGCTATGAGAAGAGGATGACAGCATACACTTATATTGCAGAGGAAATTGGCATTTTTGGAACTGCCTTTGTGCAGCTCAAGCTGTAAATAGGGAAAGCATTACCATTTGTGCAGTGCCATTCATAAGAATAAGAACTACTGTCAGATTTCACTGCTTCTGAAGCAGAAAAGCAGCGGAAAGCTTTGCTTGCAGAAGAGAGCTCACCTACACATACACATACATGCAGTGCATTAAACTCTTTAGGTAATAGAAGGAAATGAATTCAAACCACTTATTCTGAAACTAAGCTTGCTACTGCAATGTTTTCAGTTCGTGCACCTTTGATAAACTGCACTCACTTACAGCTTCTGCAGAATGCTGGCACTTCTGTTCTTAGCAAAGTGGTGCATCTCCATCCCTTTCATTCTCACCTTAGCCCTCACAATTTTTGTATCCTGTTTGACATAACACCTCCTATTTCCTGAGAGGAACTGTGAACATTTAGACTAACTTACCTTCACAGCTTTGTCTTCTGAGTTGTTCCTGGACAATGAGCAAGCCTAGAGATGTAATGGGCAGTGCCTACCCATTGGGGTAAAATTTTTAGTTCATGCAACTGTAGCTGTTGGTTGTACTTTTTCAGATGCTGAGATTTGGTGTTTCCTTATGGATAGTCTCATATAACAAGTGAGTGTAGTTCCAATCATGAGTTTTCAATTGAATTAGTGTTTCTTCTGGTGGTACCTACTGAAAACCATGGCTGATAACCTGAAGTCTTTAAATTAGTGGAACAATGACTCTGCATAGATGGAGACTCTGTGCTGTTAAGTCTGCCAAATATTTGAAAGACAAGTGTAAGACTTCACTCACATAGTTTTAAAAAAGTGTCTTATATCTGTGGGTCTGTAGTATAATTGTTATCTATAGCGCTATTAAGGATGTTAAAAGGCTATCAGATTTCTACATAAAGTGATATGACAGTTCAGTCTATGTAATCCTATTTGTTTTTAAATGTTTGAATTCTGCATATTTTAATTGGTTTGCAAGGTGCCCCAGGTAACTTGTTTCACAGCACATGGTTTTGCTGAAGAATTAAAACATCAGCACAAATTTCAACTACATTTTTCTAAATTAGAGGATCTTTCTGTTTTGATTCCAATGCTTGTTTTTAGTTATTTAAGGCAATAAAAAACAAATAAACTCAACATATTCGTCGTATACTTTGCTATTATTAATATGCTAAATAAGGACCTGATTAGAAAATAAGACAATTCATTATTTAAAACTTTTTTCTTTATGTCTACTGTTTACTATTCTTACCTAAAACCTGACTATTAAGTGATAGCTTTCTATATGCTAAGTATGCTAAACTACTTGAACACAGAAATAATCTGCCTGTGAATAATAACGTTACCCTACCCTTCCCAAGACTTTTCATTTATGGTAAACAGGTATGACTGACACCAAGGATGAGACTAGTTTAGTGACAGCTCTGAAACATTGTTATTTAAGAATTTAGCTTCCCCAAGTAGAAGGGGGACATTTCTCAATAACTACCCGTAAAGTGTGTGTGTTAGGGAAGGTTTAGGTTGGATATTAGAAAAAAGTTCTTCACTCAAAGGGTTGTTGGGCACTGGAACAGGCTTCCCAGGACAGTGGTTACAGCACTAAGCCTTACAGAGTTCAGGAAGCATTTGGACAACACTCTCAGGCACATGATGTGGCTCCTGAGGATGGTCCTGTGCAGGACTAAGACTTGGACTCCATGATCCTTGCGAGTCCCTTCCAACTCAGCTCATTCTGTGATTCACATTATTGGGACAGTCTGGCAACAAACAAGTAGTGCATACAGGCATGTTTAGCTGCAGATGATCAAGAAAAGAACTGAAGATGAGCAAAAGACCATGCCATGCTGGTGAAATAAAGTTAAAGATCCTGTAGCCTCAGTGAAGCTATTCCACAACACACCAGCCGAGCATCATCCTAGTTTGAACAGTGCCGTTTCCATTGGGTTATTTTAATTCTCTGCTGTGAAGAACTTGTGATCTTTCTGTCCTCTTTGCAAAATATTTCTTAGCTGAATTTCTTTTTATAAAAGTCCTTGAGTTTTTGTGAATTATATCACTGCTTAAAGCTTTGTTTGGCCTCAGTGGCAGTGTTGCAATCAAGGAGAGCACTGTGAAGTGTTGTACAGCCTGTAGTACACAAACATGCACTGAATACTGTAACTCAACTGCCCTCTGCAGATCGAGCTTGCAGTATTTTTTTTCAGAAAATGGACAAAAGCACTATAGATTCCTCTAACTGAAAAGAGAGGGTCTTCCACTTATGCAATATTGTGACCCACCCACTGAGGAAAATCATCCCTATGCTTCATGTTTTACATGTTTCATCCTTATCTAGTCTTTTTAAAATACACTCTCTCAAATTTTCTATTTCAATTAGCAGTGACTTTCTTGTTGCTAACTGATATTTTTCTCAAAAAGGGCAGATTGTCATAAAATGTGGGCATGTGTTGTGCTTTCGCATATTGTGGGTTGATTCTGAAAAGACTAGATACTATTATTGTGTAGCTACTGTCAGTTTTACCAACATGATCTTATCTCTCTGAATAGGATGGGCTTTGTCATTGTTGAGGAAAAATCTACATTTGATTTTGAATGGAAAGTATATACTTATTATTTCTTAATATATATACTCTCTGGTATAATGTTTGCAATTGGTCTGTACCTATACTGCAGCTACTGTACATCTTCACCGAAGTTATACTTTTTAGTATTTTTAATTGACTGTTATTTACACAGCTAAAAATATGTACTTGACTGAAAGTATTTATGACATAAATATCTCTTAATTAAAAATAAAACAAATGATGTAGTTATTGAAATATATGTAGCAAGCCTGAATTTCAAGGGATGGAATTATTGCAGCCATATAACTTACTTTCTGCAATGTAATAAGACTATAATTAATTACTCCATAATTGTCTGTTCCCATCATCCATCTATACTCACTATGCTATGAATGCTCCTGGGTAAATGTAATTGAAATGTCAGACTTTATATGAATTTGTGATGTAATATGTAACAGAACACATTAAATGAACAATCGATACAATAAAAATAGTTAATCAGAAAGTAATCTGTATCAACCAAAAGGGATTGATAAATCTCCTATTGTTTGTGTAACTCCATACAGCATCCCCTCACCCCCCCAAAAAAAACCCTTGAAGATATGTTTTAGAGGTAATTTCTTCACCTGGAGTGTGTTCTGGTCATGTTATTTGGTGATGTACATGCCTCAAAGACAAGCATTGAGGTAAATGTGATTGACGACTATGACAAACAGAAGACCTATGGTTAAAACTCACAGAAGCCACCCAAAGAATGTTGCTCTTACATGTCACATCTCTGAAAGCATCGCAGAATAACAATTTACATGTAAAATTAATATACTCTTCTATGTAATTTCAGAATTTCTGTGTAGATACCACGAAGAAATTGTGTTCAAGTCAAGATGCTGATGTTTTGGAATTTCAAGTTAGTTGTCAAAATGATTTGATGCATCCTGAGAATAAGAAGGACATGACTGGGAAAACTACACTAGTGGAAGCCACTGTGACTAAAGGTCAGTTAAGCTTTATGGTTTGAGCTATTAATATAACAAAGCTTAACCCCAGCCCTGATGAAAAATTGACATACAGGAGTATTTTGTGTGATTTCACTTGGAATCTGCAGCTTAGTCAAAAGGGAGAAAAAGTGAACATTTCTGTTCTTCCTCCATAAATGCCGTAAGGCAAATTCATCCAAGCTCTCAACAGCAGCATGGTATTAAACTCTGTTTGACACTCCAGCATGAATATTCAGTGGATTTGAGGAACAGACATTTGGAGATGTGCTTTCCTTTTGTTTTAGGGTGACGCTTACACGTAATCTGTTTTAAAACAATACCTATCCCAAAAGGTTTTAAGATGAGCAAGCATTTTGCATAAATGCTTCAACTCATGTTTTTCTTTTGAAGAAAAAAATAATATTGAGCAAATTACTTGACCAATAATAGTTTTTAAAGTCATGATTTGTTTGGATTTCTCATAAATTTTGATAGATGGTTAGTTTTTCTACTTATCTTTCAAGTTTTCCTGTTTCAGAAAGGAACTGTACTGAAGTTGAGAAGCTAGATGATAAAAGGACAAATCCAAATTATATTTATTACATACATAATAAATTTTCAGTTAATATAAAAAAAATATTTCATTACTGTCAGTCACAAGTAATGTCTGAAATATGAACACATCACATTAATTACAACACTGGACCATTTGGAAGACTAAAACACGAGTACTCATCCTCATAGCATTTGTTAACTGATAATTGATGTCAATACAAGAACTTCCCATAAGGTTTGTCTTTATTTTCTTGTCATTCGAGGTGTCAGACTCTTAAAAAGGCTTGTTTATTTGAACTATGTGTATTGAAACTTCTAAAAGCAACATAAACAATGTTTATAGAGAAGAATTACAGTGGCATGTTGAATATTCATTAATCCTTATTGCTGTAGAAGTTGGTTATTTGGAGACTGATTTTTGAAAGTGTCATGGTTTCACCCCAGCTGGCAACCAAGCAGCCACCGAATCACTCCCCTGCCAGTGGGAAGGGAGGGGAAAATTGGAAGTGTAAAAGCTAGAAAACTCATGGGTTGAGATGAAGACAGTTTAATGGGAAAAGCAAAACCCCCACACACAAACAAAGGAAAACAAAGAATTAGCAGGCAGGTGTTCAGCCATCTCCAAGGGAGCAGGGCCCCATCTCATGTAAGGGTTACTTGGGAAGGTAAACACTATTACTCCTCATGTCCCACCCTTCCTCCTTCACTGAGCGTGATGTCATATGCTATGGAATATCCCTTCAGCCAGTTTGAGTCACCTCTCCCGGCTGTGTCTCCTCCCAGTTTCCCATGCACTCCCAAGCTCCTTGCCAGCATAGCAATATGAGAGCAGAAAAGGCCTAGACTCAGTGTAAGCACTGCTCTGCAATAGTAAGAACACTTCTATATTATTAACTGTGTCCAGGACAAATTGAAACATAGTCCCCAAACATTTGGAATTATATTTCAAAGCAGCCAGATGCCAAAATACCTTTCTGTGCTGCTTTTAGCTGGAGTAGAATTAATTGTCTTCATAGTGGGTAGTATGGGGCATAGTGTTAGTGTTTAATGATTTTATTAGATTTTATAGAGGTAAATGGTGAAGCTTACATATTGGTAGTTACAAAGGACAGTATCTTTGTTTAAACCCTGGGGAAAAAAAAGAAGAATACCAGGATGGGTTAATATGGTACTCATTTTCATCAAGGGAACTACCTGCAACTCACTGAGGCTTGACTTTGAAAACTGTTGTTCATGCTGCAGGGACCAGTTGGATCACATGCATGGGTTAGTCTCTGTGGGGTTAGGCAGTCATGGGAAACGCAAGGAACGCACCTGAAGAAAACATGACCAAAGCTTCCTTGCTGAAGTAAGCCAGAGGTAAAGCTTATGCTGAGCACTGGCTTATTTACAAGCACAGAAGTCAATGCTTGCATAGGTGCTTTACTTGATGGATTTGGACTCCTCACGGACAGGGAAACTCACACAGGCTAAAGTTTTGTAATGGCTTTACAGTCAAGATTCTTCAAATACTTTTCTGAACACAGCCGCTCAGTTCATGAAGCAAGGAGTGGAGTTGTACAGACACTTTCTGTGCCTCTTACAGGAACTGTGCAGTAGTTTCTAAACTGAGATCCTTTGGCTGAGAAAGGAAGTTTAGAGCTACTGTTATTTCAGCTCAGAAACAGGACTGGGAGGTCAGTTAGTCTTTTCACTTCTTGTATTAGAATCATTTTTCTACTGTGAGATTATTTGTTACTGCTTGTGTTTCTTTTGTCACTGGGCACTACTGAGAAGAGTATGTCTCCATCTTCTTCACATCTTCCCATCGGGTATTTCTACCCAGTGATTTAAGATCCTCCTTGAGCCTTCTTTTCATGAGGCTGAACAGTCCCAGCCCTCTTAGCCTCCCCCCCGCCTCCCCCCTCCTTGTATTTCAGGTGCTCCAAGTGCTTGACCACCTTCATGACCCTCCGCTGGACTCACTCCAGAATGTCCATGTCCCTCTCGTACTGAGGAGACCAAATCTGGACTCAGCACTCCAGGTGTGCTCTCACCAGTACTAAACAGAGGGGCAAGGATCTCTGCTGGCACCACTACTCCTAATGCAGCCCAGGACATGGTTAGACTGCTTTGCCACAAGGATGTTGCTGGAGCACGGTCAGCTTGTCTACCAGGATGCCAATATTTTTTTTGGCAAAGATGCTTTCTAGTCATTCAGCCCCAGCTTGTGTTGGTGCATGGGGTTGTTCTTCCCCAGGTGCAGGACTTGGCATTTTCCTTCACTGAACTTCATGAAAGTCCTCTGCCTAGTCCTCCAGCCTGTCCAGCTCCCTCTGGATGGCAGAACAACCGTATCAGATGCTCCTCCCAGGTTTGTATTGTCTGCAGACTTACTAAGGGGAGGTCTTTCCCACTGACCATGTCATTAATGAACCACTGTGTCTGTAGCAGACACCCACGACATCACTTATCTTGGAGTGTCCATTAAATCCTGACCCAGAAGCTCTCAGGGTACTCTTTATCTGTCCGTAGGCAAAGGGCCACTTCTTTTAGCCATGCTACCAGCAAAGTTTCTTACTTCTCCTTGACACTGCTTGTTAGCTCATTTGGTTTGTGGTTCTGGACGCTAGAAAACAGACTTGGACTTTTTGCAACAGTTCATTAGTTGGACCTTCTGTTGAACATGTTTCAGCACTATGGTGAAATGAGTCAATATTGCTGAGTGTCTGATCTGCCCTGCTTGAATTTTGCCTGCATCCTTTCTCTGTATTCATTCAGAGACACCATCATCAGTCTTTTGTCCACCCCATTAAGCCTTATGTATATGTCCTTGATAAACTTTTTTCAGACTCTCAAACAGCATTGGATTTTTATTGTGATTTTTCTCTGTCTAGCACGAGCATATTTTTCCTAGCCAATTCTCCATTTGTTTTTAATTCTGAAACAATCTGATTGAGAAAAAAGCTTTTTCTAGGGGCTTTTTAAAGTTTGAAAATATCTTCTCTTAACTTGTTCTTGCTCTATTTCCTTTGACCCTCATTCCATCAAGATCCTAATGTTTGTTGTGACATTCCTTCTGAGAAGGAAGAGTTTCTTTTTCTGATGGTTGAGATCTACATGTCCATTGCCATGGTAGATTGCTGTTTTAACTATTCCTACTTCCAGCAGACATATTTTTTTTAAATTTAGGTATCAGTCAGGCTTATGTTTTTGCTATCTATTTCCCTGAGTTTATGACTAGAGACTTGTGCTTTGCAGGTAGCTTTGGGTGTATGACCAAGAGTATTACAGAAAAAATAATGTTAGGAATGCTAAAATGTTGTGAACCTCTGGTACTGAGATGATTCACAGCACTAACTCTTCCCAGCTAGCATAGTTCTTAGCCATGTATCTGGTTCAAAAGCTCATCAATCACATGTCTCCTGCCTTATTTCTCATGAAAGTGGCCATAAGTTAATTTGACATTCATCCTATATACTGTATTGGCTTAGACTACTCAAGGAACACCAGATAAGGAATAGCCTTTGTTACTGAGAATTTCAGACAAACTAATATTACTTCCATTCAGCACACACATAGAAAATAAAGTAGTGTCATAATGATTCTTCTTTTTCAAGACTAGGAAAGTGCTAGGAAATTACCTTGAAGTATATCCCTTTACAAACTCTGTCTAAATTGGAGCACAGTGTGTATTTGAGCTAGGCAGATTTAACCTAGTTCCAAGAGCAGTGATGGATTAAATGCTGACATACCCAAATCAAAGCTAAGGGCTTTACTGAAAAATGTGTGGTAGTATAGTCCAGAATTATTTGGCTTTATTCAAAGATAACTGTTGAATTATACAGCAGATTGGATAAGATGATATATCAGTTCTTCCTGGCCAGCCAAGGGATCCCCATGAGTCCACTGTTGCGTGCAGCAAACTTGCCTGTTCCAGAGAGTATGCTCTGCTAATTCACAAGATAACGGATTAGAAAATATGTCAAGACTAATAACACAGACACACTCCTGTGGGTTTTGAGTGGGAGGAAACGCACCATTCACTGACTAATCTTTAAACTTCTACTGATGAATGTTAAGCCACCCTCCAAAGCACCAACCTGTTTCAAATTCCTAATAAGGATGTTAAATATGTGCTCTCAAAAAACCCCTAGTTACAGACACATGTAGTATTTCTTACCAAAGCCCAGTTGGCTCTGAAAAGAAAAGCAAATTGTTTTTCTTTCAGTTTTAAAGCCTCTATTGTCTTTTCTTACAGAGTTCATGTCAATGAAGATAGGATTTATTATCCTTATTTCTAAGAAATTGAACCTCTTTGTTGCAATTAAAGCTGAATAGGTCACTAAAGGTATTATCTTATTTTCTAATATTTGACTGAGTTTGAATTCATTAGAAATAGTAGCAATATCTGCAGGACAATAACAGAAATATACCGTATCAGCTTTTCTTTAACCATGAAATTTATTCTAAGTGGAGTTTCTAAAACATTATGTAATCTTGCTCATGGCTTAGGTTTCTGGAATTGTTACAGTGTGCAATAAAACAGTATTTATGTTGATTTTGTTTATTGATGTTAGGATATTTTTAGGGACAGTATTCATATATTCTGTCTTTAGGCACTTGATTGAGAAGGCTAGTGGGCTGGAGAAAGAAAAAGAGGACTGGGCCTTCTGATTGTGCTTTAGGATGCACATATAATGTCTACTAAATTTGGCAGCAAAGATGGTTTAAGAAATTTCTGCCTCTGTGCTATAGCTTGCTGTCCCATTAGTTAAGGCAATACATTTGGCAATGGCACTGTGCTCTAAAACCAGTATTAAAATAAATTAAGCATAATAACCCCAAAACCTTAAAGTGAAACAGAATTCTGAGGCTTTTGAAAAAAAAAAAAGTTGCACTTCTTCTTTTATGACATCACAGGGATTTTGTATCAGTGTTTTGAATTTGGTGCATGGGGATAAGCAAGATGAATTAGAATCCTTTACTATATGCATGTGTGACAACTCTCTCCAGCTCTCACACTCAGCTCAGCCTTTGATTAGAGCAAAGCTGTTGTTAGATTCTTTGGCTCCTATGGTCTTGTAACTATCTTAAAAAAAATCCCAAACTCAAAACAACAAAAACATTCTTGGCTGTCACATCTGAGCTAAGTTTACAAAAAGGCAAGAAAATTACTGAAAATATGGAGATCATATAATTTCATAGGATGATGAGTACATTGAAGTAAATTATATTTGAACATTTTCAGTCAGCTTTGCCCTTAACCAAACTCTTTCTGTACAGCAGGGGGAAGACAGCATAGGCTCTGAATCCTTCGACATTTTACTAGTTTATTAGATATTACTGATTTTAATTGCAGCAATACATAGAGGTTCCAGGCAGGATATTGTTCCCTCTCCCACTCTCTGGCAGATTCTGCTCCCCCAGCCCCAGGCAGAGTAGCACTTGAGAGCCTGGGAAGGTGCATGTCATGGTACCCTGAGTCCTTCTCCTTATCCTCTTGCAGGAACGTATGATAAGGCAAGAAATAAGTGATTGTTTAAAACTTGTAGAAACCATTTGTGATCTGCAAGAGTTGTTGATACACTGGGGATATATTTTATAGGAGACAGTAGTGCAACAGTGGAATTTAGGTCTCAAAAAGTTCAATAAAACCAGCAAGATAGACTAGAAAAAAAGAAGTGACAAAGAAAAATAATTAAAAGGACAGTAAAAGAGGTCAGCAGTTGTATCTCTCAGAAAAATTAAGATATTTTTAAGAAATTAAGTTTAAGATTAAACTTCTCCAAGAATAGGTTAGTAGATTCCAGATGGAGATAAACATTACCCATACATGAATTGCAGCTCTACAGTTTATATGAAATATTTTGACTATGGCACTTACCAGTTTTTAAAGATACACTACATCATCACATGAAGGAATGGCTGATGGATATCAGCTCAAGGAACAGTCCATTAGTTTTATAGGCTCCGATTCTACTATCACTGAATGGCTTTCAGTAGCAGTCCCTAAGGATTTGGTTCCCATTAGCACTGAGGAGCATTAGAACCAGACTCACAGAATATAAAATGCTACTGTTCATAAAGACACTTTAATTTATGCATATTGCCTTCAGTTCTGTGCATTTTCAGTTAAGTGATATGCAGAAATAAGGATTTGGTTCTACCACATTGAGTTCATAATATTGTTATGAACAATATTTCACAACTACTTTTTTCAAGTTAGGCATAAATAAACAATAAATGCCATGTGGTTGGATGCTAATATATGCAGTGTAAATACTGATCTGAAATATTTACCATAGCTATAAAACTGTGTTACGGTCACACAACCAGAGGCATTTAGGTGTGCAGCCTTGCATGTACATGAGTTGGGACCTCTAGCACTTGTTTTCATTCAATCAAAGGTCTTGATGGGTTGGGCTACTTCTGTTGCCTACATTTTGAAGAAGGGCAAAATGGACAGTTATGACAATCATTTCTGACCCTGAAATTTCTGAAAAACAACAAGTATATTCTGAGAAAAAAAACCCATCAAATCCTACTCACTCAGAAATATAAGTGAGATAAATTGAAAGTTTTAGTCTGCAGAGCACTACCCTTCCACTAGAAAGGCAAACATAATTATACAAATTGTTCCAGGAAGAGTAGAATTAATAAAATTTGGTTTAATAAGTATTCAGGTCCGTTGTCCCCTACTGCTCCTCTCTGCCTTTCCTGATAATAACCAAAACTCTCCTTATGGTGATCCTATCAAATGAAAAAGAGCAGGTCTGGAGCTATGTGTGTGTGGAGTGGCCAACCAATATGCACACGCTGATTTATGCTGCTGTCTGCTGCCAAATGGAGTGGATAACAGCTGTGTTCTGCATGCTTCTCTTTCAATAGAGGAACTAATTCAAATCTTGCTTTTGTAACCACGGTGAGACTTCTGCCCCTTTACAAATCTGGCTGAAATTGGCAGAAATAAACTTGTAAAAGTACAGAAGAAATTGACGGATGGACAACATGATGACATAAGCCTTGTTTTCTTGGCAGGCTGAGATGGCCTATCTGATTAGGTAATTCAGCGTTGAGGCTAATAGATTTTTTTTTCAAATAGGGAAGAAAATTGCATTGATTTCAATGCTCAGAAACCCCTTGGGATTGTTCAGCTTGTCTCATTCATTGCTTAATGCTTTATTGAAGTGTAAATATATACATTTCAGAAGGCATCCTGCACAGGTTGGGGACTGGGGACAGCTGTGATTTAGTCTGGCCTGATGACATTAATTTTCTTTCTCCTTGAGCTGTCTTGCTTAGAAGTGTATAATTTTGTTTGCATAGGTTTGGGAAAGAAGAAAGTCTAGCCATGCCATCCATGAGCAATCTGTACCTTATATCCGTATTAGCAAGTCTAAGTGCACAAACAATATTTCCCTCACTGAATCACAGGGATTAGTTTATTCTTTCTGTGCCTGTTTTATTCATTAGTTTACTTTTACTCATATCAAACACAGCCAAATTGCAAATGAACTACAAATCTGGAAATGCTTATTAACAAGATAGTGGCCATATATGTGAGTGAGATCTTAAATACATTTCTAATCATACATTTGGGGGTTTGCTTTGTTTTTTTCTTTTTGATGCCTAGATCTGGAAATACTTTGTTAATTTTGTACCAGGGGGCTTATGACTAAATTGGTCTGTGGTAGACTCTGTACTAGTGTGGCCTGACAGCTGCTCGATTAACTTAGTCTTTATTTCTAGCCTCAAAAAACCTATAAAAGAAAGGATCACAACTTCCAAAAGAAATTACTACTACCCAATTTTTTCAGATAGAGACATGTCAGCCATGGAAAGTCTCAGGAGGAGCATAAGTGGGGTTTGGAGACTGCTGAGATATTATTATACAATTATTCTCTTGGTGAAGGGGCACATGGCGGTTGCAAGAGTAAGTTTGGGAGGATTTGTGTTTGAGAAGTTTGGTCCCATAAAGAAGGACCTGTTTGACAAGCAGGGTCTTGCTGGGAGGTCAGTACACTACTGCAGGTTGTTTCAGGTTGTGTCGTAGCAAATTAATCAACCAGCAACAGCTGTACACAAACCACTGTTTCACATTGTTTTGCAATTTCAGGTGAAAATTTTTGCTTTAGGAATACAGTATCCTCTCAGGTCTATTAAATATGAGTCTTCCTAATAAGCTCCAATGGTGAGCTGCTCTTGGCAGGGAAACTTCGATGATGTCTCGCCATGACCCCAGCTCTAGCTGGTTCCACTCTTACTACTTCAACACTGGCTGGTCCTATTACCACCTGGCTTTTCCTCACCACAGCCTGGGTAAAGGGATGGGGTGGCTCTGAGGGAGGGATGTGGGGCACTCGCTGACTGATCCTTATGGGGCTCTGCTCCATGAGACCAGTGGTTCCATGTGACTTGCACAGCTTCCTCTAGTCTCAGGGAAGTGGTAGGACCACCCAAGCAGGGCAGGAGACCCTGGGGCCTCCTGGCAGCAGCCTGTAGCTGGTCAGTGTGAGCTGTAATGTGAAACTGTCTGTGCCCAGATGCAGAGCAGGGGCTGCCTCAGCATCTGAGCTCCTAAGCGGTCTCCAGTGAGGGTCTCTGCCCTTTTGGGAAAAGACTACTGCTTTTTGGAAAGTTTGTCCTCACTGTTGCTTCAAGCTAGTTTACATGGATGTAACGAAATGTACTTCAAAACTTTTGATTTTAGCCTGAAGCCACTTTCAAGATTGTGTCTCTGTTGTATGACCTTTTGAATAAGAAGCAAGTGGGGGTTCTGACTGTAGAAAATTCCAAGGTAACACTATGGTTTCCTAGCCGCAGTGGCTCATCTTGTCAGGCAATGAAACACGGGAGCAGGGGAACATATCTGCAGTAAGGATGGTATGTGTGGCTCATGGCAAGTGGACTGCTCTTTTCTTATTATAGTCAGATAATTTTATCTGCCTGCTTTTATGCTGTTAGTGATCACATCATTTAAATGTTTCAATAAACTATATAATTATTTCTGCATGGTCAAATAGAGGTAGAAGTACTATGCAAAAAAGTGAAACCTTGTTTACTTTGCTTTTATGGTTGTCTGTTTGAATTGCACTTTTTTTTTTCTTTTTGTTTTTTTCCCAGGCCAAGGGCAGAGTCTTCTCTTTTCTACAGTTATTTTTTTGTTAATTTTTCAGGCCTAATGAGGCACTGTGAGGCAGACGAGGAAGAAGAGCATGATTACAGCTATGTGGATGAAAACGTAATTGAAAACATAAGAAAAGTATTTCATGACAGCAGCGTTGGAAATAAGCCTACACTCTCTGAAGAAAGAAGGTGAGCGCAACCTATGGTCACTTACGCAAAAAAATGCAGGCAGAGTGATTTTTCAGAATTGCTGGTAACCTTTACTTCTCAAAACAAGAGAGGTTTTCCCCTTGGAGCTGCCGCTGTTGCCCTAAACATCCCAGGAATATGGCGGGAAAAGCACCTCTGAGCTGCCACCTGTGACACCCTGCCACTCTCAGCCATGTCACCTTTATTAAAGCAGTACCTATCATTGTTCTGGGGACAGATGTACATAGGCATTTTTCTGATTTGTGCCAGTCTCCTGTAACAAATTACAATACTCTGAATGCAATCCTTATCCTCTTTTTGGAAGTGGATGCTTTGTTGTGCATGACTAAGTTTTGTCACTTTAAGAGCTTTCAGGAATTATCTGTGTTTTCATTAAAACTTCAAGGTTCTGCTCTGGCAGTCTGCAGAGACTTTAAGTGCTAGTGAAGAAGGCTTTTACTTCTAAAAATCTCTAGGCATCACTTCCAGCTAAACAGAGATGAGAATTTTTCTAGATATGAGTGAAACTGTGTGGTCATAGCCCTTTTCACTCATAGCTGAACCTTGTATGAACTGCTCTTGATTCAGCTGAATTTCTTCTCTTGTGAAGAGAAACCCATGAAAACAGAAAGCAATGTTGTGTTTCAAAGATTTTTTAAAAATATTTTATTAGGAAGTGGCATTTTATTTCAAAATGTACTTTTTATTTATTTTTAAATGGCCTGCAACATTCATATTGAATTTGAATTCAGCAATATAGTGAATCTGAAATAAGCCGTTATTTTTTTCTGAAATTTGTAAACCCCTCAGAAACATGACATCCGGGGCAGCATGTGGTATATGTGACACCATCTATTCCCCTTCACACAGTCACAAAGACTCCAAAGTTACAGAAAAGATTGAAAAAGGGAACAAAATAGGACATTTCACATAACACATTTATCCTCAGTCCACATGCTACTGAGGGTGGGGTCTTGCTCTATCATGTAAAGAAGCTGAGTAAGAGAGAATTAAATTCTCTTTTTACTAAAATACTCCTTCTGACTATAGGCATTAAGGGGAAAGCATGTTTTCAAGAAGCAACACCAGCCTAGAGGATCAGCATCTATACTGCTTACTGTTGTGGCATCAACTCTTTTGAGTCTTTATCCACCTATCCTTTGAACTCCCTATCAATGGAAGCAAGATTTCACTTTATTAGTTGTCTTCTTTGAGGGCTCTAGCAAAACACGACAGTAAGGACCTTTGCCACCTTGAGAGATATCAGTCTGTCTTGGATTATAAAGTAATCCCATAAATTATCATCCTTGATGGCTCACACAAGTATCCGCCCTCTGAAATTGTTAGCTTGCTAAGGAGCATGTGGCTCCTCCAGCCTGCTGCTCTCCCTCCACCAACAGAAATCCTTACTGGGGTAGGGATTAAGCACTTAAAATTTCTGTTGAGCTTCTACACTTGTCAGCATTTTGAGAAATATGTATTTGATGTGGCTATATGCAATTAACCTTTCACGTGGCAAAATTTTTATAAAATATCTATCCAGATGAAGTAACCAAATAAGCTTTATTTATGTTTATACATGGGAAAATAATACACAAAAATATGTTGTCTCTTTCACCTGTGCCAAATGCTTAATAACTGATCATATTAGTTCTTGAAGAATTTGTCCAATCATTTCCCATCCATAGTCTCTTCTTTCCTCAGGATAGTTATGCTATTTATTAATATCCACTTTTAATTGTTTGGTATGCATGCTCTATCAAAATTAAATCTATTGGTCTAAATTGCTTACAAATAGACTCATTAGGAGGAAAAATAGTTTTAATAAAATATAGAGGTAAACCCCAACAGTCAGGTCTGCTTTAAAAATCCCAGTATTTATTGTTTGCAGTCTTTCACCAGTGCTCTCCTCAAAATCTTTCTGCAATCAGGGCTGGAGCATGCCAGGATGATACTACTAAGAGCTAGTCCTCACCCCGAGCAACAGGGAGAAAGAACAGAGACTTGCCTCTGGTCATTGCTATGTTAATATTGATAGAACAAACTCGCCCAGCGGGTCAATGATGTTAACATGACCTCATCACTCCAGAACAATAAGCAATTAAGCAAGGGACTTCACTACAGATGCCTGAGCTTGCTATAGCAACAACCATCATTAACATATTTTAACCTTTCATTAAGGATTCAACAGAAAGTAAGGGGGGGGCCACAACAAACCCACTCGACCCTGGAGGCATTTAAAATGTGTGCCTTTCCTTTTAACAAGACAAGTTTCTCTCCTTTTACTGCTGCGAGTTGGTTTTTTGTTTGCTTTTTTTTTCAATGAGGAAAACCCTCAGTTTGACAGTCAACAGTGGCTTTTCCTGGGTGTGAGAAAATGGGGAGAAGTCCCATTGCACTGAATTGGAATAACTGTAGAGCTGCTGTACTGTCTTCTCCTATGTCCCTGCAAACAAAAATGAGATGCAGGAACAGCAACAACAAAACAGCAGCAAAAACAGAGAAGGCGGCTTCTGTCTCCAGTGCTGATAGCTGCTTGTAATCTCATGGCCGGAAAAGGACGGAAACAACGTGGTCCAGCCACCTGGAGATCTGAAAATGAGTGCTGGCGTCAGGCTGTTTCAGGACTTTGCTTTCTGGACTTGAACTTCACACAAATGCCAGAAAAGGAATGGTCTCAGCTTACTAATCCTCTGTGCTTATTACATAGGAGAAAAAAAAAAAAAAAAAGGAAAAGTAGAAAAGATAGAGAAATGCAGTAGGGAATGAAAAAACTACAGAGCTGTGTTTTCCTGTTCTCATGAACTTAACAACTGAGGGGGTTTTGTTTAAACAGAGCAGTTTTCTTAATTTTCAATTTGTACCAAGTTTTTAAAGTAATTTTATAAAACGGATTGAGGTGCAATGTTTTGGTTTGGTTTTTTACTTTGGTTGTGCTGAGATGCAGGTTCCTTCATAATTGAAATCGAGAGACAGTACTACAAATTAAAACCAGACGTTATGACCCCTCCACATCTTCATTAATCCTTTTGTATTGTTTTTCTAAGACATTTCTCTGGAGCTTTCATACCACTGACTCTCTAAGCTGGTTTTTTTTTTCATAGAAAAACCTCTGGATGAAAGGCTGAGGCAAACTTTGTATGTAGCCTTGGGGATATAGGAGTGAGGAGCCCAAATCCATTCCTGTAGTTGTGTTCTCAGCACTTTGGAAAGTCCCTCTCCTAAGTAACTTTTAATGCAGATTGGGGGGCATTTTTGCTTGTTCTCCTTGTTAGGTAATTTTCAAACTGCCTAATGTTTTCACCTTTCCTAATATGTGAAGTGAGGCTTTTTTCCAGGTTGCAATCAATGGTGATTACAGAGGGAAGGAAGAGTCAAGAGGAAGCAAATAAATAGTGTGCTGTTCTTAGAGCTGCAAATCAGTTCTTAGCTTTGACATAGGCAGGACTTCAAACAGCCTGTCTCAAAGCAGTTGTAGGTTCAGAGACGCTAAGGGCAGGGAAAACTACCATGATTATTTAGATGTTCTAAATGTTGTTCCTATGTGCACAAGCCCTGCCATTCCCCCAGAGGGCAAATTCAAACATGGTTTTATAGTGTGGCAGAGGTGGGAACAGAGCCTAGAGGTGAAGTCTTACTACACTGGCATATTGTCATTAAATATTAATTAAATTATTAATTAACTGCCCTCCAGGCCTTCACCTCTGTTACATCAGCCCCAGCACACACCTACTGGAAGCCTCTCTCCAAGAGGGAGGTATCTCTTGTCCCATGTCTGCCAGATCAGCAACATGACACAGGCGCCATGGTTATAATCACACTGGAGAAACACTAGAAAAGCTTTTTGCTAGAGTCACAGTTTATACTGACTAAATGAGCTCTTTTGCCCCATGTAGGTCAAATATTTCCCTAAAGTGCATAAGCTATACTAGTAAAAGAAATATTTACTGGTATGAGTTTCACATACTTAGGCAGAGTTGCTGGCATAGCTGTGTTGGAGTCATATGTTAGCTTTATTTTTGCTGTAGTCTTGGGATTGCTGGTGTAGTTGTACTGACAAACCATTTTATGGCTCAGACAAGCCCTAACTCACAGCCATTAATTTGACTCAAGAGCTCATTCACTTGTACTCTCTGTGCAATTTTTAGATTCAAATATAAAATTTGCAATTTCATCCTGTCATTTTGTTTGTTTTCAGAGACAATTGAAGCAAAATAATTCTGAAATTAACTGGAAACAAGAAGGAAGCTGTGTCCTTCATGTATTAAGATTGACTGCAACTATAAGAAAAAGCTGCTCATGAAAGCGTCCTTCTTGTGTCATGAAGAGCATATGAGTCTGTAATTTAGCTCCAATAATCCCCCTTGAAAATAAACTGCTTACTTGTCCTAAATAAGAAATCAAACTAGCTAATGTCTCATGACCCTTTGAAGGGATGAAGTTCTCCTGCACATATTTATTAATGAATTCAGATAATGATGCCAAGTGCAATCCTTCATTCTTATTGCACCTGAAATTCCAGTTATTTCCTGAGCCACTGTAGGATATATGCAAAAGGAACATCGCATACTGAAACAACTGCATGGTTATTTCTTTAGGTTTTTTTGAGAAGGGAAGGGTAGAAAGGGAAAAGAGGTGTTGTCTAAGGTGAACTTTCATTTCTTTAGCCAGTCTTACATGCTTCAGGTTCAGGCTCAAAACTGGAAATGACCAGATTCTGTTACTCTTTCAGATTATGAACAATGTACAAGTAGTACTGTTGCACAATATGTAATTCACCCTGGAAAGCAATGCCACTCCTCTCAGAGGGAAGTGCTACTCAGAAGGCCTGGCAATGCCTAAGTTAGGTAGCATTGCCATCTCCACAGCCCCTCGCACAGCTAATGATTTCATTCATCAATGTATTGAAAATGCATCCAGGAAGGATGGGCACAAGCTGAAGCTGAAAGATTAGTGTTCATGCCAGCTCTCCAAAGTGAGAAAAAGGCACATGCTGCCTTCTTTAAGAGGTCTGAGAAAAGAAGTGCTGAACAAATTCACCTGTACCTTACAGTACCTCATATTCCCACACAGGGATTGGGCGAAGAGGCAGCCAGAGATGCCTGTCCACAATCCTCATAAACGGCCAATACCACCCCACTAGAGAGAGGGCATAGGAAGGGCAGCACAACTTCTTTTTTGAATGAAACAAGTGTTTGTTTTGAAGAATTTCCTTTTACTTTTGAAAATGAAAGCCAAGTGGTTACAATGTGTCTGAAGGAATACAAGACCACCTTGGCCCAGCTGGAGGGATCCTCCCTTTGTATCCTGCCTCTAGCCTGAGTAAGGACAGGAGTGCTACGCGGGGACAGGAAAAGCCTCTGCTTGCATGGCTAAGTATCTCAGTGGACTTGGCAGTGAGCATGTAATCGATGCTGATGTTAGACCTGCCATATTCCTGTCTGGGATTGATTTGTACAATCACATGAGCTGCACAGGCAGGGTGTGCCTAACATCTTTGTGTGACATTGGACCTAGTCCTCATGTTCTGTCAAAGTGAGTCTGATATCCATAATTTGTGGCATTTAAGAACTGTGTAGCTCATGCATAGTGAGTGCTGTGTATCCAGAAGTTTTAGACCTAAGACAGGTGCATAACCCTCTGGCAGTGATTTGATTTCCAAGGAAAGCTATCAAGAACTGTTGTGTAAATACAGAGTTGATATACCAAGAGTTTCCAGACTCAACAGCAGCTTGATCAGAGTGGCATATCCAGAAATCCCAGACAGCAGAGTGGAGAAACAGAACATGTTTAGAAAGCCTAGATATACCCTGTTTTTACTCCTACTGAGGAGTTAAAAAGCAAAAGCCCACAAAAATGCCTTAAAATACTTCATTGTCTGCTTGAAAAGACTTTTTGTTTATAGTTTCTTCAAACTTGTCTGTTAAAATTCCTCTGAATGATCAATTTTCACTAATGCAAAATAATTCGATACTACTTAATATTGTCTGATATTAATTTATTTAAGATAAATGTTCATCCTTATTAAAATCAGTTACAATTTCAGTGTTAGGAGTATCACTCAGAGTTCTGTGGTTCCATGCATAGTTAATACATTTTGGAGGCATGTACAAATCTTGTAAGTGGCTGACATATCACTTTTGAATATTTTAAATACATTTTAAGCTTAAGCATTTTTTCACAAAAAACTGTATTTCTCTTTTAGCAGCTCAAAACAGCCCCATTTGTTTCACGGGGAAGTGCAGCCTGGTATTTGAGTAAAAGAATTTTTTTGTGTATTTTACTGATTTTTTTCTCATTTACTGCTTTTCTGTGGAATGTGGTGTTGTCATCTGCTGAATATTTGAAAGGTATGATATGTTACTATAATAATTTTCCTTCACAAAAGAGCCAGAAGCCAGGCTTCTGTGGATACAAAGGAGAGAAGAAAGCCAATAGCCTCCTAGGCTGCAGTGGTGGAACAGTGCCAGGAGGTCGAGGGTTGTGACTCTTCCCTCTGCTCAGCAGAGGGCCTCTGGTAAGGCCACATCCGGACCACTGTGTCCAGTTCTGGGCTCCCCAGTACAAGGAAGATGAGAACATACTGGAATAAGTCCAGTAAAGGACCATGAATGTCATTAAGGACTTGAAGCATCTGACATACACAAAGAGGCTGAGACAGCCTACAAAAAATAAAGTACTCACTAGTTGCTCTAAGTGTTAGGATGGTATGAACGAGGCAGGATGCGGTAACTTTCCCAACAAACCTAAGCTTCTTTCAGACATTCTACACCAGCATTTGGGATCTAGTTTGTAAACAAAACCAAGACTTGTCAGGCCTTTTTGCAAATCTTCCATTTAAAATGCTTTCAAAGAAGCAATTCCTTTTTGCATAGATGCTGTCACATACAGAGTCTGGTTCTAACACCCTTGTCATGTGCTATAATCCTGTCTTGTATATTCAGCCTCACTGAATTGAATGAGTTCTATTTATCTGAGTAAAGGTGGCAGATTTTATGAACCTTGTAAATATATGAGTGACAGAGATGTCTCCCGTATCTTTTCCTTGGGCACATGAGCCAACATCATGTCCTATCACAGCAATAAGAACTAGCCTGGCTGTTCAGTTTACATGACACAGAGGGACAGTGCCACTTGAATTCAGTTCTGGCATGGAAGAGAGGCCATGGTGCTGTGCTGTGAGGAAAAGGCATCCAGTCTTGCTGAGGAAAGCAGAGGGGAGGGAGGAGGCATGAAGTAAGATCCTAATAAAAGGCTTGTGTTCGATATTTAAGACTTAATAAGTATTGTGATTCCCTTATGCCATACAGATGACCACAGTGATTTCCTACTGTTTGCTAATACATGTTTGACAAAGCTATAATGTCATTGCAATCCTTGAGGGACATGGTTATCATTCCCAGACATTACTGCTCAGGAAGACTGCATTCAAGAGGGGAAAGCCATTTTCAGCTGAACACAGACCACAATCGCTATGCCTGAAGAGAATACAAGTGTATTTAAATAATAAGATATTTGCTTTGCAAAAGATTGGCGTAAGCTTTTGCACAGACTGTTAGCTTAAAGGCTTATCTTTTCTAATGCTAAGAAGTATTTCCAGTGTGTTCTCACTGAGGGCCTGATCAGAAGCAGCTGCTTCCACAGCACTCCATGTGTGCATAAGCCCTTAGTGAGATGGCATTTTCTGTTTGGATGATCAACATGCACATTTTTTATATATCCAGCCTTTGTGCCTGGGAAGATAAGAAGAATCTTCTCCCTGCATTCTTCTTTAAATGCGAAAAGCTCTTTTGTTTAAATGACACGTTGCAAGAACGCTTATCTACCACAATGCTCCCAATAAGAAGCTGCTGTTTATTCTTGCTATCTCTTCACTTAATGAATATGGTACCTTTCTTACCTCTCCTAAGGCTACCTAAGTGTTTTCCTAACATTTTTCCACTTTGATGTACCTTTAACATGTTAACTTTCAACCTTTTGGCACCATATTAAAACTGATAGTCTCTGAAGAGAAAGTTTTCTTGCTTCTTCATGTATTAGTAGCAGGGTTTTGCTGGTTTGGTTTGCTTCCTTTTTTAAAAAATTTTCCACCTGTCCTAGTTCAGCAGGTGGGACCAGTTTATCACTGTGTGGGTGTGACCAAAGCTATGTATTCTACACCCTCTATTCATTTCCCATGAACTGTTAACAATGGACCATTTGCAGCAGCTGCCAAGAGCACACCCGACCCCTCAAGCTGTAAGCTGGGTGTTAAAGAAGCCTGTGAGATAGGAGCTGTGATAACTTCCCTCCAGGAAGTCGTTAGCACCTTCACACCCAGCCTGAGGGGGCGTGTCTGCTAATGGGCCATCAGTGAATCCAAAAATACCCCATGACTCACAGAGTTAGATCACTCATTGTAGAACTCCCTGCCTTGGGAAAGGTACTGGGTGTTCCTACCTGGAACTCACGGTATATAATCTTGTGGTTTGAAGACTTCTGGGACTTTTTTATCGGATCCAGAGGAGGACCAGAACCTCAACAGGACTGTGACCATTACCTGCACCAAAAGGTCTTTTTTTTTCTTTGCCTTGTTTTTACTTTGGACTCAGGGGAACCACATGGGACTCAGCACAGGGGCTAACAAACACCATTCTGTTTGTGCCCCAGGGGCTGGGTTATACTTCTGGATTTTGTGGGTTAAAACCAATTTGTCTTTGTATCATTGCATTTATTGTAATATTTTATTAAATTGTAACTGACTTATAATCTCTTTTGTGTTGGGTTCATTTCTCCTGCTGGTTTACCTTTAAACAAGCAGACCATCCTTAGTTTTTAATGCATCTGTGCACTGGGAGAGTTCTGGTGCTTTGCAATAATACATTTCTTTTATAAGCTTCCTCTGTATATTTTCATGGGTTTTTCTATTTTCTTGGATAGCCTTTTATGACACTTTGTCCAGAACTGAGAAACTATGTGGGTCTGATGTAAGTGCAGCCCCCAGCAGAGAGGGGATATGGGGATGGATAGCTCAGTCTTACCATTTTAATTTTCTCGTGTAGTTTAATTCCTCATGTTTGTTAGGATTGGGAGTATGTGGAAAACGTTACATGGTGTCTCAAGGGTCTTAGAAATGCCTGTACATGCGTGTGCCGTATTCCGTCCTCTGTGATGTTGTCCCTGGAGCTCTGGACGCAGCAGTGCCAGCAGCTGGGGGCTCAGGCCAGCCTCAGGAAGCAGTAACTCTTCCTAGGGTAGACTCGGATGTTACGATCTTTCTTTCTTGCAAATTCACTGCTCCTCTGTACCCCACATGGTGCACTGCAACTACTTTGTCATCAAGAAGACTCTTCTTTTTCCACCTCATTCCAGCTGCCTGTTCTCCTTAGGATCAGTGATCACATCTGTTAGTATTTTAGGACCTAACATCACACAAAGAAGAGGTAGAAAGAGCCTTTTTTTTTCTAAAATTGCTTTTCTAGTCTGCAAAGCTAGTTTATACTGCCACTGTCTGTCCACTGTACCTGCTGCAGCCCTTTCCTGTAAATGTGCACACTAACAGTTCATGCAAATTTTCCCACAGCTATGAACTTTTTGGAGAAGGAAGTAAGAGACATTAAGGATTCTTATTTTAGGGATTTTATGTCTTAGAGAGTTTGAGTAGGCATGAATCACTTAAAAAATACTGGTAAATTATCATGCTTTTTCTCCTAAAGTCATGTTTTAAGTATAAATGCTTTTCAACAATCTTTATGATTCTGCCTCCATTCTTCATCCTCTAAACCCCATTTTGAGGGACTGTCTATGCTTTCCAGCTGGAACAGCCCTTTCCAGCTAGTGCAGACAGGCAGGTCTGCAGCCCCAGGCTCCCTGACACCCTGCAGGGATCCTTGCCAGCCACTGCCTGTGGCAGCTCTGCACTTCAACACCATGCACATTGCTATTAAAAACCTCATGGCCCATTGTGTCTCATTGTAGATCTGAGAATTAAATCCAAAATGAGTTTAGACTCAGATGTACAAGCATATTCAGGTTCTTAAATCATATAAAAAATGTCCTATTAAGTGTTAGGAGCCCAAATCCTGCTGTGGATGTAGGCTGTAAGCACTTTAAACTTAAATAGGACAGAGTCCAGCAAGTGCTCTGGTGTCCAGCATCAGTGCAAAAATGAAGTGTCAGTGGGAGATGTAGAATCAAGCTGGGATTTTTCTGCAAAAATGAAACTTGACGAAATATCAGACCTTTTTCAGATGCTGACTCTTTGCACTTGGTATATCAAGGTTCAATATGAGATCTGGAAAAGACAACATGCTCCTCCTGAAGTCACTGAGACTGCATCATCCTGAATTTCATTGCCTTCAGGAGTGGGAACTGAAGGTTCGCAGCTCACAACATCCTGCCAAGAGGGGCAGGCAATGTGCCTTGGTCTGCAAACGTAACTGAACTCTTTAGGTTTGGGAAATACAGGGTTTTTTTAATGTTGTGCACTACAGTTAGAGTCCTTATACTAGGTAGTTTTGTTTTCTGTCAGAGTCCAAATCTACATCTTCTGCCTCCTAGCAAAACCTTCTGGCCTCCAGGTTAGAGGCTGCCTTAGGCAAGAATGTCTTTGCTCTCCTCCACACCTGGCAAGTGTAGGGAGAGTACTTTTTCCCGCCAGAGAAAGGCACTTTATTTATGTATTAGAGAGCATGGGCTGGAAAGGAATGGCCAAGTAATTCTGCACAGTTTAGGGATCATGGGGAAGGGAAAACCTTGGAGTCCGATTCCTACTTGAAAAAAAAAGGTTTTTTGGCATCTTTGCTAATTAATTCCTTGGCTGTAGGCCCTGTAAGCTCTATGTCTTGATATCCAAGAAAGGTAAAGAAGTGACTGCTGGCATTTGTTTGTAGTTCTGTGAAGACAGACATGTCTTTTTTAGAGAAGGACAAGAGTGCTATTCCCCTTAAGGAATAAAATGAAGATTGCTGGAGAGGTCAACCCTTACATATATATATTATGTAACAGTTTTACAGCAGTACTTGTAAAGCACAGGTCCATTTTCAACAGTTGTGTGTGCAGTTGCAAATACATGAACAAGGACAAGAACCTCATTTCTCACCATTCCTCAGAATTGTGATTACTCCTGTGGGAAAAGCACTGAAAACTACACAGCCCTCAGAAACAAGGAGCTGATCTGCCTAAAATGAGCCTGGATGACCTTGGGTCTGAGTAGACTCAAGAGAGAAAGGTGGTTGTTCCCTATCAGCCCCACAGAGCTGGAGGCAGGAAGGACTGCACAGTGTTCAACACTATTGTCCAAGTTTTGAGGATGGACTGGCTCTTTTCTGGTAGGCTTTTATAGTCCCAAGTCCTTCCTTTGCCATGTACTACATTTCATTTCTAAACTTCCCTTCTTCCCTCCCAAATGTTGCTTATTCCAGTTCCTTTAGGCTTGCTATTTGCAGATACATACAGAAGTTTAACTCTAGCTTTCTGAAGATGCAGCCAGCTGTGATTATGCTTTCATCTAACAGCATCTCTGTCAAACAGAAGCTACCCCTGCTTAATGCCAGGAATTCCTTAGTAAAGACATTACATTTGTAAAAGGTGTGAGAACAGAACTGCAAACCCCTGACTACTGCTGAGTAAGAAAATCCCATATGCCTTGTGAGTCCTTCTTGCCGGGCAAACCCCTGCTTTGGTAGTTATCAGCTTTGCTGGCTCTAACTAGCAAGCAGACTCCTCCAGTGCTCTCCCATTCCTCTCCAGAGGCATCATACCGTACCTCTATAGCTTTCTGTTGATGCTTTTCTCTCTGTTTAGTTTCCAGTCCTCAAATGTTTTCTTACAAGAATGCAAGTATTCTGTTTTAAGGTATCTGGCTCTACTCTACTTATAAGAATCCCACATCCCATATTTTGTCTAAACTTGTTTACATGCCTCAATCTCCAAAGTGCAATCACTGGCCAATTTCTAAAGTCTTTACCTGACTAGTTGTCTTGTTGGATTAGGAATAAGTGTCTGAAATACATAAATTCTTGATGCTGTATTAAGAAAGATAATTCTTTTTCAAAATTCTGAAGTATTTCCTCATTTTGTCATGAATTCAGGTAAGGGGTTATTTGCTTTTTAAAAATCTGTTTTACAAATATTCCCTTAAGTCTGGCCATTTGCAGTTTATAAGCTTGTATTGATGGCTCTTTTTGTTTTCTCAAAGCAAACCTTAAGTCTAAGTTAACCAAAGAAAAGGTCAAAAGTTTTTTTCAAACTTTTCTGGAGCACAACTAAATATTTTAGCAGCTGGCAGCTGTGGTGATTACTTTTTAGATTATACCTAAAGTCTGTTGGAATCTAATTACTCTGATCTATGAACCAGGTAATTAAGGTAAAAACTCCCACATTTTCTTAGCCCTCATTAATGTATTTCCTTTGAAAATTGTTAGTTAATGATGGTACATTAAGAGTTTATCCATTAAGTGACAATGAATAATTAAAACCTTTGTCCTGGGACATTAAAGGACAAAGTAGTGTTTAACTGCTAAGTGTGTTGATAATTATTTCTCAATTTGCAGTGCAAATATCATTCAGTTTGGGGGAGAAAGTAGCTATCAAACTAGGAAAGTAGAATGGAAAGACAGAAATAATTTCCTTTTCATAGAATAATAGAATGGTTTGGATTGGAAGGGTCCTTAAAGGTCATCTAGTTCCAATCCTACTGCCATGTGCATGGACGCCTTTCATTCATCTCCTTGGTGTATGGCTACTAACTCAGAAGGTACGGAGCCTCACAAGGAGCTGATGTTTCTCCTGCTGCCTGGAGCTGGACTAGCAGTATAGAGAGACAGTGGGGGCTGACTATGTACTATGTGCTTTCCTATGGAAAGTTTTGCCAGCTATAGCATCTGGCAGGCTGATGATGGGCTCCCTTGTGGGGCACCTGCAATACTGGAAAATTCTGCAGCAGCTGCAGCCTTGAGGGCTGAACTCCCACACCAGGGTCAACCTGCTGGGAGGGTGGGCTTCTAGAGGCATCCTCAGAGGGTCCTTGCTAGAAGGGCCTTTGCTCAGCTGCTACCAAGGCTGCAAGAGCTTCTTTCAGTCACTCTAGTGTTGGAGAAAAAGTTTGAATCTCATCCCTAATGCCCATGGAAAATCTTAGGCTGTCATTCATGTGTCCTAAGGGCCATCATTACAATGGCTACAAAGTAAATGTGGTATGTCAATGCAGGAGAATGAAGCTCTGTGCTCCAGCAGAACAGCAAGTGGTACATGCCTTCTTCCTTCTGAGTGAAGAGTTACCAGCTGAGGTGTTAGGTGCAACGAAAACTATCACACAGACTTAAAATGGTGTGAGAAGAAAGCTGCTTTGCCTTATTTTGACTTACGAGTCTAAGACTTATGTTATCTTTAGCTACACTGTAGTGCAGGCCATTACCTGATAGGATACAGCATGCAGTGGTCCTGCATTCCACCATGGAAAGGGAGCTTCAGCTGTGCCTGCTCTCCAGGGGGGGGTTCATAAAGATGGAGGATTCAAGTCAGGAGATTTCTCAAGAAACTTCAACCCCTATCTGCATGCAGAACCCTTGTCACACCTTCCCACAACCTCTGTTGCCAGGTTATAATTGATTCCCAATATGTGTTATCCACCATGAAGACTGGGATCAGCACTTGGGTCTGGGTGTGCCAGTCATTGGGATTACAAACATTGCAAATACATCTCTTCCTAGTAATCAAATCTAACACATGATACACTGCAACAAGAGGATTAGACATGGAGGAATGGAAAAGCAACCTGTTGTTATACAGGATACATAATCACATAAATCAATACATAGATCAAAGTTTTCTTGAAGTAAACTGAATGGATCAAATGCCAGAAATCTCTGTTGTCAGGTAACAGCTACTTCAGACTAAGCTAATTGCTTCAGGACTTCTCTGGACAGGCTCTGCACTACCACATTAGGCATTTACTTGCTGCAAAGCAGTATACCAAGAAAATCCATCTATACCCTAGTATTTACCCTGAAAAGCTTGAAAGCTTCAAATTTGATTGCAGCTGGTCTGCAAAATAGTAACTTTGGTGGGGAACAGTCAAGGCATTGGTTTGGGATCAGAACTTCAAAGAAAACTTTCTAATGATCATCTGTTAGACCATCAAGGACCTGAGTAATTACATATCTGGTGGAATTCCTGTCTACGGGGGGGAAAAACCAGTCTGAAGCAGAATATAATTTGCCTGCATTTAATTTTGTCTCCAATAATGATATATTATTCATAAAGTTAAAAAAAAATAGTTAAGTAAGGTTTTCTGTGAGACCTTTTATTCATAAGGAATTGAATTAAACAAATGAGAAAATTAGGAAAATTAAGGATGAAAATATCAATTCAATATGAGAGAGATGCACATATTGTTTCTCAGGAAATCCTCCTGTAAGAAATTACCAAGGCCAGATTACCAGACATATGTCTGCTAAAAGATAAAGCCAAACCATATTGGTACTGCTCTTTCTCAAGAAACCAGGCACTCTCAAATCAGCTCCTTCCAAATCACCTTAAATTCCCACAAGGTCAAGCTTCTGGCTCGAAGTCAAGCTTTCAATCAGTTCTCGGCCCATTTTTCTTCCTGCTTCGGTAGACATAGCCTTTCGCCAGAGCTTCAGCAGCAAACCTCCTTGGAAAGAAACACAACATGACATTGTCAAATTAGCATGGAGCACATGCAGCTCACAGCATACAAGGGATGGAAATGCTGCATGTCTGCATTTGCCACTCTCCTGTGGACTGTGAGATGTAGACAAAGCTGGAGCTTGCTGCTGGGGTAATAATTGCCTACAAATGTGTAGGGAGACACAGGCCATTCATTCAGCTCAGGATCTTTTGTACTGACAGAGAACTGGGCTTGTTCCCTTGTCACCAGTGTTGCAAGTCAAAATGATTGAAGACTCATGTTGAGGTCTGGTTCTGCACTTGTACATAGCTTCATGGTTTATGAAGCAGTAGCCTGGTGGTTATAATCAGGCCTTTTTTTCCTCTCTAAACCAAAAAATTTGCACTTTCTGCCAGCTGAGGCCTCAAGCTAAAGAAGAAAATGATCCTAATACTTTTTTTCCAGGCAGTAAGCAGCGGTGATCAGGGAAGTGTGTCTGGCTAGCCCAGCCTAGCATTAGCACCAGTTTCCTTGCTCCTCACTCCACTCAGTGTTGATTTTTCTAGTGGATAAAGGGTTGTCCACAGAAGAAATCTGAGGGTAAGAAAGTCTACTATGTGGGATCACAAATTAGCCCAGCAGGGAAAAGATTGTCTAGGAAATCTGCTGCCCCTTGGAGAGACAGCAGAATTTGAAAGAGACGCCAGTAACAAAGTGGATTAAAGTCTGCTGATATTGCTTGTCTGCTGTCCCTTGCATTTAAATAGATTGTATGTGTAAACTTGCTCTGTATCAAGACCTGTAAAAGCATGTTGCATTACCCTTTGTACTTCTCCCCCTTGCTTCATGAATAATGGATTAGCTTTAGGCCTCTGCTGTTGTCAGATAAACAAACTGTAAATTCCTTAGTTAATAACTATTTTGCATGTTGCCTGCCCCTTAACTGGAGAACCCTATATTAAGCAAACAGCTCTACAACGAATTTGTCTTTTATTCCTCCCCCCGAATAAAAGTCCGTTTTGACCGTTTCAATACTAGAAAGCCAAGAAGAGTTTATTCTCCTGAAAAGCATACTTTTGTAAAAACTGGCAATGCTAAAGAATTGAATTTGCACACTATGGTACTGGGGAAATAAGAAGTTAAGAGGAGAAGGCAACAAACAGTCCTGCCTAGGAGGACCACAGAACGATTGCAGTAAAGGTGAGGACAACAAGGAAGGTTTTGAATAACGTGGCCTGTGCTGTTCTACCTTTGGATATCAGTGAGGGGCAGAGCATAAAAAGTAAAGCTTCTGACTGTCCATGAGTCATGAAGCTTTGGAGGTAGCATAGCACTCTCTCAATACAATTCCTGCTGAACTAGCAGAGACAACTGGAGGAAAATAAAGAGTAATCAATCTCTGAATCAAGTCTCACTCTTGGTTAGACAGGATCCTGTCCTAGGAGGTACTATCTGCTCTAGTCTATCCCTCTATCTGCTGTTAAAGTTTGGAGTGCCAGAAGGGGACTCTATATCTCACTGGAGGTATTTAAAAGTTTGAGGAATCTGACCCTACAAAACCAGCATGTCATGTTTTGTCATCTGAGTTTTGTAGCAATAAGGTAGTGTCTTTCAGATTCCTACTGAGGCTGTGGATCCAGACACAAGTCAAATATATTTTAAAGCTTCTTTGTCTGATCTGCAAATCAGTCACTGGTCTGAGTTATCTGGCCTATAAATCTATAAATTCAAAACTCATCCCTTAGAGCTGAGTCAAGGAAATCTCCTCCCTGCAAAGCAATTTCAGGATTTCAGCCATGAACTTTGTTATAGCTGCACCTGCATGTAACTTCTTCTCTCTCTTTCCTTCCATCTACCATGGCCAGCACTGACACCACCTTTCCTCTGTCCCTGAAATGCTGTCCTTACCTGCTGTGCTGCCCTGGTGCTTTTTTCCCTCCCTGCTGTCCTGCTGGTCATGCTTTTCCTTCCTGTGTTCCTCTGGTGGAAGTAGGTCAAGAAACCTGAACTGTGGCATAGACTGCCAGGCAGGGCATAGAGCTATTAAGACCCTTATTCAGATTCTGAGGAATAATGTCATGTGGAAGGTACAAGAGAAGCGCTCTGTGATGGGAGGATGCTCTTCTATAACACTCAATAGCTTCATTTTATGTCTTTTTCAGCTGCAAATGCAACTGCAGAGAGAATTTTCACTGAAATGTATGGACAGAGAAGAGCATCACAAATGCCATAGCTAGGCATACTAGTTTTTCAGTGTATTTTTACATTCTATTTTCATTTAAACATTCAAAATAACTTTGCTTCATATAGGTTAAACAAAAATAACCAACCCAGCAGTGTTTGTGAATGAACTGAAACCTCGGAAGAGTGTAATTCTGTGTTACACCACTGGATGGTGATGGATGACTTGTTTTGGTGTAGATGACGAAGCCAGCATCGTCTAAGGATACAGTTTTGCTGAGACAAATTGTATTCTCTGTCAAATCAAATACCTAAACCAGAACACTTACACACACACAAACTGTTCCTCAATTATCGTTTGCCATTTTTTGTCCAACTGATCTATAATAACTCCATTTACACCTTTGATGTTTTGGGATTCAATTGGTAAAATGAAAGCTA
This sequence comes from Sakesphorus luctuosus, assembly GCA_013396695.1. Taxonomy (NCBI): domain Eukaryota; kingdom Metazoa; phylum Chordata; class Aves; order Passeriformes; family Thamnophilidae; genus Sakesphorus; species Sakesphorus luctuosus. The sequence continues at coordinate 120,262 of VWZD01010891.1, read as the reverse complement.
GTGTCTGTGTTTTTAAAGTTCCTTTGAAAACTGGGCCCCCCCCAGGGGGGGGGGAAAGTAAGATCATCTGCTTTAAAAATGCTTCTGTCTCACGGGAATCCTACATATTGTCAGTGTTATCGCATTGCTCTGGGACATTGTTTGCTTATGGTTGTATTTTTAACTGTTTTACTTTTAGTCTCTATAAAGTGTTTATGGTGCTTTATATAAAAAATTGACTGTATTCATGTGGAGAAAAGTCTATAGAGAGAACAAGATATTAAATATCTACAGACTACAGATATTTGTAGGTCAGGCTCATACCTGTTAATTTATTTGCTTTGTGAAGAGCTCTCATTGAAACCAGAACTTTATTTTGTTGTGGACTGAAGTCATGGATGGATGGGAGGGAATCCCCTTCAACAAGCATCCTCGGGGGCAGAAAAGCCTGAAAGTCATTTACAGTTGGTAAATCTGTAGAAAAGTGTGTGGCCCCAATGAAATCTACAGCATTAGACCAGTCTTCACCGAAATCTGCTTCTGGATCAGAGAGATATTTTAAGCTGAAAGAGACAAAGATAAAAATTGTAACAGATAATTGAAATCTCCTGTAGAACACATTAGTTGATCATTTATCCCAAATGTTTTTGTTCAGTATAAAATCCTGAGTGGTCTCGGTGCCACAGTGACCTCCTTCGGCACTTTACACCTAATTTCTCTTGGCATCGCTACCTCTTCCAGATAAACACAGCTTCTGAATCAGGCCCTGGCTCCCAGAGGGTAATCAGCATCTCATTTTAAGCCAACAGCTTGCTTGCCCATGGCAGTCTGGGCAGCCGTCTCTCACTGGTCATCCCATTCTCTGAGAGAGTGGAAAGAAGAGCAGAGTCAAAAGAGTAGATGCCTGAAGTAAGAAAGCTCATGCAGACTTTATTAGGATACTACCCTTCCAAAGAGGTATGGAGGTGGGAAGATCTTTCTTGATCACCTTTCTCATCTCCTTACCTGTCCTGGAACTTGGGGAGTGCATAAGCAATGGAGGTAACATGTGCCTTCCACATAAGTCCGAGGGCATCATCCAATTTGAAGGAAGAGAAGGTCGCAGGTCTCACAGCTTTATGTTCTGTAGATAACAGATACTGCAGCAACAGGGAGGAAAAAAAGGCAGAGAATCACAGGGGAGGTTTAAAAGCAATTAATTGTTGTTACTTATGCACATACTTCGCAAAATAAGGAGCTTGGGAGCTTGGGGAAAATAGTTAGAATATACCACATTGTAAGTAACTTTAATGTCTGACATAAGGACAAAAAACATGATTAATATGGATTTGTAAAGCGAGTACATATCCCCACTGGAGTTAATGGAAGTTGCTGTTCTTTGACTTCAGCAGAACAAGGGTTTTATTCATATGATTTAGGTATTTTGTCACAAAAATTCAGTGAACTTTTGTATCTGAATGCTGTGGAAGCTTCTGCACTGAAATACTGGATTTCTTGAGAACTTGTTTGTATCCTTTCGGCCACTTTCTGAAGATTTTCAGAAAATAGAAAAATTATCCTTAATTGTTATCATTATGGTTATCTGAGGAGTAGATATTTTATAATAACTTCTGAAACATCCATCATAGGAAAAAATATCTTATGAAGATAAATAAAGTCTTGCTCTTAAACATCCTACCTTCATTCAGAGTTGCCAAGAGGAACTTACAGTTTAAGCTTTCTGATTTTGATAAATTATTTCATTACCAACAATAATGTTGAGTATTGTATCTATCTGTACAAAATAGCTATTAAATCTATCAAATAAAAAATATTATCATCTTTTCAATTAGGGAACAGCTGATTATGGTGGAAAGAGAATGTCTACTTGCATAAATAATTGTTCTTCTGAATGAAGTTTCAGCATTTTCATGTTTTTAGATGTCTAAAGGAATAAATGAACCCTACAAAACCAACCCAAGGCTATTAAGGGCAGTGTTCCATCTCACATGCTTATTTTGCATTGCTAACATAAGCAATATTGGAAGAATACAAATATAATTGTTAACAAAGCAGTGGCTTGGTTCAGAGGCCAAATTACAGAAATTATCTTAAAGGAAGGAAAAAACTCCATAACCTGTAAAAATCCTGGTCTTATCTCTGACTCACTTTATGTTACACTTTTCACTTTTCCTGTTTGTTGCTTTTACATGAAGCTGTTATTGAAAGCGAGCTAAGCTCTGTGAATCTTACAAGTGACAGGAATAATAGTTCTTAAAGGTCTCGTTTCCAAAACTATGAGGAAAAAAAAGTAACATTGTTTACTTCAAAAAAAGCTTTCCAGTCATCCATGAGTTTGGGCATGCGAGACCAGCAGTCTGCGACACTGTAACAGAAATCATCTTTTTGCTCCTCTGGTGGCAATATTTCTACTTCAAATGGCAACTGCCCAAAGAGGCCAGCCTCCACTGCCCCCAGAAAGGGTATGATAGCCAGGTAGTAATTCATACCTGTAACAATAATTAAAAAGAAGGAGGTGTTAATGACAAGAAAATGAAAAATTCCTGCACGGTAAAATGAGCTCTCTCCCACACCAAATGCAACCATTTCAGATTTCCGCTGATACAACTGTGATACAACTGTGTTCAGCAGTGGGACATATGTACTGAAATGCACTAATAATTATATCTGTATTGATTTAGATGTGATTGCAATGTTCATTTACAAATTGTCCTTTAAAAGCCTTGCACAAGTTTACAATGTGCTTTAATTTGCAGGAAAGGAGAAAACTACTGAAAAAAACCTAGATCTTTGTAGGCTGTCATGGACATGACAGGAAAGTCTCTCAAGATACTAATTGCAAACTAAGTACAGAAAAACTAAAGGGTACTGCACAAGTATTATTTTAAATGAAAAAACATTCTTCTTTGCATCCTAGACCTATAAGTAATGCAAAGGCAAATGCTAACAATATTTTAATGGAAAATAATAATTTTACTTTAAAAAAAATATTTCATTCACTGAAAACTGCTTGAAAATTCCCTCAGTTTATCTGTCTAGATTTATTTCATGATGATGGCTTCCTTTGTTCTGATCCATAAGTTGGAGCAGTCAAATTCAGGATGTAGGAAACCGAGGCACAGTTCTCACCTGTGCCAAATCTTGCCTGCAGCAAGAGTGTCCATAGAGCAATATTTGACATTCCTCATTTGAAAGGAAGATTTTTAATTCTCCTCGTAATTGTGTCCTCTTTGTAGAAATAAAGTTTAATAACTTTCAGTGAAGAATAGCCTGCCAGTTGTTCTCTTTTTTGGGTGGATGCCTCTGAGCTGTTCTGCTGAGTAGTCATTTGCTCATACATGGTTTCAGGGCCATGGATGGCCCTGGTATGTTGTACACATTCCCAGCAGTGAGGACCAAAATTATAAAAACCTGACCACCCACCATGTATCCCTGTCCTACTAATGGAAAACCATTGTTCCAGTTTGTGGGGAGAGGACCACAAAACAAAGTTCAGCAAGGAGTGTATGCATTGGGCTATAGTTTACCAGGGACTGGGTCTGCACAGGAACACTGAGGGAGCTTAGTGTATCACTCTGGGGATGAGATAAAAAAAGGATGGAGTGGTATGAAGGTGCTGCAGTCATGGTAAGTTGAAATCAATACAGATATGGAACAAAGGATAGAGCAACACAGCAGTATTGTGGTTATGCTTCATCAAAAACAATGCAGCTAACAGGAACTAAGCCAAAGGAATGATCCAGATCGTAAGCGATAGCTGGACTTCTCTTTATTAGCCCAAATTACATATTACTTTTCACACCCTACATATGCTAATAACTAAAGTCACTCAAACTCCACTTCAACATAAAACATCATCAACTATAACTTTAGTTTTTCCCTTTCCTCAAAGAAAATACAGCTTAAGTGGGGAGGAAGATCAGAGAAGACCTGTAGATAGTGTGAAGACAAAACACAAGAAGAAGGTTCTGGAACTTCTCCAAGGGGCAGTTCTGAGGACCCCTATGGGTGGAGCACAGAGGAAAATGAGAGTCATGGTTGGTTATAGATATCTCATATGTTAATTGCTCAAGAAGTTATAAAAGCTGTGACATCCCTGGTCACAGGTGGACATGTCTGTGTGCGTGTCTGTGTGCATATGTGGGCTTGTGCATGTGGGTCACAGACCTTCTGGTGTGCACCTTGAGAGCTTTCAATAAAGGTATATCATCTATCTTTCTCCATTAATATTGTTTCTGAGTGCCTATTTCCACAGGAATTTAGGCATCAGGCAACAGTCTAATCCACCTAGGGGTGTACTAAACATGAGTTTCTGCTTTAAACTAATTCCTGAGTTTGTAAGACTCATGCCTGAGAGGGCAGCTCTGAAGAACAGCTGAAGGCACTCATACCCTCACAACAGTAAGAGATATTTCCATGCAGTGTCAAAGACTCTTTGCATGTTCTTGTTGCAATAGACTAAATCAAGGCTGAGTTTATACATTTTGTGGAAGAAACAAAACTGATATCAAGCAAACATGAAGTATTTAGAAGTGAAGGGCAGGAATGCAAATAATGAGAAGATAAATGTGACGGTTCCTATTCCTATGGCAGGGAAGGGACAGAGATGCTCGCTGAAACCTGCTGGCAGGTCTGGTGGAAAGGGGGACTTAGGACAGGAGAGCAGGGAAGCTGAGGGAGCAAGAGATAGAAATGATGGAGGGAAAATATGCTACAGGAAAGAGAACCAAAGTAATACAAGAGCCACAAAAATTCTCGCTTGACCTTCTCACACCAAATTTTAGTTTGAAGTGCTAGCATTGAACCTGAGCAAAACTGCTCTGGAGTAATGGAAAACTGCAAATATCTATAACTGTAGATAATGTCATGGTGTTTCCCACATGTGTTTACATAAATTCTTGCAGTGTAAACATTTTTAAGTCTGCAAATTTGGTGATATTTTCCTCCTTCCTCAAATAAGTCATCCAGATCCACTAACTTGCGTTTACACACACCTAGGTGTCTTACTGCAAATGTACAATGGAGCATTACATAGCACAGAAATTGTAATAGGGAAGTCTAAGGAGAAGAAAGATTTAGGAATGGCCTTCTAGGACATTAATCTTATTTTGGAGAAGAACAGTGTAATAACATATACTTACAAGACCACCAGCTTCTTACAGATAGGCACAGGAGGTCTCCATCTTCATAGCCACAGGAAGTCACACGAGAAGGATCTGCTAACCTACCTAAATGAATCAAATGAAATAATAAAAAATATTTCTCAAACTTTGCACACAAGAAATCCTACTGAGAGGAAAAAATATATAGGAGTAAAGCATGCAGAATTTTGCTCAGAGAAGCAAAACAATTACTGTTGCTCTATTTTATAAACTACTGTTCCTAGAGTAGTTGAATTTCTCAGTGCATCATAATTTGATTGTGTTTTACAGTTTGATTTATTCCTCACCGTAAATGTACTCTGAGAATCTATGGAACTGTTCGAAATCAGGGCATCACAGTGATATTTTACAGAGATATAAATATATATTCACAAAGAGACATACACATGCATAGCTGATGCACCATTTTCAATAGATGTAGGGCTACTAGTGCAGAAGAGCTGCTTAATGAGCAGAATGGCACAAATTAAATGTGCTAGTAATTGTCTCACCTAATTGGGTTGTGTGATACAGAATCGTTTTCAGTTTAATCTTGCATACAAACATGGCCTTACTGTGAAGCGAAGCATGCAAACGTTGTTGTAACTGATTAGCAAGGTTTTCAAGCATCTGTGCTGTAGCAAACATGCAGGATATTTCGCAATTATTTGTAACATCACGTAAGGCATATTTTACTTTGAGCATGTGACATGAAGAAACAGCCTAAATCCTAAAAGAATAACATACCTGTACATTAAGTGGTAAGTAGGCAAGTAGTGTGTCAGCAATTCTGCTTTAAGTGCATGCCATGAAGTCACCATGGTCTGGTCCAATGACTTGAGCTATTCCAGGAGCTCTCAAACTCTGCCCTGCAGAGCACTTACTCTCTGACAAGTCAGCTGAATAAAGACAGCATCATTTCTGTCAAATTAGAACTAAACCTCATTACAAAACCAAATTTTCTGATACTTTTTCCTCAAGAAGAAGAGATGATCATGAACAATGTGCATACAAATTATCCTAATTATCCTTCCTAGACAACTGGACAGAGCCTGTGCTTTGAGGCATACTAGCTGCTCAAACTCATGTCTTTCAGTGCAGAGCACTGAGAACATGAATTTGCAGTGATGAGGATTGCAGTTCAACTGATTTTTTATTTTTAAATAAAAAATATGATTTTTAGTATTTACAGAAGGATGCTGTTTTTCAAGATTCTACTTCAACAGAGAGTGCCAAAAATAAGCAGTAATAGATCACTGGTGTGCAAATGAGATTGATGGGAATGATAAAGGATAAGAAGAAAAAGAAGACAAAATGCTGCCAAAGAATTGTGTCTGAAGTTTACCAAGGATTGCTTGCCTTGGTGTTTTGGGAAAATGAAGAGTCCTGGGCAGTATCAGTGATAATTATAAGATATGTAGAAATTACTAGCTGCACTTACAGGTGCATTTCTGTTACTTACTCCATTTCCGTTGTCTCTGCTCCTTCCTATTCTCTGTTTAACATGATTGTTATTTCAGTCATCAGATCTACTCAGGCTAATCAGTGTATCAACAGTGCCTCCCAGCTGTATGTTATTGGCAACTATGTGCAACCTCATCAGCAAGATTTCTTCACTGTTTCTTGTGGAAAGGTTGTTACTGAAAATGCTAAATGCAGTTGTTCTTGTCTTGCTGATGAAGAACTCTGAGCAGATCCTTCACTTAGCTGTATACTTCTCTTAGCAACCCTCATCACTAAATTCTCCTTCAGATGTTCCTTTACCAGATCTGCAGTTCCCTGTTTCATTCTTACCTTATAAAGTATCATTAAAACTTTCCATTCTATTCTTTGCTTTTACCAAGAGAGGAAATGCATTTCTGGACTTTGGTAAAACAAGACATATCATGAAAGAAGATATCAAGTTAGCCTGACACAATCTACCTTTGATTCATGTAAACTGTGCTTTCTTCCTTTTTCTTTGTAGTTCTATGTCTTTAAATATTCTTTCCTCTATGCTTATTCTAATGTCTCATCTACTGCTGATTTCAGAGAAATAAATATTTTTGTGTCCCTATCCCATTCTTCCTTCTTCTTAAATATGGGTACAACCTTTCCTGCTCTTCAGACATACAATACCACCCAAATCTTTCTTAAAGTTCTTGCTCCTGAATATGTATTTCTGTATGTGAACTGGAAGTAGAGACTATCCAGTTTCCTCAGTTTGAGTAGGTAGGACTCTCCATCTAGCTTCATCTCCCAAGTGGCAATTTCTGCTTCCAGTCTCATTCCTTACATCCATGCTGTCTCAACATCGTTGTCTCTATGAATTTAGGCAAATTACTAATTTCATTTTATGTCCATGAGCAGATTAGTGCAAATCTTTGTACCACTCTTATTAATAGCTTCACTTGCTCTTTATATAGAAACATATCCATAAAAATATTTTCTCAGAAACGTAAATTTCAAGACCAGACAGAACTGTTAATTCAAGCATTTTTGCAGCATTTTCAAAAATCTGTTTTCTTGCACCATGAACTTAAATCCTTCTCTTTTTTAATCCAAGCTTATTAAGTCAATATACAAATGCTTCAGCCATTACTCACCAGTTTAGCGCAGCTGACTATCTTGATTAGGTTTAGCCTTTTGCTAGTCTCAATATGGCATGCACCACAATTATGTTATTCTTTATCCCTTATCCTTTTCTCCTTCAACTTCTCTCTTTTTTTTTTTTTAAACTGTAAAACCTTTTAGTATTTTTTAACCTTCTAGTAATATAATTTCAAAAATATGTCTCCTTGCCTAAGGACCAAGTCCTATGACTCTGTCAGGTGACAGTACACCTTTACCTATCTATGCAATCAAATGCAAATCTTCTTCTTACCTGCTATTATCCTATTTGCAAATTGTCATTGGAACAAGGCACATCCTCACTTTGTGGATAAGGCCATACCATGTAACTAGATCCTTTCCAGCCAGTCACCACTCAAGTGTAGCTTCTGCATCCAGTCATCTTTGTCTCACAGTGAGTCAATTCTCCTGCTGCACCAGCCATCCTCTTCTTCCTCTACTCTTTTTGTATACATAAAGAAGGGAAAGAGGAAGAAGCTTGCCTAATCTTCAGCCAAATTCTTCATGTTGCTGTCTGTTTGCCAACTAGTTCCCTGTTTGGACTTTCCTTACTACCTCATTTTCCTCATTTTGACTTAAGAGTTAATTTTCCATTAGGTGTGATCGAATGCTGGCAGCCTTCCTTCAGGGCCAGCTGCAGCACCTCTGTCTTTTTCCAAACCTACCACTTCAGCCAAATCACCACCTCATGAAACTATATGTTACGTACAATAAAGGAAAAAACCCAGTAAGACAGACACATTTGCTTACACCTTGTTACTACCAGACACAAGTTCCTGAAAACATTATTGACTTTTATTCTCCTATTTCTCTCTTTTCTGGTTGCTAGAACAAGGCAAGTTCAACTCTGGCTTTCAATGGAAAGCTTCACGGACTGCTGTGTGTGAAGCAGTCTGTGAAAGAATGCATTCTCCTGTAAAGCCCCCGATAAGATACTACAACTTTAGCCTTCAGGGACCTTTCACATGTGTTTCTGTGTCTGCTTCCCTGTTCTGGAGAAACAAACAAGAATGACTACCCTAGATAACAACAAGCTTTTAGGGGATAAACCATTAGAATGTGGACAAAATTTAAAACACAACAAAACCAAATAAACAACAACCACCAAATAAAGACCCCAAAAGTCTCACAGACAAACAAACCTGAACAAACCTGAATTTTTGTAAAAAGCATCTCTAGAAAACAATGAGACTAACTGATTATAAACAGCAAATGGAAATAAATTTGCAGAGGGAGAGGTGAACTTTCAGCTATCTGAATTAAAAATAGACTCAAACCACATATAGAAGATTGTAACATTAGCAACCATTAACAAAAAATAAAAGCCTCTTAACTAGCAATTTAAGAACCACCCTGCAGAGTTGGGGCCCTAAAATCTCTTTACCATAAACTGGAGCAACTGGGAATGCCTTTTCAAAGATTTTCAGCTAGCTGGAATATTGCCCATCTAAACCACAGATCTGGCTTCTGACCTCTTCGTATTAGGAATTTTAATAGCTGTTGCTCAACAAGGCAAGGGTGTTCTCTTCATTCAGCATTTCTTTTTCAAATTGGCAGCTTAGTTCAGTATGTCAAAGTTTACACTCTCTAAGGCTACATTTGGCTTTCAAGGCAGAAACTTTGGAAAGGAAGACTCAAAGCAGATGTGGTAAACACTTTGCTAATCTAGCAGTTTAAAGACATAACTCATACCTGTACGAAATTGCCACCCATGCTGCAGTGGTAATCCCCAGAGAACATTGCCAATGTTTTGGGGTCCAAAGGCACTAAAATATTTGGCTGAAGACTTTAGCAAGCTCTTATACACTCCCAGTCGTTCTTGGTAGTTCCAAGCGTTGATGACAATTTTGTTGTCCTTTACTGGGAAATCCAGCAGGTTTTCAGGGGCAAGGTCCCATAGAGGGGGATATTCTTCCCCAGCAACCTTGTTTTCGCTCCATGCTGCGGCAGTCACAGGACTCAGGGTAAGAGTCACTATAAGAAGAATGTGTATGCCAAGGCAGGGCCCCATTGTGGAGGTTTGTGACCCAGGTGTTTGTGGCTGCAGGGTTTTTATCAAGGAAGGTGAGGGCTGGGCAAAAAAGGGTGACTCATATGCAGAGGTCTCCATTGCCCTCCCTCTTCCCCGTGACCCTGACATGGAGTTGCCAGATTAGCAGCTATGAGTAATGCTCTGTCCTCTCCATGTAATCTAGGGAGAAGGAACAGATGTTTAAGGGGAACCAATCTAATCAGAAAATGTCCAAGTCTGTGCTGCCCATGATATATACCCACCCTTCCAAATGGCTGATGTGCTACAATACCAATTGAAAAGTTGCATTATCAAACTTTTTGTTGCCATGTTTCTTACTAACTGTCGGCTTTCCTTTCCCAGCCTAGTTCTTTCTGGTAAAAAAGGGACAGCAATGCCACAGAGCTCCCTGCAGCACACACACAAGCCAGGGTTGAGCTAGGTCTGAGGTACTCTGAGGAAGGCTCCAGGCACTGATACAGTTTCAGCAGTGACATGTTACTGGCACTGCCATTGGCACCGTTATCTTTCGGCCTTGTAACTACTGCCTGCAGCCTTCAGGTCAAAACAGTGTTGGAAGTAGCCAAATCAGCCTGTCTGCACGTCAGGCAGCACCTGTCTGGCTGTAATTTTAGTACTGATTTGTCTTGTGCACAAATGGTCATCACTATGAAGTCCTAAAGTCTCCTACTAAACCTCCATGATCTTGTAGACTGCAGAGGGAATACCAAGGCCAAGCCTCCACTGATAAAAGGGGTGTCTAAGTTACACTCCAACAAAAGTGAAACTGTCCAGCTGCCTTCACCTCACCTACTTCTAGGACTTCTAGCACTTTATAACCTTCAGCTGCTTTTTCTCAGATAAGCAGTGGTTACAAAAGAACACTCAGCAAACAAACCTATGGTTTGTTATCTCTGTAGCCTTTTATTTGCATGAGAAAAATTGCAAATGTCCCTTTTCTTTGAAGTAATTCTGTGAGTTTAGTTTGGGCTTTTTGTGCCTAAAGTACCTTAAACCCTGGATGAAGTAAGTCAAAACTGGCTGCAAACCTCTGACAGTAAATTTAAAGGAAATTTTTCTGTTTAATTCCAAATTTTTCCATTTTCTCTGTGTCTTAAGGAGACTTTCTAACAAACAGCATGATTTTTCAATGATCATTTATTATTTTTAGCTCCGCTACTGAGAAAAATCAAAAGCTTTTGAAATACAGTGTTCAACAGAGAATAACACAGATCTGAGAACACTTTTCCTAATCATGCTTCCTTGAAGAGGTTTCAAATAATCAAGTTGTTCTTTCATTAACTTTCTGTGAATGGGATTTATCTAACCTCACTGTGGACATTTAAACATTAACTGAGCCATGAAGATTCCCTCGACAGCCAAATCAGAAAATCAGGCATGTCCAGAATGTAACTCATTTAAAACACACCGCTGAGAGATATATTGCTCCTGACTGACTATAGAGGTAGTAGAAATGACAAGTTCACCTTTAGACATGGAAAAAGTATTTTTAGATGAAATAAAATCAATACTGTTTTACGTACTTTTCTGAAAAAAAAAAATTAACTATATGCTGAAATAATAATTTCAGAAATATTTTCAAATGTCCTTTTTTTCTTTAAATAAAATATTCGCTTAAATAATCCAATAATCCTGAGGATAAATACCAAGAATTTTGTTGATTTCAGATACAGATATATATATGCACATATATTAATATATGTATATTAGGCCCTAATTGAGGCAATGGGCAGTAAGGCTCACCTGAAAAGGAAGAATGCTAAAAGGCATCAACGGGGCTCAAGACCTGTGGAGGAAACCTGTGACTCTATGAAATGAAAGGCACCAAGTTCATAATTGCACTAGGGCAGAAATTTTATTTGGGAACATGGAGTGAGTAAGAATAGTTGTCTTTTTTTTATGGACCAACACTGAAAGCAGGATCCACATTGGAGGTCTAAACGCTCTGTTTTTCTATAGTCAAGGCGTAGAGTTTGAATTTTATAGTGAGAGATATCATACATTTTTATTAAGCGAGTGATTTCATTTAAGGTAACTAAGGTAAAGAGAGGCGAATAAACTTCTTCACTTTCTTTTATTTTTTGCAGAGATACCATATATTCACATCCTCATGATAGATGACATGTAGTAAATTGACTGGTTCCATGTTTGTATGGAACTTTATTGTGCATGAAAACTGTCCTCTGCCATCTAGAAAGGCAAACTCTATTAACACTGGTTTGGGCAGGCACAAAAATATTAATTACTAGCCTGAATGCAAATCCATACTTTCTCAAAAGACTTGTAACACAGAATTAAGAGAAATTAATTATATAATTCTTGCCTTATATCAATTTTTGAGCTATTTAATAGAAAAAAATGTGTTATATACTAAATGGTAAATAAGAAGGCTTGAATATATCTACTTAGATGGACTATGCTGAGTTCCTTCACTTTTAAAACTTCAGCCTTTTGCCTTATTATGGTAATTAAAGGACTTCAAAAACCCAATTAATCTTTAAAGAGTGTATAATAAGTTTTAGTAATATAATTAATTTTATAGCTCCTACTCCATTTTTGCATTTATCTGTGTTGGCAAAGAAGTTGCTGAAGTTTCTATAAGACTTTAAGGACAACAGTTTTGCTTTGAGAAATATATAGGCTGGTGTTTCCAATTTGGAATCCAGTCCTGCTGTTTTTGGTGTCATGAGGGGGATGAGAGTAGGATTCCTTTGCTGTCAGTTAGACTTGAGTCCTGTCGGTGTTGTGTTTTGAGTCATAGCACCCCTTCAGGGCTGTGGCATTTTAAACAAGTGGAAGATTAAGGAAGACTGCTGGTAGTCTCTGCACCACTGTTCTATTCACCACTCCCTTAATAAATACCTTATCAGTTACTCAGTAAGAATGTGCTTAGACAGACATTGCAATAGAAGCACACGCTGGAAAAGCTTGCAGATTATGATAGATGGTAATTTCAGGTCCAATACACTATTGTTGTCAAGTTTCAAGAGGCAACTCTGTAGTTTTCAGGTGGGCTACAGATTTTTCTTCAAAATAACTGCAGAAAAGCTGGTAAGCCTCAATTAGATTGATTGAAATGACTACAAGTAAAAATGGCAGGTCTAAGTCTCCAAACTATCAAAACATAAAGTTCCTTAGTCCTGATGGGATACACTAAGGAAGGAACTGGAAAGCCCATGAGGAAGATGCATCAGTACTTCCACTTGAATGAACTCAGAAGTGACATGGCATTTTGCAGGTGAGAAATCTTTGGGTAAACTGGAGATGTCATTATCTATCAAGCATGTAAACTACTACTGTAAGGAAGGGTTCACCCATTTCATTTTAGGGCAACTGTTCTAAGAAGAAAAGAATGAGTTTTCATTTAGGTAGAATATTGATATGGATGAGCCTCCCTATCACTTGGCACCTTTTTTCATGCCCTGACATTTCCACCAGTAATTGTGAGTGCTCCTTGACTGTCACCACTCCAGGGACAAGACTACACTACAGCTGAAGGTATTTTTCATGTATTTCACTGGATAAACTTAGAGCAGTGGATATATTTATGTTGCTTACTAATCTTTGTTGTAATTGTCTGCAGCTACCCTTTGGAACAGACTTTTTCTTTTTGTCACAGGCCTTTGATATTTGGCAGGGAAGATCTCTTTGGATTCAGTGCCTTCCATCAAAACACCTTAAGAGGGCTATAAAATGAATTATAAATTGCTGCTGATGTAGTGGTGCAGAAATGTCATCACCTAAACCTCATGATCACATGAGTGGACTCTGCAATTAATGCAGCAGCACATGATAAGACTGACAGGCATCTGAGGGGAAACTATATTGTGTGCATAGTGGATTTAGCATGAGTTGCTGTGTCATCATATCTTGGCTTCTCCATACATCCTTGGACCTAACATTTCTCCGTCTTTGGAAAACATCATTCTCATGTTGCCTATTATTCCCATTCTTGCCTCTGCAAAAGTGTTCTGCTGATCTTGCCTCACCAGAAAGAGTAACCTGTGCTGCAGATCCTGACAATTCAGACTATAAATTGTGCTGTTAAATCCTATTGGTGTAGAATGGTCATAATAATATATTCACTTTATGTACCTCTCTCTCTTTTTTTTTATTTTTAACAAAAGCAATCTACTGAATAGGGCATACACAGTAGCACAAAAACAATTAAAAAACAAAACAAAACAAAACAAAACCAAAACCGAACAAAACCCAAAGCAAACCAAAACCCCAAACCAAACAAATGAAAAAAACCCTCAAGTCCTAATAATAAAGAATAATGTTCAAAATCAAATCCAATCCACTATTTTAGGAAATACTGGATTCACAGCTGTGGTGGGATTTTACCACATACAGTTGGGGTTTTTTTCCTGGACAAAGAACTGTTCTCTCCATGAGCCTGGCTGGGTGAAAGTCTGGCTGGATAAACAGCTACAAAGGCAAGTGTAAGTCCAATGTTTCCAGAGTTCCAATTCATTACAGCAAAAGAAGAGTAACTACCAGCAAGGTAAAACTATGGATTTAGGAGCAAGCTACACACAAGATGTGTAATGGGTACCTGATCCTCTCCCAGATGTACTCTTTCAGATCAGAGTTCTCTAGAGGAGTATAGACCATAAGCAAATTTCTTGAGCAGTCTTGCTTATAGGACCAATGTTAAGATGTGTGCAAATATAAATATAAATATAAATATAAATATAAATATAAATACATGAAACCAACAAAAAAAACCCCCAAACCCTTAACCAGATCTAAACCAGGAAGATTTGAATTAACCCCTATTTAATTAATTTTCCAAATGCTTTATGGAGGTATATTTTCCTTAGAGTTTAATTCAGATGATACCATAACCTTCACATCTTCTTGTTATCTTCATCTCAGAAGGTGATAATTAAGTTGATCATGGAGTCACAGAGTCATGACAACTACAGTTACCTGTAGTTTTTAGGGCCTACAGATTTGTGGTCTTCGACATCACC
>VWZD01010891.1:87653-105498 GCA_013396695.1 Sakesphorus luctuosus | reverse complement strand
GTAACCTGTGCTGCAGATCCTGACAATTCAGACTATAAATTGTGCTGTTAAATCCTATTGGTGTAGAATGGTCATAATAATATATTCACTTTATGTACCTCTCTCTCTTTTTTTTTATTTTTAACAAAAGCAATCTACTGAATAGGGCATACACAGTAGCACAAAAACAATTAAAAAACAAAACAAAACAAAACAAAACCAAAACCGAACAAAACCCAAAGCAAACCAAAACCCCAAACCAAACAAATGAAAAAAACCCTCAAGTCCTAATAATAAAGAATAATGTTCAAAATCAAATCCAATCCACTATTTTAGGAAATACTGGATTCACAGCTGTGGTGGGATTTTACCACATACAGTTGGGGTTTTTTTCCTGGACAAAGAACTGTTCTCTCCATGAGCCTGGCTGGGTGAAAGTCTGGCTGGATAAACAGCTACAAAGGCAAGTGTAAGTCCAATGTTTCCAGAGTTCCAATTCATTACAGCAAAAGAAGAGTAACTACCAGCAAGGTAAAACTATGGATTTAGGAGCAAGCTACACACAAGATGTGTAATGGGTACCTGATCCTCTCCCAGATGTACTCTTTCAGATCAGAGTTCTCTAGAGGAGTATAGACCATAAGCAAATTTCTTGAGCAGTCNCCCTCTTCAACACCTACCATAAAAGACACTACCCTTATTTTCATAGTGCAGTGGAATTCATTCTTTTGGAGCAGACCACACAAAACCTCCACTCACTGAAATACAGATTTAAAAGCTGGTAAAAACAAAATAGATAGATATATTCCTGAGAGTATCAGGATTGTAAACACATGTCTAATGGAGGAAGATGATAGTACATTTTTAATATAATACATCTATTCTGTCACAGAAACAATTATTCAAATACAGCCGTAAGAATGTGTATAAAGTCAAAGAAATAGTTTGGTTACTTTTTTGTATATCACTAGGGAATGAGCAAACTGTGGCAAAAAATACTAGAATCACATTATCAGTTGGGTTTATTTTTCAAACTTTCATTAACTATGCATCCATTTATAAGACAAATTAACTGAATCTTCACTTATATTTTTAGCATGACATTTTAATTAGATGAAAATGAGAATAAGTGGGAATAACTAATTAGAAAAAATCAGCCTAATGGCAAAGTTTCATTAAAATAAAGGCATAAATATCCAAAGCAGTAAATCTGTAGCTGGATGCTGGTGCCTGGATTTATTGATGTGAAGTATGCAAAATGACTGCATCGATTAGAAACTTGGACCAAAACAGCTTTTTTTTGTCATTTGGAAGGAGTAAACAATTAATTCTGGAATTAAAATCAGGATATATTTTGAAGCTCTTGAAATTCAGAGACTGCCAAGAAAATTTTCAGAAGACGGTGAACCATCTTCTTCTAGCTGCAGCCATTTTCCTTAGGCTGAAAAATAAAAGGGAGGGGGAGGGGAGAAGCTTCCTTGCAAGAAAGGAAAGGAGAACTAACAAAAATGTTTCTCAAAGAAAGAAATTAGTCTTCATTGTGTAAGCAGGAAAATTAAATTTTAGTATTAAAAATACTGGAAGGAAACATAGTAAAATAAAAGGCAAGTGGTATAAATTATCCTCACATTTATTACTTAATTTGATTCTGTTGTGGGAAATAATAACGCTCTTGTTGTTTCTAATTGATATTCTGTGTTAGTATACAGCACAGTATTTTGGTTCTGCAGTTTCATTTGCAATGACAGAGGAAATAAGAGGGAATTTCAATAAAAACAGATTACAGTCTCATTTAGAGAAGTCTGAATAACTCACTAAAAACAAATTCCAAACTATCTGATTAAACTAAACTGTATATTTAACATATAATTCCTAAACCAAATCACTCATTTTTGAAACATAATCATGGTCCTACAAACTCAGAAAAAGTATATAAGGAGCAAATATATGCATGGATAGGTATTAAAAAAGAGAAATTACTTGTTATTCACAGATACTTGTACAACAAAGCTAACATTGAAATGAGACCTAATGATAGTATATGGAAAAATGTCACCTCACCAAGTTGAAACATGACAGAAAAACCCTTTTTTTAAACCAGGACATTGTTCTGGAA
Source organism: Sakesphorus luctuosus (assembly GCA_013396695.1). Lineage (NCBI taxonomy): Eukaryota > Metazoa > Chordata > Aves > Passeriformes > Thamnophilidae > Sakesphorus > Sakesphorus luctuosus. The sequence goes on along the minus strand of VWZD01010891.1, from coordinate 103,403 downwards.
AACATGATAAATATTTCCAGTGCCCATTTTTTCATGCTTTTCTTTCATTTCACTTCTATTTCTCTTTAGCTCACAGCCCAGAGTCCAATACCTGGATGCTACTAAAGACTCTGCTTCTGCAATTTGTCATGTGACATGATTTCATGCATATCAACATCAATTGCATAATGCAAGTGTCCAATGCATAAAGATTCATGTAAAATGTATTTCCTGTATCTGACAGATACCTGCTGACATTACAGAACAAATATAAACATGACTAAATGCCACAAAGGCCACCAAGTTTGGGACCATAATAAAAACCCTGCAGCACGCAGCTGGGCAGCCATTGTGGGACAAGGCTTTCTACTCCATTGTCTTGTGTCATAAAAAAAAATTTGCCCTTGAATTATCAAAAGGATGCAAGAGAAACATGTTTAAATAAGTTTGAAGGGAATTCATTTTAGCCCCCAGGTGTTCCTATCAAACAAGAATCTCTGAGGATTCACTGATTTCATTGAAAAAAAATGTCCAGCTTCCCAAATATTCCTGGCTTACTCTGAAGAGCCATTTCCTCAAAGGAATGTGGCATATGACTTTACTCAGTTTGAGTCATATTAATTGTCATATTTAATTCTCATCAAGAACATTAGAATAGTCTTAGCTGGTAAAAAAAAATATGCCTCCCTCAGCCTCCCATCCAGCTGTCTGTCCTGTTTCTACTTTGGTTTACGGTATAATCTCTCTTCGTTTCCTCGCTGCCTGCACCATCACTTGGGTCATGCTCTGTTATCTTTGTGGGGAGCTGCAATACGATGCTTACTTACAGGGGATGGCATATCATGAGAAACCATCCAGCAGAAGAGCCTGGGGAGACGTGATCTGAATTTTTTCTGCTGTTTGGGTGGTGAAGGTTGCTGCTATGCTCCCTAGAACAGAGGTTGCCTTTCCCAGAGTGATGTTACCTGTTAGATATGACAGAAGTGTCATTGACACAGACAGAAGAAAGTCTTACTCAATAGCCTAGATTTAAATGACAGACCTGGAGTAATTCTTTTTTTTTTTTTCCACTAGCATAGACCTTGCTGCAGGCTATTTTACACATACTAATACAGTATACAGTTAAGCACAACTGATCTTAAAATCTTGAAAACTTAAGCTTTTAAGGAGACAAAACTCCCTCCACAACAGTGGACAAAAGCAGCCAAGCTAAGGCAGGTTTCTGAAGTCTGTGACTTCCTCCTGGATTTCTATTGCATTTTCTTCTAATTAATTTAATTTAAAATGCTTAGCCTTGAGGAGAGAAGATTTAGACTCCTGTTCTGATCCTCTGAGCAAGTACTTAAAAGTAAAGCATTATCGTGTATTTTCTCAAAGCTGAGTGCATACAGCAGGCTCTGATCCTGGTCTTTTACCCTCCTTATACTAAAATTGAACACTAAAATTCTTTGGCTTAACCTCATCTTCAAAAATACTTGTAACAAAATATTTGATATTTTTGTTCTACAACTGTGAATGCTAACAGCGTGGGTATGACACACCTCTTTCTTTTTGTTTCTTTTTTTCCTTGGAGTTCACATAATGGTAGCTGGAAATAATTTACCTCGCATTTTCCTTTGGAGTCCACATTGGTGCCAGCTAATCTGAATAAGTAAAGTGGTGAAACTGCAGGTTCCTGTAAATTTTTAAAGGAACACTAGATGACGCTATATAACTTTTCAATCTTTTACTTTCACACCAACTGAAAAAAAACCGAATAAAATCAGACGACTGGACTAAACTTGGCTTTAATACACTGACAAGTATGCACATAAGCCAAATCATAGCACTGGAATAAAAAAGTCTACATTCCTCTCCCAATCAGCTGTCTCCATCTCAGCTGACAGATACAAAGAGAGAGTACATGTGATTTTAGGGCTCCCTGCTCCACACATTGTGGCAATGTGCTACAGAATGATGTTAAAAAAACCTTTAGTAGCAACGGTACTTTCCAAATACTTTGCCAAAAAAATTGTCAAAAAATCCTTGCCCTTTGCATTGACTTCAGCATCTCAATTCACAAACTTCTTTGAAAGCATTGCTGTTTGTATTTAGCAGATAATAGAATAGGCCCTTTTCGCTGAACCAGGTATCAACTCTTCTGCTGCTGTCAGTACAATGCCTTCAACTGGCATAAATATCACATACCACATGTGGATTAAGTCATCTTGGTCCAGATGAAACTTGTGCTGCCAGGTAATGTTGTAGTACAGAAAAAGTCAGTGTCCCAGAGAAAAGCCTTTGTAGTCATTCTGACTTCTCCTGTTCTTTCTCCTGTAAGAAATAGCTCCTCTGATTTCATTGACCCTTGTATGTATGAGTCTCAGGGTGCATACGGTTACAGATACAAACAAATTCCTATCCACATATTGATGATTATTTCATAATTTGATGAAATATTAAAGGGAAAAATCCCAAATTTTGCTGTCTGGAAAGTGGACTAGCAGCTGCTCTTGCCCCAGAGAGGTATTGATCTATGCAGTTTCCAGAACTCCTTGGGTAGGAGACACTGCTTAAGCACTAATGTGTTCAACAGGTGGTCACAGAAGTAACATTGCTGTCATGCTCATTTCACATCACTGGTGCAGGTCACATTATCTGAATGGCTTGAATCAGACTGTTCGAAAGAGTCATTGATGACCACACAAGGGCTTTAAGCTTGCTTAAAGAAATAGTTTGATCCTTTGCCAAAGCTTTGTAGTGATTACAAGATGTAGATTTAAAAGGTTCTTCACCAAGAGCTTCACCAAAAGGTGAGTTGTCTGGCTAAATCCAGTTGCTTTTCTTCTATGTGGTCAGTTTTCCTGGGTGTTGCAATGGTGAAAAGTAGGCTTGTACTTTTGAAACGTCTCCTGGACTTTACAAGCCACTACTCAGAGACAAATTCTATCCACTTGATGAATGGATAAATTCCTCCATTTCGTGAATGTGACTGAGCCAGATTGTATAAACCACTGATTAAATATCAGAGATCTTAGTGGACGAAATTATCTGTTCCTTGATATATAAATATATTTAGAAAATCTGCTTATTTGCTTAAGGTTGAAATATACTAATGTGCTTGGATTATGTTTGTTCTGCTTGGCACAATGTACCCATTGCAGGCTCTCAAGTGACACCAGATAACACATGAAGGTTAGCAGCATCCTTACACCCTGTTTGTCACACGCCATTCCTGCAATGGTTTCCTCTGTCCCCCTGCTCCTTCTCCCCTTCCTCAGAGGAGAGCCCAGGAAGGGACAGCCCCCACTGAGTCTATTCAGTGTTGCTCCTTCATGACAGAGGCAAGAGACAAGGTTTGTTTAGTATCTCCTGCTTCCCATACTGTTTTTACACCAGTCTGAAACAGAAGGAGGTTCAGTAATTCAGATCCTAGATTTCCGAAAAAACTGAGTGGGACACACTTGGAGCAGTGAAGATCCATGCTGGGCTTTTGCTCACCCTTGAAAGACTTGTGGCTCTGGCAGGCTCTGGCTCACCATTGCTGCTCTGGCCTTGCTTTAAAAGGTTTGCCCACCAAGATATATGGAAGAATTGGATGACAATGCTAAACAACAGCCATACAGCCTAGAAAATGGTGCTGAAAGGTTATAAAAATAAACAAAAGCCAATCAGAGTCATACTTCAGCACTCAGACTCACAAAACATCCTGCAATGAGGGAGAATGTTGCCACAGCAGTCACTGAAGAAACCACTTATTCTTGCTGAAAGAAGGATATTCTGTGCTCAGTACAAATTTCATGCGTCTTTTTGTGGGCTTTAACGGTAGTGAAGACTTCAGCACTGGAGTTTCTGGTATTTCAAGCTACTAAAAGTATGGTAAACAAGGAGAAAGATGAAATATTGTTTTAACTCAGTGAGATATCTTTAAAATGATGATTTAAGGAAAGTGCATGCAAATGAAAATCTGGTAAAAATGCTTTTGCTTTTTTTCCTCAAAAAAAACCCCAACAACCAACTCAGTCATCTCTGAGAGAAGAGACTTAACTTTCCCAAGTTAGTCTGGTTTTTGTATCTCATTCCAGCTTTAGATCTGAAGTGTAGGAGAGGAAGAGACGACAATGAATATTATCATGACTTTAGAAGACTAAGACTGAAAGTCTTAAGGTACATGGTCAGCATCAAACAGAAGACGGGAGTGCACTGCTCAGCTCTATGCCTGAGCATTGGCAGCCCCAGCTGAGCAGAGAGAGCCTTCCTTTCTGGTAACTACACTATTTCCTCTTGAAAGAAAAGCTTCATTATAAAACTGGGTACATCTATTTTACTACATTAAGTAATTTGCATTTTGCTTAAACTTCTTGTGTCATACAAAATTTTTTACATGCAAAGATAGCAAAGACAACTGCTATTTTAATGAAGTCTGTTCCTAGTACAATTCATTATTACAACTCAGAGATGTTCTCAGGATACCTGAAGCTTTTCAAGTGAACAGAACATTGGGGTCTTTTTCTAGTCATGGCAGAAATAACCAGTGATTTGAAAATACATATTTTCTTTATAGCAGTTTATTTAGTAAAGCTTCTAAATTAAATCTGTCAGTATTCAAATCACTGTAAACCATCCTGCGCCAGCTTAGAGGAGACAATGAGCAAAACAGCCAAGGAATCCTAATATTTGGGAATGGTCATTTTGATGACAATGTGAGATTTGCTATTGACCTCAGTGGAGCCAAAATTTAGTCCTAGAAAATTTTAGGGACTATCCCTGTAATATGAGGATTTGCTGCTTCCTACACATGCCTTTTCTACAATTACAAGACAACTTGGTGCTTGGGAAAAAAGGGTGAATTTGGTAAGAGCGTATCACATCTCTTTTGAGCAAGTATAGGTTTACAACAGAGTATGTTTATGTACCTTCCTTGGATTTCTTCCCTCAATAATGAACAAAACCTGTGGGGCATCCTCTCCTGTACATACATTTCATCAATAACTGATTAATTAGGCCAAACAGAAACACTTGGATGTAGTGCTGACTGCTGGGATAGGTACCAAGTTAACCCCACATTCAGACTCTGAGGAAAGGGAGAAAGAAAGATTCACTCTGCAGCACCTTTTTCAACCCAAAGGCATTACCTTAACCTTAAGGGTCAATTATTCTACAATTATGGTCTCTTGCACAATGAGATCAATAAACGATTATCTCAGATCTTTCCTGCAATCTGATTCTCCATGGGCAGCAGCATCAGCTGTCCAGGGTTTACAATTTGCTAGGGCAATGTGACCCAAAATCTTGTTGCAGGACTCCAGCGTCAGTGGCCCTGTCCTTACTGCACAAAGCCTGATTGTTATTTTGCTTGTAATAGAATTACACCAGGGTAGATGTGCTGTGCTGAAAAACATTACTCCGCTGGGACTCCAAACAAGATCAAGCTATCAGCATTTTATCTCTGCCATGCTTTCTGTGAGATGCAAAGAATGCAGGAGGGGTTTAGGGTGGAGGAGGCCAGCCCCTCCCCAAAGCTTGTCCTGCAGGAATGAAGTCTCTCCTATTTCCATTCCCCGACACACTGACACCACCATAAAGGCTAATTGAGGTAATACACAAATACTGATTTCCCAGGCTCCTCCTTGGAAATCCTCCTTCCTTGCCTCCACCTCCTCTCCCCCGCCCCTCCACCAGCTCCATGGCATTGAAGAAGGGCTGCTTGATGGGGTGACGTGCAGGTAAAGTCACCATAGAAACAGCGGCTCTAGCCTCATTTGCACAGCGAGCTGCTCTCCCACAGCCCGGGGAGAGCACAGAAGCTGTTGTAGGTATAGTCGCAGCTGATCGACACTGTCTGTCATTTAAAACCATATAAAGGAACACCAGCACACACACAAGGGACGTGATTTGGGGCAAATAATTTTCTTGTTTGTTCTTTAAATATGTGGTCCCTGAATCAAAAGCCATGGAATGAACCTGTTATATATACTTCCCAATACACCTACAGAGCTTTTTCTGTGCACATGTACCAGCTGGAAACCCGATATCCTGATTTTATTATTTTGATGTGTGCCAGAGTCCTCTAATTTCTCCAAAAGCACTATGTAAAAAGCTTGGATATGATCCAGAACGTAGATAACAGCATAACAGGCCTGATAAAAAGCCCAGCAAATTGTTGAACAAAGGATTTGATTCACTATTGATTTATTAATTTTCAGCTTGCCTAAGTATAGTGATTTTTCCATAGCATTTGCAAGTATAAATTAACAAATAAAATGTCAAATCATCATATTCAAAATCCATTAAAATATAGAAATGAAAAAACCTTATTTTCAGAATTACTTATGTTGAGGTCTCACAGGTGTTTAGGAGAAAAAAAGAACAGAGATATATCTGACAATATTTTCAAAAGTTCCCAGTTCAAGAGTTACCTCTGAAAATCACATTAAGCTCACAAATGATTGGTACAAAATTCCACTGGTACTGAAATGCAAATTATAGTGAATAATTACCAGAAAGAGTAAAGAGAAAATAAAAAGAGAGATTATCCATAAGAAGAGGACAACAAAGCAGAGAATAATTCAGGATGAATCACAAGTGGACAGGCAACTAATTGTACAACATTAGCTCTTGGAAAATTTATGTTGAATTTTGCATCTGGAATTTTATGTGTATGGTACTGTGACACCACTTGGAAGTCAAAGAAGCAAGATACAGTCCCATCCTAAACAATTGTGCACTCCCATAAGTTATCAAAACAAGCATCCTGAATTAATAAGGAGGAAACAAAAATGTAATTAACATTTAATGACAAATAAATAAAAATATCAAGCTTCTCAGCTGATGAAATTCTGTTTATTCACCTGTTTCTTTACTTCATCACTGCCTTTCCAAGGTAAGGACCTAAGTCCCTTAGCACTCAAAGGGAATTGGGCATTCTAGTGCTTTTAAAGTTGTACAGCTTCGTTTTACGCTTGCATGATTAATGCAGTGGCAAACCGCTGGGCTGTAGCAGAATCATAAAGAAAAATGACCTACTGTGGAGACCCCTGGAAAGGACTGTGCTTTGTTGGTCACCAGATGTGTGAGACTGGGTTGGCCCTGATTCTTCCAAGCTCTCTTTAGGCACAGAGGAAGGAGTTTGTAAACCACCTAGGATGCTAGAACCACTGTTCTCCCTTATTTTAAGATGTGGTGGAGCACCATGGGGTAAGAAGCTCTGCAGGCTGCTTGAGAAAGTCACAGTGAGGACTTTAAAGCTAAACATGAGCAATAAAACTTTCATATTGATCATGGGCCACTGCTCAGTGCAACATACATGTTGTGGCGCAGCCTCCCTGTCAGAAGGAAGCAGGAAGACCCTGGAGTACAGCCTACTCATGACTGATTTCTTCTAAGACCATTCATTTAACTCCGAGATCACCTGGAATTATTGTGCTTTGTATTTGAAATCTCTTCCTGGAAAAGACTTTTTGAACATCTTGATACTGTGTTAGTATCTGAACAGGAATATTGTTTTTGTTCAACAGCCAATGAGTATGTTATATAAAATGCAATGAGACAGGGTACAAGACTGATTAATCTAGAGAAATTTTGTATTTTGGCTTTCATTCCCACACTCTAAGCTATGAAATTTTCTGTACTGTTCCTCTCCCATTAGCCTCATTAAGTAATCAATGAGCTTTATCTACTGATACAATATATAGACTAGGAAGATATATGAATGCATGATAGGATTTATACAAGTTTGGTGTAATCTCATACTCTGAATATGAGAAAGTATGGTGTTGGCAACCACAGTAAGACTTTTTTCAGTGTCTTAAGACCCAAATTAATACATTTTATTTTTTAATCATTCTAGTAACATAAGCTATAGCAATTCCAGGAGAGACAGATGGATAGAAGTTGTTTTATCACTAGAAATGGTTGAGCTGCAGTTGCCTGTTTTAGGGCATGTTCAGTTCTGTCATTATCTCTGAACAACAGGTGCAAGTGATTGCTGTAAGAGTAAGAAGCAGTACAAAATTTCCTGAAGTTTCAGAAAGGCTAAATGAAATGTATGATATCTAAAATAGAACCAAGCCTTTATTTCATAAGAATTTAGTTATTATAAGCAACAGACCTAATTTCACCTTGTTTTATTCTGCACTGACAGAGCCATAGATTCCTCTAATTTTCATTACAATATTTTTTTTTGCCTTCTCACAAGTCTGTGAGGCTGAAAAACCAGTCAGATGTTTGAAGGTCAGGGTTAAATCAAGAGATGTAACACACACTGCATGACATACAGACTTTCTGAACCAGGATATAGGAGAGCCCTTACCGATACGAAGGCTAAAGATATTTCCTTTACACAACCGAGAAAAGCAGTATGACCTACTTCTCCCATTGGGATGAATTGCCAGGAAGGGTGCAGATGATATTTCTGTACCTTTGATGGGGCATCTTGTCTGCTTAGTAAGGTTTGTGGATGAACAGAAGGTGCAGCCTCAATGTGTCATGCTACAGCTGTCTCTGGCTGAGGAGCAACCATCAAAGAGGAGGAGGAAAAAGGAGAGAGACGTGCCCAGAGAGGTAGTGGATTCCATATCCCTGGAGATTTTTAAATGCAGATTGGATGTGGCACTGAGTGCCTGATCTAGTAAATGGACTGGAGTTGGACCAAGGGTAGGACTTGATGATCTCAGAGGTCTTTTCCAACCCAATTGCTACTATGATTCTATGACAATCAGCCCACCATGATTTTATGTAATGATCTGGTTAAACACGTATGCCAAATTATGCCTCTGTTAACATATTATTTGGTACTATCATTTCTATTTTACTGAGTTATATGAACTTGAAATATTTGGGGTTTAGCTTTGTTTTTTTCACCCAAGTATTATTCTTATCTAACATAAACATGTTTTCTTTTTGTGCTGTACAATTCTGCTACACAGTACATCTGGAAAGCTTTCCCATTTTCAAGTAAATAAGAAAACACTTGTGAAGTATTTATTGTTTACTCTCAAATTACTGTTTGGCACATTTAGTCAACATGTTAGAAACTGGTGCACTCAATTATGAAACTTTCCTTTTTTTTTTTTTTTTCTAATGGACAGAGAGAATGGGCTCTGGTCTGGTATATAATTAGTCATGTCCGGCACATCATCTTGGACAGGGAGATGAAATGCAGCCTCTGCCAGCTGGGGCAGTGCCAGTTCCATGAACCAGCACAACACATTCCAGAAGCTTCTCTTTCTGCCCCAGCATAACCCAGCATATTCCCAAGAGGGCAGGGGAGGTGAGTAAGCAAGTGGTAAAAGTACAGCAATTGTGTGCCACTCAGACATTCTTCTGGAAAAGTATCCTCTCCAACCTTCTTATGAAATCTGTTATTAAAATATTTTCTACTGAAAGCTAGGAGGTCATGCTTTGGTCATACTCTTAGTGTGTTATGTAAAGGGATTCTCTTCTTAACTTAGGGAAAGAAATCTAGATGACTTAAACTGAAACTCTGCTTGGAGACAAAATTATTCTTCTCCTTTCCCTTTCTCTACTTCTAAGTCTGATGTTGTTTTGTCCCTTGCACAACTGCATACAACTAAATGCAGTTGTAGGCTGAACCCAAAAATATGACTCCACATGAGCAAGTAATAATGGGGACAAGAAAACAAGGTATTCACACCTCTAATTTGAGTCAAAAGACTTCTAGCTATTGAAGACAAAAAGGCAATGAAAAACTCATAAATATGCTCTACCAAGGTGCAGCAGCTTGCCAATGCTCTGCATGACAAGAAACCTATGGTGGAAGAATAAAAAGGAAATGAAGGAAATAAAAGAAGATGGCAAAGAGAGAGGGGCAAAGCTATAGGGTGATACTTGCTGGATAAGAATTCTCTTACAGAGACGGATCAAAGATTTTTTTAGCCTACTGATAGGTATCTAACTGAAGTCAATAGTGGATGCCAAAAGAGAACACAAAACCCCATACTAATATCTCTCTCAGACAGTCTCCCAGATCAAATACATAGTCAATGGAGAGGAGTTTTTGAGCACATTTGCCCTTTCTTGTGTCCAACTGATTTTTCTTCAATCACTTTTTAAACCCACATAGACCCTGATATTCCCAACACCCTGTGTCAGGGTGTTGAATAGTTTAACCACAAGGACTGATTTCTAATTTTTTTGAATCCTACACCTGCTTGTTTCTTTCATTCACATTTATATCTTTGCATCACTTGTATGGGAAGAGACTGTGAGTAATAGTGAGCCTTTTACCCTTGTATACCTTCCTTGCTAAAGACTGTAGGGACCTGCATCATATTTCTCATCAGTCACCCCATTTCCACTCTGAAGACTCCTACCATACCTAGTCATTCCTCCAGCAGAGACTCTTGAGACCCTGGCCACCCTTCTCTGAACCTTACCCCCTTTGACTATGCCTGGTTCAAGCTGGGGGACCAGAGCTGCTCTCAGTAATCAAAATTTCTCTGTACCATAAAATTATACAGGAAGAGTAATAATGTTTTCTGGTTTGTTCTCTACTTCTTCCTAAATAATTTCTGTTATTTTATTTCCACTGTTTTGCCTGACACTTGAGCTAGTGTATTTATACAACTGTCTAGCATCATGTCAGTGCTTCATTTCTGAATCATAGTTGTCAGCTGAGAGGCCCTTCTTTTCTGTGTGAAGATCTTTCTGTGCATTATTTCCATCCACAGGTCTTTAGAGACTTTATAACAAAATCTGTTCATAAATGGAATTTTTACTATATTAAGTTTTATGTATAGATATCTTCATACTATACTTTTTCAAGGGTAGATATAATCACTGTATCTTTTATATCATGACCTGCAAGTGATGGAAAATGCCTACAGAGATTTAGCAGAGAATTTCCTAATGGAAATACATCTTATATTAGAAAAAAATAGCTTTAGCTTGTGTAGGTTATACCCATTTTGCCCAGAAGAGTAAATGATATGAGTAGAATATTTTTTGTGCCCATGTCAATTTTTATTACTGTGGCAGCACTGAAGTTTAGCTAGAATTGAAATTTTGGGGGTAAAATCAACAGTCCCAAATAATACTGAGAGATGGGATTTTTTTTCTACTATAAGATTGATCTTCGCTGTCAGACATACAGCCTGGCAATGTGGGTGAAGATAATCTGATGACCCAATTTTTGTTTGGACACTACTATGAGAAAATAAGAATCTGTCTTTACAAAAGCATGATAGAACTTTTTGTAGGTGGTATGTCATCCCATAATTGTTTTCTGTGGACAATTCATGCAGGGATCTATCTCTCTCACCAAGTGAGCAGAAAGGATGCTAATTTCTGTCCAGTGCTTAAATGCAGGGACTGTTGTGTTGGTCCTTCTAAAAGATATTGGGTAGATGAAAAGGTATGTTTTTGTGTTGACCTTATTGTTTCTACTCTGTGTATTCACTGAGACTAGGACCATAGATGTTCTAGCAGAATCTGTCCACTGCTTTCATAGGAAAATTTTTCAACTCCAACTCCAGAAATATTTTGTATTTTCATTCCTCATGTTTTCAACCAACTATTCTGTTTAATTACTGTGATTGCAGTGGTTATTTGTGAGTTTCAAAGACTTAAAAAAAATTTAAATATTATGAATTTAAAAAGTAGCTTTTCATCATCCCAGTGATTTTCTTTTTCAGCATAAATGTTCCATTTCCAAATGTTTTTCTGATTGTCCCTAACTCATCACATCTCTATATATCCCCTTCATGCAATCTATGTGCTCAAGACTGAAGGATGTGCACCTGCATGGGGATAATACCTTTCTGTATGCCAGGATATGCTGTTTTAAAAGTGTTGAGTCCTGTTTGGCATATCTGAAGAGGTGGAAAGGACTGTGGGGTGGAGGTAGTTGGAAAGGGGGCAGCTGGTCTCCTCTGGTCTTGCCCTTCCCCAGGCTTACCCTCACCCAAATACCATAAAAGAACCTTAGAGATAAGTATATATGTACATACAATATATGCATATGCATGTGTTTGCACACAGATTTATGTATATATGTATGCACTGTGTATGTGTGGCATCATCATCATCATCATCATCATCATCATGGCTAGGCTTTGTGAACAAAGATTTGGGAAGGGCACTACCCGCGCTTGCTGAAAGCATGTTGTTGGCTAAAAAAGCCAATGTGGGATGGGCAAGTCCGGTTGCAAAAGGCACAGTGGAAAGTCTCCTTAGGCGATATTGGCAAGGACGGTTCTTTCTGCTGTGTCTTTTCTCCTCGATACTGACTCTGTGTGTGTTCTCAAAGGAAGCAGCAAAGTCATGAATGGTGTGTCTCCATGAATCTCGACCGGAGGCCAGAGTGGACCATTGATGGCAGTCAATATGGCCAAGGCTGAGATACTGTTTCAGGGAGTCTTTGTATTTCCTTTTTGGGGCTCCTCTCTTGTGGCAGCCAGTGGCTCAGGATGTAGGTTTGGTTAGAGTATCCTTCTCTTAGATGGATAGCTTTACAGGGCTAAGTGAGCTCCATCTGCCCGGGTTTTGGAGTTAGAGTTGTCCTTCTCCTCAGACGGTTGCCAGAGGGCTAGCAAGCCCATCCTGCCCGTGAACACACTTTGTCTGACCCTTCAGTTGAGACCTGTCTGGCGTGGGAGACTCTACTGGAGGCATAGACCACTGCCAGCATAGCACACAACCTCATGAGGGCACGCAAGCTTCTCCCCAGGACAAGGGGGTGTCTGCAGAGAAGTATATGTGTACATATACTTTGTATATACATGTATGCATGTATGTATATCCTGGTATAGCTATGGGCACAAAATCCTCAGTTACCCCTTGGGAGGAGTTTCCAGCCCAGAAACCCAGCCACTGCCCGGTTGGAGTGAAGTGTCCTCTGCCACTCCCGCCATGAAGGCGCTGTCGGGGCTGAGGCAAAACCCAAGAGTATCCCTGGACCTGCCAGCTACTGCAGGAGGAGTGAGAAGGACCCCAACCCGATCACTGCTCCCTCTGAGCATATTCTTAACTGATGTTCACACAGACACACAGACACAGGTGGCTCCGGCACACTCCCACGCACAGCCATCGGATGACAAGGGTCACTCCTCGGAGGGCAGGGAGGGAAGAGGAAGGAAAGCAAGCCTTTTCTCTGCTTTTCTTTCTTTGTAATTAGGGAAGAACTTCAAGTCTTAAGAGCCCTCTGAGGTGCTTCAGAGCAAAGGTAAATTCACCTCATGGTAGAACAGAGAGCTAAAACAGATGGCAGCCTATGGGGTTTGCTGCGATATGAGTAAAGGGTCAGTGGCCCGTTAGTCCCTGTGTTCAGGCGGATAAATAACCCCGTGGAATTATCTCCATCAGAGAGGGGGCTGCCTTTGTCTCTACCCTTCCCAGTGGCAGCGGCTCCTGCCGAAGGGGCGCAGGAGGGGGCGGCGAACAAAGGGAAGAAAGCCCTGTGACGGTCCCGCTGCTGGTATTGAAAGCGCCCGGCACCCCTGTCCGGCCCGAGCAGGCTCCCCTGAAGGGGACGCTAAGTAATTTATCAGAACCGATTGCCTGCATGCGCTGGGAAGGGAAAGCGGACGCATCTCTTGCGTGCAGCCTGCTCCTTCCCCCATTTGCACTGTAATCCTATTCCACCATGTGCAGATAGAAGAGGGGACGTAACTCAGCCTTCAGGCTTGGGCGGGGTTCTCGCCGTTTAATCTCTTCCTTTCTCTTCCCTTCGCTGCTTTCCTCCCTCCCCCACTTTCCGTCTCCCAGGCCCAGTGAGGTCAGCTCATGAATATTGCTTCATTTTCCTGAGAGGCTCTGGCAGCGGCGCGTACCTCGTGTGCGGTGCCCAGCTCTCCGTGCATGCATTTCGCCAGCCGGGCAGCAGACAAAGTGGTGGTGAGTAATGCGGATGCTTTATATCTAAGCCTTTACCCCCACCCTTTTTTTTTTTCCTTCTTCCCCAAAAGCAATGTTGCTCGGGATCCAGGTGCAACAAACCCGCCAGGTATCAAGGGGACCTTCGAAAACTCCCCCGCGCTTTTAAAACAGGACAAAAGGCAGAAGCGCTCCCAAAGCTTAAGCCGCGTTTGAGAATTCTCGGGGGAGGGGGGGGCGGGACACACGACAGAGCCGGGCCTCCGGCGGAGAAAACGGGCCGGGGCCGAGGGGGATGCCCTGCCCGAAGCCCCGTGCAGGGGAGAGCCCCGCGCCGGTGCGTAGACCCACCGGACTGCTCCCTTTTGTTGCTCCCATTTATTTACCCGTTCTTCAGCCTGGACAGAAAAACCTGCGGAGACGCCGCGTCCTGGCGCCACGTGGGTTTGCCTCTGGAGAGAAGGTTGTGCCGCGGAGTTTTGTGAGGACGGAGATTTCGGACTTGAGCTCAAACAGGGCTTTCGTTGTGCTAGTTAAAAACAATATATATCTATATGTGTCTAAAAGCAGCCAACTTAACCGTAGGCGGTAGCCGATCTTGGAATTCGGGGCGTGCAGGGTACTGGTTGTGTTCTGGCAGGTTGAGGGTGAGCCTGGTGACTTAGTTGCAGTGAAAGTTCCCGAAAAGATTCAGATAGAGCACAGGGTTCCCGATTTTTAATTTTAATTTAATTTTATACGTATCATACCTATATAGGTCCCAATAACTGTAGTGTGGAAATTCTGCTTTTGGTGGTTAATAGAAATGCAAACCAAATCTTTTATAAAGTGTTGTGATGCAAGTTTTGATAGGTCTACACTCCCATGCTCTCTTTTTACTAATTAATGCCTGGGAAGCCGCTCCCTAATTGTGTCATTTTGAGAATTAATTTCCAGAATATTGGTTTAAATCAGGTTGATAATGACAGTGCATTTGAGAGGAAATGCTGTGGTCCTGCCAATGAGAGCAGAGAAAACACAGCCTCATTGTCTAGTATGTTCCAGGGTGTAAACCAATTGTCAGTGTATGGTATACATTGACTTTGCCCAGTCGTGCTTCTTTCTTTATTCTCTGTTCTAGCAGGGAACGTTTTAAACCATGTACTGGGAGGGAACTGGTAGGCCGTGTTAGGAATGCTGTCATTCCTGCTATTGTCACATTGTCCCTTTAAGGACAGTTGAATAAAGGCTGTGTGTGTGAAAGCAGTTTGTGGATTACAGTAATTTTTTCAGAATATATTGAGGGACATTAGCAGCTTTTAACAGTCCTTTTTCATAACGTATTACGACCATGAAAACTCTGGTTGTGTCACTATAAGGCAAATTGCCAAATGAGCACCCTTCAGAGAATACCACATAACATTTTGTTCTGGGTGAAGGTGTATTCCTTGCTTTCTCTGTGGTGAAAATCTGCTGGAGTGATTATGTCTCAGTCCTATACAAGCTGCTGATCTGCATAACCAGTAACATATATGAATCGGTCTTAAATCCCGACAATGCCTCGGGATAACAAACTGGGACAAATCTGTGTTAAGAAGCTAATTGAAGATACCGTTTCCTTTATGACCCTCAATTGCCGAGTCACCTTGCCCTGAAAGAGTCCCTGTCAAAGCTGAAGGGAAATCTGTAGTTGCTTCCCTTTGTAGAGCAGCCTTCCCCCACTCAGCTGTAACAGACACTTGGAGGAGGCTTTGTAGCAGGTAGACAGGTGCATTAGCTCGTGAGGACCAGGGAGAGGGAAGTTTGCATGTGGAGGGAAATTTATCCCTGATGTGGCGGCCCGTCGGGGGAAGGTTCGGCATCGTGGGTGGGGAAACGCCCCGAGGTGCGGAAGGAGTGGGAACGGAGACGCTCCGGTTGGCGCTGGGCTGAAGCCTGGGACGGCTCGGCACGCGGGTGGGCGCGGGGCAGGGCTGGGGG
>VWZD01010891.1:0-86968 GCA_013396695.1 Sakesphorus luctuosus | reverse complement strand
CAGGAGCGGCGGCCCCGAAGGGGCCCTGAGCCCGCACCTGCAGGAGGAGATGCAGGAAGAGATGGAGAAGCTGCGGGAGGAGAACGAGAGCCTCAAGGTGAGAAGCTGGGGCGGTGGTGGGGGTGGGAGAGAACCGGGGCCGTGCGGGGGTCGGGCCACCTCCCACGCCCGCACCGGGAGGGACCTTCCCGGCCGCCCGCTCTCCCGGCAGCGCTAAGATGGCTCTGTCATGAGGCGTGCGGGCAGTGCTGCTTCCCTGCTCCGTTGCGGTGCTTATAATGAGCTGCGTTGCATTTACCTGCTGTCCCTGCGGGGCGGAGCTCCATTTTGGCAGCCTTCCCCTTTACGTGCTGACATTTGTGATTTTGACCCACCTGTTGCATCCATGTCCCCTTCTCGCCCTGATGCCAGAACGAGATAGATGAGCTGAGGACAGAGATGGACGAGATGAGGGACAGTTTCTTTGAGGAGGATGCTTGTCAGCTTCAAGAAATGCGCCATGAACTGGAGCGAGCCAACAAGAACTGCCGGATCCTTCAGTACCGGCTGCGCAAGGCTGAGCGCAAGAGGCTCCGCTATGCCCAGACCGGTGAGATCGATGGCGAGCTCATACGCAGCATGGAGCAAGACCTCAAGGTACAGACGTGAGCAGGTGTCAAGGGGAAGGAGCTCCTCAGGCAGAGACACAACTGTGCTCTTGGTCCTCATGACTCAGGCATTTCTATCCATTTCACTGTGCACCCAGTGCACCTCATAGAATAGCAATGGCTAAGCTGTCCTTTGTAATAGAAGCCCTTACAGTATGTAGATAGACTGTTTTCAGCTTCAGTGCAACCATTTTTTTGTACAGATAATGTGCAAGACTGAAATGCAATTTAGGAATTAAAGGTTTTGGACCTCTTATGATGAACACAAAACATACCATTCCACTGCAAAATTAAACCAAGCTCGTCAAATAGCACCATTGACTTTGAGGTGATTATGTTACTCTTTAGTAACAAATTTCAGGGACCAGCAGATTAAATACTTGCAGAGTTGCAACACAAACCCCTGACTCTATGGCTGTTGGTAAAAAACTGCTGTTATGTTCAGCAAATCCTGGATTTTTGACATCCACCTGAAACCTTAGACAAAATCTGTCAAATTTCAACTGCATTTAATCCATAAATCCTGAATGAGCCACAACCCATGGTTGCGCAAAAGTTTCAGTCCTTGTTTGAAGATTGTCATTGGTAAAACAGCCATCATCTCCAGTCTAGATTGGTCCAATTACATGAAAAAAAGCTTTCTTGAGGTAGTTGCAAGTTTAATTTCTGCTTCCATCTACTAGGTTTTGAAAGGCTGAACCATGACTCCTAAACTTTATTCAGTTGACTGGTCTTCCACCTTTTCTCATGGAAGTGTAGACCTCTGTATAGCAAATGTAAGCTCATTGGCCACACTTCTGCCTAGGACTATAGTTACCTATGGTGCACTGGATTCTGTGGATTGAAAATGTAAGTTTAGTACATGATTAGGAGTAAAGTGGTTTATTGAGAGTATGTCATTCCCAGGCCTGGTTTGGATCATCTTTTCTGAAAGTTTTCCAGCTTGTCATCATTCTTATTAAAATTTCTATTTGATATTCCTTTTCTGTGCATATTCAAACCCCACATTTTCTGTTGTGGTTGTGACAGTTCTATAAATACAACTGCCCATGTGGCTCCTAACAAAATACAGTTCCTAGGCTGAAGCAAAATCATCCCTTTGTCACAGGGATTTCTGTTCAAATCAGGAGATGTTTTGCACACTCAGAATGATGCTCAGGTGATTAGTTGAGATATGCACCTTTGCAGACAGAATTTAAATGTGAGCCTTCATGTCCTAAGTAAAGATTGTGATTCCAGCTTGTAGAGTTGATTTCTTTGTATTAGCAAGGCATACATGTGCAGGCAGGGGAGGGAAGTGGTGAGGGCACCTCTGCTGAGGTTCTTGCCTGCCAATATAGGAGATAGCAGCTAAGGCCTTAGGCTGAGCTGGACAAACAGCTCACTTTAATTAGCATTTCTTCCATGTGTTTATATAACTATATGACTGACTCTTTGGAAAGGAACAGGTTTTTGCAGTGTTCCCACGGATCATGAGTGTGTTCTGCTTTGGAGTAGGGATGAATGTCTAATGCCAAATTTCTGCCTAATAGAATTACACGTGCTGGCTAACCATAATTATAATTCATGTGCAGTTTTCTGTAGTGTTCCTAAGTCCTCTGAAGAAGAACTATGCAAAGTAACATTCTTCATTTTGCATGGGCAATATATTAGAAGACTTGGTCCTTCATAGATACAGTCTTGCATATAGCTGTATTAAAACATATCTTGCATAAGTGAGTCCCATTTCCCATGTGATCTAGAATTCTGTGTAGGATTTCCCTGCATTTATAGCTACTCCATCAAATTTTGCATCAAAAAATGTTGCTACCAGCAATAGTATTTTTATTTGGTTTTATTTACTGCTCTAGACTCTATGGACTGAAGACAGATTTTGATAGGATATTGTTTAAATATCTCCCATGCTTTTTCATTTACTTTGATGGGACAACCAGAGGAGCAGTTTAACACTACATATAGGAAAAGACATCAACTAAAGCCCTGTGGTGTGATTCGCAGCTCATTCTGCAGTCTCTTTGGAGTATGGTTATAATTGAAATTCCCCTCCACTCGCTCTTTCTGTTGGGCATTATGTGCCTTGGGTGCATGTGCAGTGAGGGAGGTTAGTGTTGTATCTGTAATTCACACACACTGGGTTTCTTGTCAGGGGAGGCTGAGTCACTGGCTGCTGCTGTTTTCTGATAGATTGGATTCTTCTAGACTGCTTACTTACAATTATTTTTCTTTAATGTTTTAGTGTGTCAAAGAACTCTCTGACATACTAACATACTAAGATCATTCTAGTGAAAGCCATGAAGGATAGTTCGCTGAGCTCCCCTAGCTAATGCCAAGTAGGATTAATTATGCTTTCCAATGTTCTAAAAAAAGCAGGAAATTAGGCTTTTCAAACCATGTGCCTGTGTGTCTAAATCACCATCATAACAGTGATTAGTGTATATTTAAATATTTTTGGTGTGTGATTATAGTTTCTGGTGGCTCCACAAAATACAGTGCAAATGGCTTCATGGGCAAGTTTCACATTACTTGTTATGAAGAAGAGGAATTAGATCTTGTCATATGCCTTTTAACTCTATTCCTGTGAAAATGCATTAAAAAACCCCCAAACAACCAAAGAAACTTAAATGATCATTTCCATTGAAAATATTGGACATCATTTGGGTGAGCATAAGGTCAGTAAAAACGTGGTTGTTCATAGTTTAATCTTAAAATAAACCAGTTGTAGTAAATATTTAGATTAATTGTCCATTAAGGAGAGAAAAAATAGCAAGGTTGTTCATTTGTGATCCTATGCAAGGTACAGGTAAGGAAGGCCTGGGGAAGATGGGCTCTGCTCTTAAACGCTGTTGCATGTCAGGTATTTGAAGGACATATGTTTAGTGCATTAAAAAACATAAGCTAGCTGTGGTTAAGATAGATGATGCACTGTCTCCAGGAATATTGAGGGTCCTATTTAACTGTTGAGGTAACAGAACCTCAGAAGGGGGTTGCATTTTAGTGTGTAATGTGGTTTCCAGTGAAGTCCACAGGAACAATATACTATTTTTTTTAAGGAATTAGCTTGAATTTGGAATAATTTAGAATTCTGTCTGTGGATGTCCTTGTCTACATTTTCCCTTGCATACCACTTCCATCAAAACATCCAGAATTGACCTCTAAATGGTTGTTTAGGCACTAAACACTGCAGCAGTAATTGGTTTTTTGTTGTTGGTTGTTTTTTTTTTTAACCTTTCTTTTGATACACAATTTCATTTAGGTTGCAAAAGATGTATCGGTGAGACTTCATCATGAGCTAGAAAATGTGGAAGAAAAACGTACTATAACAGAAGATGAAAATGAAAAATTAAGACAGCAGCTTATAGAAGTTGAAATTGCCAAACAAGCACTACAGAATGAACTGGAAAAAATGAAAGAGGTTAGTGTTGTTATTTACTTCTACACCAATTATTTGAAGATCTCAAATTCTTATTGCTGAACTGTTATTCTTCTATAATTTGTTTTGGAGTTAAAAAATATGGCAGACAAAAATTGAAAGTTGCAAAGGGTGCTGAAATGCAACTTGGTGGTTGAGAAGCTAAAACCAAAATATTTGGTGTTTTCTAGGCAGAACAGAAACCAAATTGTGGCTCTGTTTTAGCTCTGCAAGGGGGGAAATGTGAATGATAGTAACAAGAGTTCAGAGGCTTTGATACATTGTACCTACATAAATGTTCATGCTAAAAGAGTGCTGAAGTGTGTCAAAGGCATCTAACTTTACAGATGAGGTTCCCCACATGTTTTTACAAAGACCATTAGTTTTTTCCTTGCTAACCACTAATAAGGACTAGCAGGCACATCAAGACTGAGGATCTATCCACCTCTCCATCTTGTTCAGTTATGCTCTTTGGAGTTATTTGGAAGCCATAGACTCTACCTGGCCTTTCAATCTAAGCATAATTTTACATTGTATCTAATTAATGTTCAAAATTACTTGATGTGCCATTATATAGATGCAAGATACTATGCCATTAAGTAAGCAGAAAATTGCATTACAGCAGTAATAGCTAGGCCAACAGAGATAACAAAGCAGGCAGTAAAAGGAGAAACTGTTGATTAAGAATGAATTCCCAGAACAGATTTTAGAAACAGCTCTCCAGTTCAATGTTTAAAATTCAACGAATGCCACTGATTTTCACTTTAAGGAATATACCCCAGTAGGGACTCCAGAGTCTTCTTTGATCTTGTATGAAGAAGAAGAGATGTATTGCAGTTGTTAAGAAAGACAGGAAATTTTCAGTTGTATGATAAGTTAGGGTATTTTTAGGAACTGCAAGTGCTTCCTTTAAGTGATGTAGTATTAAAAATATTCACATGTTTTCTTTACAGGAATTGAATTTCAAGCATGTTAGTACAGGATAAACAGGTGGTTTATTCCACCTTCTGCTGCTTTCCCAGATAATTGCAGATTTTAAAAGGGCATGAATTCTGAGTCTTACTCAGCGTTCTTCTCATCTCCCTGAGACTTTCTTCTGTCTTCACTGTAGTTTCTTCCATCAAATACAACTTGGTTTCCTGGAGTATCTTCCTTATGAGAACATGATCTTTCTGCAATTATCCTTGCAACTTGTGCTTAAGATTGAGTTTACTCCAAATTTTTAATTATTCTTGTCCACTCAGATTCTACTTTCTTGTAGATTCTCATCTTTTGATCCTCCTGCCCTTTAATAGGTTGTACTGCTGTAAATTTCCTTTGCCTTGTTTCTTCTTGTGCATCTTCAGATAACAATAAAGTTTAGTGGCAACTTAATAGTTTATGTTCTTTGATGTTAACCAATAAATAGGCTTCTTCATCCCTGTCATCACTAGTCATTTTCTCCTTATCTTGATTCTTCCCTCTGGCCTACTATGTGGAACTATGGTTCTGTTACTCTCATACTGTTCTCCAATTCTTTCTTTGGCTTAGGTGTTTAGCCCTTTCTGTTATTGCTGTTGGTATCAATGAAAGGATACTGGATATAACAGAAGAGAGAGTGTCATGTGTAAACTAGGGGCTCTGCTACACAATAATGTTTTTTATGAAGTGAAATGGATGGATGATTCCTGCTGGCACAGAATGGGGGCATTGAGCCAGAAGGAAAAATGAAGTAAGACTTGATACCGTAGTAGAGGTGGAGTGGACAAAGAGACAGAAATACATCCTTATAGTGAACTGGGGAGAACTGTCATGCAGAGTCACTGTGTCATTATAATTGGGCAAGAGTTTTCACTCTTGTATTTCAAACAAGCTGCTGAGTCCCTTTCAGTAGGAGAAGGCTGCTTTTCAGGCTAGGACTTTCAGTACAGCATGGGGGAAGCTGGAGGATAATTGAGAAGGTACAACTTAGAGAAAAACAAGTTTGAAGCAAACCTAAATTATTATGCACTTTGCAAATGTGCCATGACAAGGGACCATGGAAACATACTGCTAAAAAATACTAGTTCTTACAGGACTGAAATTTAGAATCTGTGAAGAAGCTATGAAAATGTTAACGTGGAACAACCATGAAAACAACCCAAAGCAGTCTGAAGTGCAGTAGAATTTTTCTGTGACAAATAAGTTTTCTTCTTCTGTTGCAATCAAAGGTTTCATGCATCTTAAATGTCATTGTCAGATTGTCATAATGTTAACTTTCAGTTTGCTCGTGAGTTATTTCCTCTAATTTCAAGAGTTACAACCCTCTTTCTCCTTTCAATACAGCCATTACAACCAGTGGAACCTCCTACCTAAGGAAGTTCTCAGCATAGAGAGAAATGCATAGGAAACCTTCTGTTTGGATTGTGATCTTCACTTTTTTGAGCTTAATGGGAAAATTAATCTCTAAAGACCATGAACCCATTTTTTTTTACAGCATAGTAACAGTGCTCAGAATATGTAATGACTGATTTCTGCACTTTTGTGTCATCAGATGTACTGCAGAAGCACAAACATTTCCATTCTTCTTAAAATCTATTGGCATATAACTGCCATGGGAAATTTGTTCTCCTTTTATAATGAACAGTATTAGATAGCAGAGAATGGTTAAAATAAGTCTTAATAGAAAATGTAAGAAGCAAAAGTATATTTTTTTTTAGGAGTCTCTAGGGCAGGACCAAAGCCAAAGTTCTCTCTGTGTGGATTCTTTCTTATTTTGAAAAGCATGGAGACTTGACTGGAAACTTGTATAAAAGATAAATGCTAGCAAATGTGTTTGTGTAGAGTCAAATAAGACAGACATGTGAATGTATCTGTCCATTGATATAGAGAAGTAATTGCTGTTGGCTTTCTTGATTAGGAGTTTTATTTTTATTTATGGCAAATTCCATGACAAATTCGAAATTGTTGTTGATGGCAGCAGAAGCTTGCAAGCATCCAGGATTTGGAAAGTGTTCCAGCTATACATGCATTTTGTATCAGTAATTTTACTTTCAGTTCCCCAACTTTCAGCTATGTGATTTATTGTTATTCCTGCATATGTCCACAGAGTTGCACAAGAGTATTAATCTGTGATGGTTTTCTCTGTAGCAACAGCTTCTGATTTCCTATTTATTATTGATTACTGTTAATTGTAATACTTTTTGAGAAGCTGAAAACAAAGTGGAGAAATTGTCACCTACAAGAAAGAGAAACCAATAGTAGCTAGGTATACTTTTGCAGATGTATAAAAAATGTTAACATGTTGTTAATGAATTAATGTTCATTAATTTGTTGTTAACTGTTTGGTAAAGCCTGTCTAACTCTTATAGAGCTTTTTGTTATCACAGTACAAACTGAAAATGCATTTGCTGTACCTGTGTAGGAGGCACCCAGTTAGCTATGCTTTAGGTGGCTTGTGAGACAAATGAAGTAGCAGGAAAGTATGACAGATTTACTGGACCCTGGTCTTTACAACTCCTCATTGCAATGCAGACTTGTAATTGCAAGAAGCACAGTGGTTTTCAGGGATATACACCTTTCTGGATAGAAATAGATTAATTTGCTAGTGCTCCAGGCTGGACAGATGCAAGACAGCTCAGTTCTTAC
Organism: Sakesphorus luctuosus; assembly: GCA_013396695.1. NCBI lineage: Eukaryota > Metazoa > Chordata > Aves > Passeriformes > Thamnophilidae > Sakesphorus > Sakesphorus luctuosus. The sequence continues at coordinate 79,306 of VWZD01010891.1, read as the reverse complement.
AGTCACTTGAGGGTAATGTTGTCAAGCCACCATTTTCTTCATAGAGTATTAGATCAGATACAGAGCTTGTGAAAACCACGGCTGCATGGCCTGTGAACCAGAGATATCTTTTGTCCCTTCAGTTCAGACTGCAGGCAGAGGAGTTTATGGCTCCCTACATGGGTCGGTGTTTTGCTGGAGTGGTGCCTGTTTTGTCAGTCAGTCTGGTTTGTACAGTGCATGGAAATGGAAGAAGGCAACAAGGTCTGGTGAACTGGACAGTGGAGCTGTGAGGAAGAGCCTGAATTCTGTACATAATTTTGACAGTAACCTGCTATGGGGCCACAGGAAAGTAATTACACTTCTCTGCTTACTCTTGCAACCTTTGCCTGTCATGTTTAAGTACAGATTAGCTCTCTATACATCTCTGAGTGTTCAGGCTGAACAAAAATCAAGAGGATAGCTGGAAGTTTCANAAAGTAGAAAGCTTTGAAAGTACTGGTAAGGGATGATCCCATCCCAGTCCCCTGGATCACCAACAGCAGCTTGCCCAGCTTGTCTCTGATAAAAATCCAGTATCTCTTCTTTTTCACAGCCCTTTCTCTAAGCACCTTTTCCTGCAAGCACTTATTTCCAATCTTTTTTCTATAGCTCAGAAAATCTCAGAATCTTGAGGTTCTCTCACTCAGTCTTGATCTTGTGTCTTGTTGTTTTTTTATATGCCTGGTAGTGGCTGTTTTGCTGTCTTCCGGTTCTTAAGTCCCACTATTGTCCTTCTCCCTCACCATTCCCTCCTTGCCTGCGTCCTTCTAACTCCTCATGAGTGCCCAATCTCTCTGGATTTCAAGTATTTTCCAGTTAATTTTTCTCTTATTCTACTCCAGATAATCCCCATTTCTTAGATACAGCTTCTCTCTGCTGCAAAATTTCTCCTTTCCCCCTGATTCTTCCACCCCCTCATACAAATCTGTCAGCTTTCTTAGTTTGTTCTGTTCCTTTCCTTGTTTCCAAGGCAAGCCTCATTTTTGCATCTGGACTGAGAGCAGTGGAGGATCACTCACTGTGCTAGGAGACAGCAACTATATCACTGTGAGCACTGGAGGAAGGGTTTCTGATTCTAATGCCAAGCCTCAGCTTTGTCTAGACCATTATGGAACAACAACCACAGGACTAGATAGGCCTTGCCTTCTGGCCTGGAGTTGGAACATAATCTGTTGGCTGGAGAAAATGTGCAGATTGATAGCTCGGGTGTGAGAGTGTGTAGTGGTTCATAAATACATATTTTTTAGCGATTTAAACTGGTAAACTCCAACAAGTAATTGCCTGGTAATGTATAGGAATGGAAGATTTCTGAAAGGTTATGTCATGATTTTGATGAATTAGAAAAGTATGAGGTATACGTTGTGTATAAACACAGAAATGTTCTGAAACACACAGGCCTACTGAAACTTCTCAAAAGAACAATTGCTAGAATAATTTATATTAAGCAAACAAGGATATTCTCATCTTAAAAAAAGCTGAATATTTTTGCTGAAATTTTCCAAAATATTAACAATGTTGGTAACATCCCAGGACAGATGCTTGGTGTGAAAAATCTGCAACATCTAAAATTTAATGAGGTTGCAAAAAACTGGAAACAAGTCTTATAAGGAGTGGTGGTTTGCAGCATTTCCAGTGGGCAAGGCAACCGTATCCAACAGCAGCATTACATTTTTGGATCCTTTCAGAACTTTCTCATCTGGTACTTGTCTTGGTCCCTTCTCTGAGGACCTTAAACTTCACCACCTTACAGTCAGGGCAGCCAGTGCTACCTTTGGCCATCAAACCCTTGCCAAATGCATCCTTATTTATAACAGGTAATTCTCAGAGCTGACTTATTAATCACCTGTGGTAAAATTGTCCTCAATCCATTGCAAAAATCACATGACTTCTAGCTGACTGAAAAATGATTCATCTATTTTCTCTTATGCATCAGATGCTCAGTAGAAGATACCCCAAATGATGCCACTCGTGCTTCTCTGTCCTCTGATTCTTGCCCATAGCTCTCAGTTGGGCCATCACCCATTACAAGACAGCACCAAATGCAACTGAACTGCTGTTTTCTGTAGATCACAACCCTTCTTCCTCAGCTTTAGAGATTTCACCAATCCATTGCTGCATTCCAGGGATGTGAGCTATCCTAACAGGTCTCTGTGATTCCAGTGTGGTCATAACTGTACAGATGTTCATGAATTTTAGCTTCTGTTTGTTGCCCATGCTGCATGCATACGAGTCACTGGAGATGGATACTTGGTTATGCTGCTTTGAAAGGGAAAGTTTGAATCTCCTCCATCACAATCTCCCAAGCACATTGTAATTGCACCTCATATTTTCATTTTTCCCTGGAGTTAGAGCTTCATTTTTAACAGCTGGTAATGGAGGGAGCAAGGTCAAGGCAGAGAGAGATGAGATGCTAGTACACCTGATGATGTAGGTGCTCAGCCTCCCAGGTTCAGTGCAGTAAGCAGTACTCTTTGGACAGTTACAGTAATTTACTTGCTCCTGGCACCAGAGGGCAGCAAGGGAGGATTTAATAGACCTCTCACAAGACTTCTTCCTTCCTGGGTCTTTTGGAGTATCCAAATACTAAGTGTACTTTTACTACCAGTACCTTTAAGCAGAGGGTTTCTGTGATCTGGAATTTCAGTTCGTTGCCTCATGAAAACTCAGTTTGCTTTGGTGAACAGAACAACTGGATAATGAGGAGATTTTTTTAAAAGAGATTAGAAACAAGTGTCTGCCTGAGTTTATACAGGAAAAAGAAAAAAATAGTTCTCTGTCTCCAAGCACAGCTCAGTGATTTCTGAGCACCACATCCCAGCAGATGCATAACCCACCCCTGGTTACTTTTCAGACTTGCTTGTGTGATATTCTGTTACTCTTGGTATCTTGCCCAAATATTTCGTTCCTTTAAAAGCAGTACTCTGCAGGGATGTTAATCTGTGAGGGTGTGATTCTGACATACTTACTCAGAGCACACTGCAATTTCACAAGGGATGAGATAAGCAGAGTTTGCTTTGGTTTAGTTCTTTGAATATGAGAAAAGAATCATAATGGAGAAAGAAATTAATCTCTGTTATAAAATCTATTGTAGTAATCCTGTGAAAATGTCATACCATAAATAGGGAAAAAAAAGATACTTACACTTCATAAAATTATATTTTAGTTACGTATCAGCTGTCAACAATTCACATGAGCCATTTGCTACAAGAGAGTTACTGAAAACTGAAAAAAACCAGCCTGATGGTCAATAATAATATACTCCAAGACATATGTAATAAATAGTGAATGATTTCAAAAGAATAAAGCTCCATAAATATCTTACTGTGAAGAGATTTTGTGAGTAAAGATGCCTAGAGGTGATATTTTTCAGAGTCATTGAAGCTGGTGTGCTGCTTTGTGAATTCCTATGGAATTGTCTGAAAATTTGCAAGGATGTGTAAAAGGAGTGGCAGAATTGATGGCTAATTGGGAAGTAATAATGAAAGACTGGCAGCTGCACTGAAAAGGAGTTTCTCTGGAATAGATTTAAATCAGAAACTAATTTAACCTTCACAAAATAAAGTATGATCTATTATTTTGAATCTGTAAACATAATGCTGCTACTCTGGTTTCATGGGGACATGGAATTTCCTTCCTTGTGTCACAGTCTTACTTTGTTTTCCTTTGTTTCTGTGATAGTTATCAGCAGCCTTATATTTGCAAATTATCATGTCAAAGGTGTTACTGGTATTACATACAGTCCAGGTAAAACCAGAGTCTCTCTGCAGTAAGGTGTATTTTAATAAAGGAAAAAAAAAGTAATGACCATCTTGAAAAAAATGTTACTAGAATGGAAACATATAATGAGAGCTGAGCTTCCAAACACATTGAAACTGTTTTAGAGGAAGGACAGGAGTCCCAGCATCCTGATCTTGAGTATCTGAGACCTTCTTTTTTAACTTGGATCATTCTTCTCAAAGTTGTTCTTTGCTACAGAATCAGCTACCACTGTTTCAGTGCTTGGGCATGATTTGGGGTCTATCCTGGGTCACAGCTTATTACTTATTGGCAGTTTGGATGTGGTCCTGTTTGTTTGAAAGGAAGCTATAGAGAAGTTTAGCTGTATTGTATTCATAGCTGAAAGGAGACTGAATTACAAAATGCCAGTTGGCATCAGATCCTGAGAACTGTCCCTGACCATTTAATTTACAAGTGTAAAAACTAGGCAAAGGTTCTCTGACTTGGTGTGGAGCCAGATGAGATGGCAAATGACATGAAGAACAGTAAGTCCAGTTGTTGCTGCCATGTTAGTTCCTACTGCTGAGAATTACTTGGCAAGGGTCAATCACCATCAGTGACAAAGCATGCCCAGTTGTCTGTGGGAGTAATGGGTAACTCTGTGGTAGCTGTAGTATAGGTGGTAGATGGTAACTGGTTACCAGAGAAAACGGTTTGTGATCATGAACTCACCTTGGGGCAGGCTGTAAAAGAGTATTTCTCTTGCTATAGACTTTAGGGTGTTACTTCCTTGAGATCTAAAGGTGAAAGAAAGCCTTTTATGTCTCTTAGCAGAAGTAAGTGATCTTGCTACTGATTTCACCAAGGCTGTCAAAATGCTCTACCACATTAAAAAATGGAGGAAATCTGCGGAAATCTGGTACTACAGGGCTCTGTAATGGTTTTTGGCCACAGAGGACAAGTTTTTATTTTTGTACTTCCCACTTTCAGTATTTCTTTACTCAAATGGCATTCAAGTGTCCATATATGTAATTTAGACATAGAGGTACCAACTTGATTGCTCAAAAGAAAGAAAAAGTTGCCAGGTAACTTAAAAGTTTAAAAACTATCACCCTGGGTTAACTGGCTTTTCAGTAGCTATCACATTACCTTTAACGGCTGTATCCATAGACAGTACATAATCCACACTGGTTCTTTTGTTGTTGTTTTGCTTACATTTATTTTTAATAATTTATTATGCTTTTCAAATTCCAACTAACATTTTATTTATGCCCATTTTGTCATTTTTGGCAGGTCTTTGGAAATTTTTTGTAAGATACTGTATATGATTTCCTCAGTTTCTTAAAGAAAGAGATTGCATGATAGGGAGGACAAATTCGACTTCTTTGTACTGCTACAAAAGCATGAGACAGTAGGTAGGTCAGGATTCTCTAGATTTAGAGGAATTCCATATGACTTGCAAAATTGTTTTCTATCTCTTGGAACGCTTTATGGAAGAAGAGCAGAGACATCTTCAAAGTGCTGAACAAGAGGTCTAGATACATGTTTTTGCATGGAACCATATACCAAATGTCATCATCTTACTGGAAGTCTCACCAAGGCTTTGATGAATAATAGTTATATGTGCTTTTTGTCCATTATACCACTGTATTTAGTCCTGCTTAAGTGCACCTGTCCCTTCAAAGAAACACCTGAAATAACAGAGCATTTGCAATATGCTGATAACAGGTCAAAGCTGAGTATGTTTCAGATTGAAAGGAAAATTACCATAGCTCTGTTGTTCCTTAGTACATGTGGTCACTGCTGGTTTTAGGGCTACCTTTCTCATAGTCTTAAATTGAGCTCTTCAGGAAGCCCACATGAAACAATTTTCTGTCTTTACATTCTCTGATGCTGCCAGTGAATCTACAGTTAGAAAAAAAGCAAAACAGGAAACACTGTAGCCTGGTAGATTTTTTTAGTTATTCTGTACATGGAATTTCCAAATACATCTTTCAGATACCTGTATTCCTAAGAGAAGTTTGGCAGAGCCTTACAACCCTAGGTAGTTTGTTCTGGCTTTAGGAGAATAAGCAGGAAGTAGCACCGTGGAGTTAAGCACTGCCCTGCATTTTGGCTGAACTCAGCTGTTCAGTGTGAGGAAGGAAAACCTTGTCATGTCATAATACAGATGGCTGTTCTGGAACATGTTATAGGCCCTTGGGGAGTAACCTCAGTGCAGTTTCCAGTGTAAAAACAGGTAAATCAGACTGGCAAGATGTCAAATGGAACGTAGAAAATGGAGACATACACAACAGAACTATCACAGAAACTTTGGTATTTACTATTCAAGATAGTAGTAATTACTTTTTTCAGAATGAGCCTTTGAGAACTGAGGTGGCTTACATAAAGTGCCCAGTACTTAGACAATAAGAAAAGCCAAGTGAAGCATGTATAGCTTCTTTATGTGCTGCTGTACATGATTAGTAAGTAGTTCCTGAAGGACAGATGATACTGATTGTTAACTAGTATCCTAATGGCACACAGGATGTGAAAAAACAGTGTGATACTCTGGGCTTTTGATTGGGTTTGTTCCTTCTCTTTCAAATTCATCTTCTCCCCCCCATCCTCCTTCTGAAAAACAAACAAAAAACCAACCAACCACCCCAAAAAGAAAACAAACAAACAAAAAAGAGGCAACTGAACCTAATGTTTTGTTGCAACTGCTTTATAATATCTCTTGTGTTTGTATCCACTGCACTTAAGAATAAAAGATTATGCAATGTGGTGAGGCTATTGCTTGCAACTTTGTGAATTTTTGAATGGTCCATCTCAGTGTGCAGCGAATCAAGTGAAGGTGGTTCTAGAAGAATATAGAGACACTGTCAGAACATACAAGGATGGAGTTAGAGAAGCCAAAAGCCACTGGATTGGAATTCGGTAAGGGATGTCAAAGGGCAACAAGAAGGGCTTCTACAGGTATATCAGCAGCAATGTGAAGATGAGGGCAAATGTATGCACCCTAATGGTATAGGGAACCTCTTCCATAGCATTCTCACAGACAAGCTGATAAGAGTATGGGCTAAACAACTGGACAGTGAGGTTGACTGAAAACTGTGTGATGAACTACCAGGATCAAACAATTGTGATCACAGTGTGAATTCCATCTGCAGTCTGGTGCCTGGTGGTGTACTTGTCAGGTAACAGCAAGTGCCAGCTGCTCTAAGGATTGGAAACCAGGAGCCAAACACAATAACACAGACTATAGGGCAGGAGCTTCACAGCCAGGGCCCAGCTCAGCAGTGTCTGAGCAAGTGACCAGAACCAGCCCAGGGATGGTAGTTGGGATCAATCAAGAATCAAGATCATTGGGGACCGGAAGGTCTGAGATTAAGTTTAGAAATCAATCCACAGGTCTAGGAATCAAGGAGAAAATACAAGGTCAAGCCAGGAAGTCAGGCCACTGATGAGTGTTAAGATCAAGAGGGTCTGTGGCCATGTACAGCTACGACAGAGCTGGATGCAGCTACAACATAGTTCAGGCAGGGGTGCAAGGCCCAAATCTGAGATCAGCTGGAGGTCCATGAGCAGGACTGTGGATGTAAGACCCTGGTAAAGCTCATCTGGGTAGTGAAGGCCTATTAGCACACTCAGATTTTTGCCAGAACCCCAGGGGTCAGCATGTGGCCAGTTATGTTTTAACATCTTCATTGAGGAATGAGGTCTGTAGGTCAAGGTGGTTGATCCCTCCCCTCTACTCAGGAATGGTGATGCCACTGCTAGAGTACTGTGTTTCTCATCACAAGAGGCATGGACATACTGGAGAAAGGGCTGTGAAGATGATAAGGAATTGGAGCATGTGTCAAATGGTGGGGGTGCTGAGAGAGCTGGGACTGCTCAGCCTGGAGATGTTGGGGAGCAGCCAGGGCTGGCTGCCTCCTGTGAGTGGAGGAGTTCTGGGCAATAACCCAGCAGGGCAGGGGTTTTGTCAGCCAATGCTGAGTTCCATGGTACCCCATCAGTGGGAGCAGGGCAGATCCAGAGATCCTGCCCTGGTTCAGACAGGAGTCCAGATTATAAATCAGGTTCAAGGTGTTGAGTCAAGTCTGAGGTACAGCCAGAAAGCCAGTTCACAAGTATGTCAACAGGGTGTGTGGCTGGCAACAGAAACAACTGCAGCAAGCAAAAGACACAGACTCACATTCACTGTATGTCACATAGATCAGGCAGGACTTGAAGCCTCCTGGGCTGAGCTGAAATGGGGCTTCAGGGCCCACGGGAAGGGTGTCTGAGGAGGTCCCACATCTATGATTCTATGAAATACCTGATAGGAGGGTGTAAAGGAGTCAGACTCTTTCAGTGGTGTTTATTGATAGGACAAGAATAAATGTTTTTGTGAAGGTGATCAAACACCACCTATAGAGGAGATTGCAGCCTTGGAGAATTCAAGACTACACAGGACATGTGCCTGAGAAGCCTGCTTTAGTTGTCTGCACTGAGCACGGGGACTGGATTAGATCTTTCAGCCTCAGCTGCTCTGTGATTTGTCTCAACTCTGTGATGTGTACTTGTTAACAACAAGCAGAATCTAATTTCCCATTTTGCAGCAGAACATATAGGGGTTAGAAAATGTCACTTCTGGAAGAGAAGAAAGGAAATGGTTTCCAGGCTACTTCTGTTAAACAGGAGAATTCAGGGTTTTTCCAAGCTGACTTACTTCTCAGACAAACACAGCACATTAACAGGAGGTCAGAGGCAGGTACATGCTGTCAAGCAGGGCATTTTGCTTGTGGCACTGGCAGGTGGTGCATTACTTGTGTTCTGTAGCTGTACATGTCTATGTCTGTGGGCAAAGTGCTAAACCTTGCATCAGGCAGATACCTCACATGCAGTAAGGGGAGTGATGTATGAAGAACAAAGTGCAACAAAGAACATATTATACACAGTACAGTGGTGAGGAATACTGCCCAACAAATGGCTTCTGTGGTGGGCTGGACAGGAATAGAGACTGTGTGTGATTGTTCAAGGCAGCCACCTGATCCTACATCAACTACCAGTGTGCTAGCTGTGCTTTACCTCTGAACTGCCCTGGAAGTATCTGACACTTTGGAGAACAGAATGGCATATCTTGACCCACTTCTTTTAGACTCCTTCATCTTTTAGACCCTCTCATTTGCACACATTTATAGCCATATTCTATGGTGTATGTCACTTGACAGGGAGAAGACCCAGCTATAGGATGTGCCGGATTCTGGGATCAGCCAAGTGGCTCCTCTGAATCACATGGAATCAATACTAGCCAGGAACAAGAATACCAGGCTTTTGATGTTTTAGGGTTTTCTCACTTACTGCCGTGTTCATAGTATCAAGAAATGCAATGGTCTGGCATTTAAGCAGATCCAGGTTTTGGTAATGCTGCATAGCTAAGAGTTCCAAGCACTGCATTTCTTATTTTGAAGTAAAGGGCGATAGATTAACCTTTCAGATGTTCAGGTGTGCTTTTCTGAAGTGTTTGTTTCTGCTGAGATGTTTTGATATTTGTGATATGTGGTGTGCTTTTAGGAGTATTGTTGCTGAGTTCTCAAATTTTGGTTGGATTTCATGCATTTGGAAATTAAAAGGCCAGAAGTGTATTGTATCATCAACTAGTCAAGTCTTCTGAATAACATGTCATCAAATACCCCAACTAAATTTGTTCAGATTGATGCCTACTTTTCAGAAAAGTGTGCTGATCTCTGTTAAAAATTGACAGCTGAGCACAGTCTACCACAGTTCTTCCTAAACTGTCACAGGAACAGGTAAAAATTTCCACCTCCTTTCTCATCTGAAGTTGCCAGCAGGGAAACATGCTTTCTTAGTACCACACTAAATTCAAGAGTTCAGCATCAGTGCTTTAGTGTGTTGTTTTTTGTTTTTTGGGGTTTTTTTAATCTTCATGCTAAGGGTTGGCATCATTCAGCCATCTACAAATTAGGTATTTAACCTAAGTAGGGAATTTGACCTCTCTCAAAGAAGAAGGATGGGCACTACTTCAGAGTGAATCATTCCACTTTTCCAAAGGCTGGTTTGACTCTGTGGAGGGGCACATCCCTTTCTAGTTACTGCACAGTGAACTTCAGTTTTGACATCTACATCCTACATTACACTTTTTGGTCACAATATTACACCTTGATATTATTTCAGATTATTAGACTCCATAGGGTTTTTTTCAGAGATATGGCTTTTTGAGAGATCTCTCTTCTCTCAGCTGATCTCCTGCTGTCTTAGCATAGTTGTTACTCTTTGTTCTTACATGTGTATCTTCATATCTAGTCATATTAAACCAGATATTATTTGATTGCTCCAAGGTTTATATCAGTGGCTGTCCTTTTCAATATTTAATGTTTCTCCAGCCTTTACCCTATCTGCAGTATTTATCCAATATTATTTTATAAGTAATTTTTTAAGGTAGTGGCAAAAATTGTTCATTAGTGTAGGACAAAAATTGATTCTTGCATAACCCCATTGGGGTGCTGTGGCTTTAATTTGCAGGGGGTTTGCTGGTTCAGTGACATTTATGATAAATTCTGAAGAGTCATATATTTGTTCATGAAAGCTAGTTAAAATGCATCCTAGTGATCAAATATTTATAATGAGCTGAATACTGTCAAGCTTCTTTTCAGAATGAGATTTTTCACATTTCTAGCAAAGAAAACCTTTAAATAATCGTCTTTAGTCAACCTCTAAGTTAAGGAAGTCAGCCTAAGAGCTGCAGCCCCTTCCCTTGCTAGAAAATGAGCTGTTCCTTTAAGAACGTGAGCAAGAACCTGAGCAAGTTTCAGTTAGTGGGGAAGTGTTGTCATTTATGAGGATGAGACATGGGTCATAAATCACAGGTCTTCTGAACCTCATGAAGTCAGTGAAGCTGCTGGACACTCTGCTCCAGCAAGGGCTGCAGTATTATTCTTCACTTCATCTCCATCCATTGTTGAAATACCAGACAAAGTATTGGATGCAGCCTTATGGGAGGTCAGAGTGGTACCAGAGTGAGAAAAGTAGGTGTGGAGATGTCCAAACTGCTAAAACACCTTCCTTCCATTTTTGCTTCTATCCTTCTTGGTTTATTTTTTTTAGAGGATCTCATGTCTTTAATTCATAATTACCATATCCATGTCTGTGCCTGTGATTATTGCCCTTGTTATTTGGTGGGGTTTTGAACCATGTTGACATGCTGTCTGTCATGCTGGCAGTTTCAGATAAAGGCTGGGGCACTACACTGGACTACACATTATGTAAACTCTGACAAATAGACTGACTCTCTTCTCTCAAAAAAGACAAATAGCTGAGTTGACAAATAAACACCAACTTAAGAAGCCCTTGGAAAAGGTCTAACTGGCATCACTATGCAATAAAATACCTTATTCCTGCACTTTCACTCCAAAATATTCACGGTATTCTAAGATTTTCTTTTGCATTTCAGGACTTGGGAGCCAAGTTTAAGATGACTGTGATTTCTCCATCCATAATGAGGGCTAGTTGGATAGAGCTGGGGAACTAGGCATGTCTAGCTCTTCTGTCTTTTGAAAAGTTCAAATGGCAGAAAACCTCTTCCTCCTCAGAGAAATTGCTTTCACTATTTCACGATATTCTGGTGGATGAAGGAATGTGTAATCACAAGAAGCAAAATATCAGTGTTTGGCCAGCTGTTTGACCAGACCGTAGTGAGAGCTTTGAAAAGGCAGCTTTCATCTTCTGCTGCTAGGGATATTTTTCAAATAAGGAAAAGAAAGGAGCAAATGTAATCAAAGCATAAATGTGCTGCTTCATTTATGCACTGCAAAGAATGCTTTTACCTAGTTATACCACAGAGTTACCATGCTATGCTCTAGCAATGTGGTTTTAATTCAGATTGTAAAAGGTTTTTCTAAGTAAAGAGCAAATGTTGTGTATCTTTTTCCCTTCTTTTATTTTTTGTCTAATTTAATTGGCAAATAAGACAAAAATGAAAGCAATGGATCTGAAAATGATAACTGAGATAAATAAATGCAGATGAAATAATACAAATATTGGAGGGCAGCTCCTCTTTTCTCTTCTGCAATATGAAGTCATTGAAAAGACTGCATGAGAACTATTTTTCTCTCTGTGGTGAAGTAGTAAAAATTGCTTTCATTTTGTATTGTTCCTCAGCCGTGTTTTCAAATATACCAGTTTTAATATGAGGAGAGAATTGCTAGAGCTAGTAGGGATATGCTTAGTATTTGCTTTGTGGACAGGGAGACTGTGCTTCTTTATATTTCAGTTGTCCTGTGCTTTTTCAATCCTGTCTTAATTTTGCAAGCAAGTAGAATACAGAAATACTCAAGACTCATTCTTCTCTTGAAGGCTGGTGGGAGGAGTAAAGCATTGTGTCATTCCATGTACTTGTGCCAGTGACAGACATAGCCAATGTCTTGAGTTGGTTACTGCCAAATTGCACTGGTAAGAGTTTTGGAATAAAGGAGACATTTTAAAAACTTTTTTTTTAAGGAGAATATGCATAAAACTAAAAAATCTGCCTTGTGTCTGATTTGATCCAGTTCCAGGTGTTACCCAGACATACTGATTGAAGGGAAAATGCAGAGAGGCTTAGGGCAAATTTTCATTTCCCTGGTCATATTCACTCTGTGTCAGACAGACACAAGTTTGTGCAGCCCAAAAGTTGTTCAATATTCATTGACTTTTCAAAACTTTAAAGGTGATTTTAGGTTTACTCTTGATATTTGAAAGCTCTGTGGATGTGTCACAGCAGTTGGGAAGCAACTAACCATAGTCAAGTACAGTACAGTTTTGTGCAGATGAGAAGGTTTGGTGGTAGCTGTGGAGGTTCAAGGAGCTGCACACCCTTTGCCTTAGTCTGCTCTGTGAAAAGGCATAAGGGCTGTTATGGGGCCTCTGTGCACGCATAAATCCCTTGGTGTGTCAGGAATTCCTCCTTTGATTGCCTACAGTGACTTTTAGACAATATACCTCCAGATCAGACTTGAAATAATCAAATATGATAATACTGAAAAATCTTGGTATGTTTTGCTTAAGGCTACTTTATTAATTGCTGAGATATTTACTGTAGCTTAGGTAGGAAGAATTTGATTTCATTTTATATCATTCCTACCCAGTGGAGCGTGATGCAATTATTTCTGCATTGTGTTACTCTCAGAGTAGATTTCAGGTCTTTTTACACCTGAGCATGACAGGTGATGTTAGGACTGCACATTTGTTTTGCAATTTAGGGCTGGCAAGGGAAGGATTATGCCATCTGGTCTTGGGAAGTGCTTAGCATCTCCAGCAAGACACTGGATAAACTCCAGTGAAGGTCACTGGAGAATAGATGCTGCTGAACGTTGCAACTGAATTGCCCATTGCGTGTGATCTGGTGTGCATCTAATACAAACGTTATCTGCAGTGTAGGCTGTGGATATTTCTCAGCATTATCAAAACACACATGCAGCCCCATGTGTGCTGGCTACAGTGAATGCTAGAATAGTCAAGTGAAATCCAGTTTTACCTTGCAGTCCTTCAAAGGTAAGCAGAGACTATACAATATAATGATGCATGCCACAGTTACTGGTTTTATAATCACCAGTGCTGTTCAGCTGTTTCATTAATACTTGAGCAGTTTAGCAAACTCCCCATTGTAGAGACAGGATTATATGCATTTTTTACTTATTCTTTTCTCCTGCAGCTGGGTAGCTTGTTTCAAGGTTATTAACACCATAGCACTGTCTGGTAAGTGTTACTGATCAGATAATGCAAAAGGAGTCTTACATTTCTTACTGTACTGTTATCTGGTTTTTAAATTCATAAACATTAGAGTGAACTTATTTTTTAAATTATATGAAAGAAAAATTATCTAGGCCTCCAAACTGTCCTTCACAACAAACTCTCAAAACCAGTTCTAGAATATGAGGGACAGATTTTTTACTACAGCTGAGAAAACAGTAGAGGTGGCTTTTAGGGGCACTACAGTAGACTTTGTGGTACACTGTGACATGGAGAAAAGATCAGCAGGTGGTGAATTATATTAAAAAGTGTTCTAATAGGAATTGCTTTTGAATAAAGGAATTTTATATATCAAGGTGACTCACCCAGTCTAATATTTTTGTGTCAAAACAAGCAGCATACAGACAATTTTAGTGGTGTCCAGTCCCAGGTGTAATATAAAAATTTACTTGCAGGAATCTGAGTTGCTATTTTGGGGGTTTGCCTTATGTTCATTTGAACTTTTTTCCATTTTGCTGAGATTAATTTTCTTTCATTAGCAGCAATAAATTTTTTCTATGTTGAAAATTGGATTGGAAGAGTGCAGTAGTACAAGGCTTGAGAGAAATGATAGAAGGAGTACCTACTGGAAATTGTGAAATGCACCTCTGGAAAAAAATCTCAAAATTTAGTATTTATAGCAGGATATAGTCCTTGATGTCTGGCATTCTTTGTTTAGTATGAGTATTGCCTCAGTGCCCTGACATGGTGTTGTGGGACACTGATTTTGCAGATATCATCTGTCAGCTGAAATTTTTAAGTGATGTCCTAACCTCTAGTGATCAGAAATTGTCTCATGGTGGAGATCATACTAATTCCACCTGGCCTAATCCACTTACCCAAATCATCCTGCCAGCTGAATTGTGAATGTTATTCATTGCTTTCTGCTATAAAATTTTGTTGCTAGGCACTGCTGTTTCATTGGTGAATAATACAAGGTTTCTTGGTGATTTGTTGTAATTCAAGTAGAGCAGAATAGAAAGTAGTGCCTAGTCATTACATAGCCACAACTACTGCTGTAATTAAAATGTTGCAATCCTGACTACTAAAAGGAACACAAAAAATATTGAGAGAAAGGAGAAAAACAAGCTGGGGTTTTTTTTCCTGTCACACCTAGAAAAGTACTTTTTCTTGTTTCTCTTACCTTCTGAAAAGTTGTAATGTGCACAAGAAGCTTCAGCTCAGCATTTCAGAACCTCATTATTTCCGGAGAGATGGTGAGCTCAGCAGGGTGAATAGAAGGCCTTTAGGTAACCAAGCAGAAATACAGTTTAACTATTCCTTATTTGTTTTATCAGTGGGTGGTATTTGCAGAAATCTGGAGCAAGTAGTTTGCAGTGCTAACTGATTTTAAAGGGTTTTTTCAAAGTGGTAATATATAGTGATATAATTAATCGTAACAGAGGGGGAACCTGCTCCTTTGAAAGTTTAAGGCTTTATAAATTTGCCAACTCAGAAAGAAAAACAACAAAAAACCTCTTCCACATGCATACACCATTTCAGCAATAGGATAACTGAAGGGTGACCCCCAAGTATTTTGTTTGTAGACTGTATGCCAAGTTGTTGGCTTTATATTTAAAGGGAAGAATGAGTTAATGTAACTATTTTCATGTATTTTCTATATTCCTTTAGAAGTCTATGTTTCACAACCATCCAGCTATTTAGCTATTATCTTTGATTGTTTGGTTTTATTGTTTGGTCTACTGAGAGCATTCAATGTTCCTGCAAGAGACATAAAAATTTCACCTCTAATTCTTGATGGACACATCATTGAATTTTAGTTCTGATTCCGAAACTGAGGTAATATTAATTAATTGCTTAAATCTCTATTTAATTTGAGCACAAAGCCTCAAGAAAAATCATCTCTTATGGTTGCTCAGATTAAGTGTGAGTCATTTCTATGGCATGAACTTTTCCTTTGGAGCAAGCAGTCCATGAACATAGGAATTTTTTACTGGGGTTGATCTGTAAAAGAAAGAGAACAATTGGTACTGGCAGGCAAATAGTGCACAGGATTGTTTTTTGCAGGATACCTGCCCACTGTACTCTGTTTCTTGAGGATTAGGAACATATTTTAATTCCCACTCTATGGAACTGAGTGGCTTTTAGATAGAGCTGTATTCTTCCCTGGCTAGTGCATGGAAATGCATGTTTCTCAAAGGCATGAAGGGTCCGGTCCTTCTATCAGAGAATAATCTCGGAGGTGGTGTTGGTTTTATCACTGTTCTGCCTCAGGGCCTGCAGTTTACCAGGGGAACATAAAAACTGGAAACAACTGCAAGTGAGGTGTTATGTATTAACATATTCTCTCATTTGCTTTCCTCTGTCCTGCTGTTTTCTTGACCATCTGTATTGAGTGTTGCCACTGGGATGATGGCAGTTGTTTTCCACTGCTGCTGCTTTACCACTAATAAACTTTCTGCTGTCATAAATTACAAGATTTTTGCTGAATACACTAGCAGGCTTCAATTCCAGTGCATCCTGCTCTGAAAGCAGAAGTTTCTTTTCTACTCACTTGAGCTACATAACAGATGAGAGGGCACCAAAGATTCTCGTTCATATGGTGGTGCATACATGTGTTTGTGTGGTGCTGTTCTTGAGGTAACATGCTTAGTTTCTCACTAGGACTTTGTAGTTCAGGCAGTTTTAAATTGTGTCTCCTTGAGTATGTTCTGAAAATGGAACAAACTTAGCGATCAGATCCGTGTGTGAGTTTGCAGTGTACACTTACAGAAGTGTGACTGCAATAGGACATAGAGAAAGGTGTGCCTGTAGGTGTACTCTGAAGTAAGCTGACAGATTTCAGTGATGCTGTTTGATGTAGCTTACCTGCCACAAAGTCTAAAACTAAAGCATCTTTAAGTGTCTTGGCCCTACTAAGGTTAAAATCAAATGGGCAAGCTGGGTTTCACTGCTTGTCTCAGCTTTCTCATCTGTAAGTTACTACTTGGGATACCTGCTTTCTTACCACTCTTATCATGTGTTAAGCATTCATAACAGATTAGTCTTAAAATGTGTTGGAAAAAAAAGGTTACCAGACTGATTAAACCAAAGCTTTACTTGTACACCATTGCTGTGTCACTTTTGGGCAGCTGTCTCTCTCTTCTGTATTTGGTATATCAAAAGTTACAAGAAATTAATTTCTTTATAGTTGCATTTGACTTGCCGTATTTTAAAATGAACCATTTATGAATTATATACTTCTTTAGTGAAATATTCAGTACATCCACTTTTGTTGTAATTGCAGCAATCACTGAAAAGGAGAGGGAGCAAAGACCTACCAAAATCAGAAAAAAAGTCACAGCAGACACCAACAGAGGTATGTTGCAATAACTCAGCCTGGATTCTTATGTGGAGGCTTCAGGGGCACTGTTTAAATGGGGTACATGATTTACAGATTTGCACTTGGCTTGCTTCTTGCTTTGCCCTTTTTTTCATATATGTTGTGAAATGGAGAGTTCTTACCCCAGATCTGCAGACACCACTAATCTCAAGGATGACCTAAACACACTGTTGGTGCTGCAACAGAACCTACCAGCTTTCATCTACACAATATTTTAGGCAAAGTAAATGGTAGCACCAGTTAGATAAGATTATAGCTCTTTGTGTGCTGACTTTGGTATTTTTGAACACTATAAAGTCTATGATAGTGTTGCAAGCCTGGAAAATATAAGGACTTTTTACAAGGTCCCTCCTGCAATGTATTTTCTGGGGACTGTGCAAACTTTAGTCACAAGTGAAATAGTCTTTTCCCCTCTTTTAGGTATAAGTACTTTCTCCCCTCTTTTTATTTTATTGATCAATGAAAAAAAATATTGCAGGAAGATTTCTTAGTATCTAAAGCCATGTACCTGTGATTGTTAATCTTGTAAGTTAAGACTATCCACTGGAGGTCTCCTGTTTGATGTCAAGTTTCTTCAAATACTGGTTTTCTTTTCCTAAGGAGGATAATGAAGACCTGAAATGCCAGCTACAGTTTGTCAAAGAAGAAGCAGCATTGATGAGGAAGAAAATGGCTAAAATTGATAAAGAGAAAGACAGATTTGAACATGAGCTGCAGAAATACAGATCATTTTATGGGGATTTGGACAGTCCCTTGCCAAAAGGTGAAGCAGGTGGGCCACCTACCACAAGAGAAGCTGAACTCAAGCTTCGATTGAGACTTGTGGAGGAGGAAGCTAACATTCTTGGGAGGAAAATAGTGGAACTAGAAGTAGAAAATAGAGGACTGAAAGCAGAGCTTGATGATTTAAGAGGAGATGATTTCTCAGGGACCACTAACCCACTCCTGGGAGAGCAGAGTGAATCCCTGTCAGAATTACGACAGCATTTGCAGCTTGTAGAAGATGAAACAGAATTGCTGAGGAGAAATGTAGCTGATTTGGAAGAACAAAACAAGCGCATAACAGCCGAGCTGAACAAATACAAGTACAAGTCTGGGGCCCATGAGAGTTCTAGGCACCATGATAATGCCAAGACAGAAGCATTACAAGAGGAGCTAAAAGCTGCTCGAATGCAGATCAATGAGCTGAGTGGCAAAGTCATGCAACTCCAGTATGAAAACAGAGTCTTAATGTCCAATATGCAGCGCTATGACTTGGCCTCTCACCTTGGGATCCGTGGCAGTCCTAGAGACAGTGATGCGGAAAGTGATGCAGGAAAAAAAGAGAGTGATGATGATTCTCGCCCTCCTCACCGCAAAAGGGAAGGCCCCATAGGGGGGGAAAGTGACTCTGAAGAGGTGCGCAATATTCGGTGCCTGACACCTACGAGGTCTTTTTATCCAACACCATCTGGGTGGCAGAAAAGCTTCACTGATAGGCAGCAGATGAAGGACATTCGCTCCGAAGCCGAGCGGTTGGGCAAGACAATAGATCGCTTAATTTCTGACACAAGCACCATCATAACAGAGGCAAGAATTTATGTAGCTAATGGGGACCTCTTTGGACTGATGGATGAGGAAGACGATGGCAGCAGAATACGTGAGCATGAGCTTCTTTACCGGATCAATGCACAGATGAAGGCCTTCAGGAAAGAGCTCCAGGCTTTCATCGACAGACTTGAAGTTCCAAAGTCTTCGGAAGATCGAAGTGCAGATGAACCTTTGTCAGTGAGTCAGGTAGACTTTTACTTATTACGGCCTACAGGTAAAAAGGCTCTGCCATGCAAATTAAGCCTCAAATTCAATTTATGGCACATGAAAATTCTTTACTCTAGGCAGTGGACAACAATCATTATTTCTCAAATTACTTAAAATCTTCATTTGGCCATATGAAAACATGTTCTACCAACAGAGTTGTTTGTGAACAGTGAATAAGTCTGGTCTCCTGGAAATCAAAATGCTAGGAGGTAGAAGATTTTACTTCTTTCTGGCTTTGCAACTGCATTTCACGTAGTTGTGCCTTCATTGCCACTGAAGGCAGTACAGACAATATTTTTGGCACATAAATGAACATGATTGTTTTCTTAGTAGTTGGGTTCCTGTTAAATGAATAAAAGGAAAAATTTATTAATTTTAAATAGGAAGAAACATTAAATTTCAAAAATTATAGAGAATATGGCATACCACAGATTAAAAGAAACCATGTAAATCTACTTTATGGGGTCACAGAGCCACACAGTAGTGTGAATATTGGAATTGCTGTAACTGATTGCATGTTGTTGAAGGTCTATGGGTCACTGCTTCCATGCAGCAGTGACAGGCATCTTTTTTGTGGTTCACTTTTGTGCAGAGCTATTTCAGAGAGGTTTGAGGGAGCAAATACCTTGCTGACTCAAGATCTTTTGCCATGAAAAATGTAAATTACCTACTCTTATCTTATCATGCAATCCTATAGTTGGCATATCTTGTTATTGCTCATGGAATTACCCAATGTTTTGTAAGTCTCTTGCTGTGTTAATTTACTTTGTGCTGTCTTGCTAGTTTACAGTCGAAGTAGTTGCCAGGTGAAGCTGAAAGCTATTCTTATTCCTATGCTGACTAATTAGTCTTTTGTTTCCTTGAATCAGAAAGTCACAGACGCAGTGAGTTTAAAGCTAATCAATTACTATACATCTATTGCATGAAATCAAACAGAGACGGCATTTAGCATGCTCACTTTCTGATATAGCAATAGCTCTGAGCTTGTAGAGCTCCCATTAGCTTAAAGGCAGAGCACTGCATGGACTTATACAAATTTAAAGCAAACTAATTAGCATTTTTTTCTAAACAAATAACAACAATTAAACATTTAACAATTGGATATGTCAGGGCTTGACCATGCAGAACTCCTACTGAAGCAAATGGGAGATGGGCACTTAGTCCCTCCACAAGCATAGCCTGATTCACTATTTATTTTGTTGAAACTTTGGACTTGCTATTCCATTAATTGACTGTTCTCTTTGTATTTACTTTCCCAGATGTTCCAGCCTATCATTTTACTTATTCTCATCCTTGTATTATTTTCATCCCTTTCATACACAACAATATTTAAACTTGTCTTTCTTTTTACACTGTTTTTTGTACTGTAAGCCATTCATCATTTACTGTTCATTGTAGTGTTATTTTCAGTTTGTTTATTTTGTCCACCCTCCAAGATAAGAAGTGCAAGAGACATAGTTTCTGTAATAGCCACTGCTGTAAAAACACTGAAGACTACTTGTTTGCCAAAACCAAAACAAAACCAAAAAAACTGCAAAAAACATACCAAAAAGTAACCCAGTTGAATAGGAAACCTGCTCACCACGGTGTTCCAGGTAAGCAAACAGAAAAGAGTATTTCTCATTTTCTTTGGTTTTATCATTTTTGAATAAAAATTTCCCAAGTGACTGGAACCAATTTAATATTCATTAATTTCCACCAAATCAGAAGCAAAATAGAAATATGCAGAGTGGATGTGAGGACTCTTTTACTTTCCTCTTCCCATTCCAGAAATGGAATTGTTATTGTAGCCACGTATGAATAGTAAAATCACATTCCATGTGTATTCTGCAGTTGAATGTCACAGCTTGTATATATATTTTGCATGATTGTGATGATGTTGTTTTCCAGCCCTGTATTTTGTTGATTAGACACCATGGAGGGGACAAAATCAGAAGGTTTGATATATAAAACGTGATATCTGGAACTGTATCTGAGAGCTGGAGCCCCTGAGAATGAGATGCATGAGGAAAAGGTATCAGAGTAGTTGAGGAGTCTTCTGAGAGATACAGGTTGGCTGCATTCTCCTGTGCTCTAGAAAAATGGTCACACTACAGTCTAACTTGAACTGATGAGAGTGATGTAAGTCATCTTGTCTCATGTCAAGTTTATCAAATAGCATTTCCCAGCCTGTAGCCACCACAGCTCTACATTCTCCAGGTTTCAGAATGTTTTGAATGAACATGGTAACTCTTGGCTTGCTGAGTGACCCCTGTCTAACCATGCCATTGGTAGCAGACAACCATAGGTGAGGGAAAGTTATGTCATAGATGTGCATCAATAGTCACTGGATATTTCCGTCTTGCCTGTCAGAGGCTGAAATAAGAAAAACTATTATGGCAAGATATGGCAAGCATATGTCTTTAGACAGGAGGTGGAGATAACCTCTGCATGAGCACTGGCAAT
This sequence comes from Sakesphorus luctuosus, assembly GCA_013396695.1. Classification (NCBI taxonomy): domain Eukaryota; kingdom Metazoa; phylum Chordata; class Aves; order Passeriformes; family Thamnophilidae; genus Sakesphorus; species Sakesphorus luctuosus. The sequence continues at coordinate 58,230 of VWZD01010891.1, read as the reverse complement.
TGCAAGCCCATTGCTTTCTCACTGTTTTTTTCTTGCATATAGCTGGAGCTTCCCTCAGCCTAATTTCATTGGGCAGCAACAAAGCAAATCAAAGCTGAGACCTTTTGGGACATTGAAGGAGCTATTGCACAGGCTACAATCTGAAATAAAAGCATACACCAAAGCATACAAAATTATTTTAAAAGCTCCCCGCAGTCTTTAAATCTGTGACAAGCAAGGAGAATGGTGAGGACACCCATAAACAGAGAAATCTCAGTGAGATGAAATGTGTTTTTCCTGTCCTTTTTCATGCAACTTGAAGGCAAGGATTGGAACCACTTATCTGTTTCATACCAGACATTGCACAATATTAAAAGTTGCTGAGAACGCTAATAAAATCTGTATGAACATTTATTCATAGCCAGGAGACAACATCTAGCCAAAGAAATGAATGTTCTGTCTTTCTAAACTGAAATAACTTAGTATTACAAAATGCAATAATTATACTTGCCAAGAAGGAAAGCAGATGCTCCCCACTCAGTTACTGGCCTGGTGGGCAAAGACCACTTCACAGGTGAGTGAGTAAATGCATCTGAATACATCAGCATCCTCTAGCAGGAGTGCTTGGGAGTCAGGCTGGGCAGAGGCAGTGCTGATTCACTGATTCTGCCTGCTGCATAGCTTGTAATTCTGAAGAGCAATAATAAGAATACAGACTTCAATTGTATGAGGCAAAAACCTGGGTATGCTAGGTTACCTATCAGTTCAAGTCTCACTTAGCAGATTCCTTGTTCCCATTTTGTAATATTCTGTTGAAATATTAATATTCTGAGGAAAAGAAGTCATTGAACTTGAACCATGAGATTGCCTTAATTCAACATTTTTCTGAAATACTAAATTTCTGCTTCTTGTGTTCCCAAGGAATTCATTCCATGTTCTTTCAAAAAGAAAAGGTTTTTAATCAGATCTAATTCTGACATTTTTACACTTATGTAAATTGGCAGTAACTCCAATGAATTTTTATGTAACTTTAGGAAATAGATGCATTTTCTTCTTTTAATGCAACCGTATAAATTCAATTCTATTTGTTTCCTATTTAGAGCCAGCTCTGAATGCCCCGACAAAATCCCTCTACTAATATTTTCTTTACTGCTACTGAAGAATTCTCATGATGCTAGAATAATTGTCTTCTCCAGAATCAGAGATGTTTCTTTCAACCAAAAATATCCATGCCTGAAGCTCCAGTTTAGAGATGGAATAAGTGTCTGCTGACACATGTCACCAGTGCTTCAGAATCAAAACTAGAAGAGAGCAGGTGCTATAGTGCAGAAAAATGCCTGGCAGTCGGAAAATAGAAAATTGCCAAAAACATGGCTGTCTAGATATGTGTTATAAAAAGAGATGAACTGCACATGAACTTTAGGAACTGTTTACGAAAACAAGCAGAGCTTCAGGGTATTACATGCCCTTTCCCTTAATCATCCCAGAATCTGATAGGTGAGTAGGAGACTTCTAAAGGCATCAGTATCAGGGACATAGTTCCCATTGGCTTACATTTCTGTCTCTGATTTAATGCCAGGGGAAGTGATATTCAAACCCAACTTTTGCCATTACACATGCAGTTGCCTATGGGGAAAATTACAGTGGCTCTATTTAAAGTAAACATCTAAAGTATCTGCCACCGATTTCCAATGTAACCTTGGAGAAGTGACATGACATAACACTTTGTTGGCTCTGTTTCTCCACTGAGTTATGTACTATTGCAGAAGTGCACAACAGTAACAGGAGACAGAATTTTTATTCCCTTTTGCCCATTTCCCATGGTATATATCCGCTCCTGAAGTGCAGATACCAAGGTTATCAAGGTGTACACTATTCAGGAATATAATCTTGTGGCTGGGTTGATTGCAGTGACAGCTGTACTTTTCTTCCTTCTTGTTACTAGTTTATGTGGTCACAGCACAATGGGTGTGCCATAACCAAACTAGTGCAGCAGAATTGAAGATGCTCTGAAATGGTCTCGAATACAGACTAGTAACCAGAATACACACTACCCTGAACATATGATCAGATTGTAGTCCATGGTGTAACTCATGCTGTTTTGTCTCCAGCCCTGCATGATGAAGAGAAATATAGCAGCAGGCTTGTTTAAAATGCCCTTGCATCTTTTGTTTGTTGAGGTGCTGACTTTTGACACAAGTAGAGGTGATATAGACAAAATACACTTTCCTGTGGAAGCAATGTGTTGGATGTAATAAACCTTCCTGCTTATTTTACCTGTGCCCAGAGGCCAGAAAGCCACATTTGTTGCTCTGTCTGCTGCTGCTGGAGGAGGGACTGTAGGGACAGTTTCTGTTAAATAACTTCTTTTCCTCAAAAGAAGAAGTCACTACTGCTACACTTCAGGGTATATAGCGTAATCATCCAGGTTTTCAGAACTCACTGTTCTCATGTTTTCGTTGTCTCAGCTTTTCTCTTGACTTTCCCATATCAAGATGAGTTTAACATGGCTGTTTGACCTATGAGATGGGTCCCGTGCTTGTCTCCTAATGAGCCTCTCCATTTCACACATTTCTAGTTCCTCACACTGACAAAAATATAGGCCTTTGTCTGAGTGAAAACTCAAGCCTGGTATTTAGTCCATTGTTTTCTTTAATTTTGCTCTTATTACTTGAAAGAGTTCACATAGCAAGATGAGGGGCATTGAATTAGTAGTATTAAAGATACAAGAATAATAGCCTGTGCTGATGGATGAGTAAAGAACTCTGTCTTAGGAGTCTGTCTTCATGTGCAGTGGTGCAGCTGTGCTGCCTTCAGGGAGGAGGCTGCACTGTGGCACCTGGCCTCCAGCTGTGGGCTCAGTTCTGCTCCCAGGCACTCTGGCTTCAGCCCCAGCCATGTCAGCTGGTGTTTGGGTCCTAACCTCACAAAAGAAAGTCACAATGTTGCTTTATTTTTAAATCCTCAGAGTTTAAAGTCAGGGATTTTCTTCAGGAACATTCAGTTGTGTACTTGGGCATCTTTGTTCAATTTTTAGATCATCTTTAAAATTTTCACAAATAGTCCAAGTCCCATTATTTATTTTACATGGGAGCAGAATAAGCACCCTAGTAATGTATTCACTGAGACTTACAGCTAGACCATATAAGGAGAAAAAATGTGTTTTCCCTGAAACCTGATTTGGTATTTACTATAAAACGCACCCAGAGCTAAAATATACTGTGCATGGATTTTATCAAAGATAAAAACTTACTGTTCTGAGAGTGCTGACTAAGCAAAGGATGTGTGAATCCTCATATCATGCCCTTTGTCTCACTGATCCTCTTGTCATCAGCTGCTCTGCCCACAAAAATATATGTCAGTTCTGCTTAGTGCATTGGAAGACACCAGTCTGATATCAGGATTTATCCAGTTTTATGCTGCCTCAGTCAAGTTTTTGGGGCCCTTCTCTAGGTACATGTGGGGAAAAATGTTTCCTGAAATGTGAATTTATTGACTGTGTCTCAGTCACTGTCCACAACACATCCAAGCACAAGTACCTAGCAGGGCAGTGGTATGTGTGCGAAACTTCCTACCAGGGGTCTCTCTCAGTTGCCAAATGAAAGCAATTTAACGCACAGTGCAAGAGGAGAGTTGCAAGCAGGCACACAAGGAGCGCGCTGGGCTCCTCATGCCTGCCGTTCAGCAGGGGGAGCAGCTAAATTTCACTGTGCTGGCTTCAGGGTCTCCCCTGCACTTTGACTTGCTGAATCATTTTTGTCACATACACTCTCTTCCCTCACCCATAGCAATACTTGCAATGGGCACTCCCAGTGATTTATATCCAGGCCAAGGTGTTTTTGGACCTTCCTTACCAGACTTATGTCAGAGATGAGTTTCCCTGGAAAAGGGAGATTATCCATCCAATTTCAAGTGCTTTGCTTTGCTGAGACATCAAGTGTCTTAACAGACTGGAGGATCTGATCCCAAAATCATATAAAGTATCAGGAATAATTGAGTATATAAAGAATTGTAATTCCCAGAATGCAAGACAGTAGGATTACACAGTGCCCAATAATTCTGTGCTTCATAAGTAAGAGCATATTTAGAACACAGAAAAAGACTTTGGGGAGGAGTGGTTTGCTTTTAGCTCTCTAAGATATCTGTTAACCAACAAAACCACTGCCTTAAACAAAGCTCCCTTTAAAAAGCAGTTTATGAGGATCAAGTTACAAAGCTCAAAATAATCATACTAAAAAATATAATCTTGAAAACTGGGTCTGGAAAACAGCCAAAAATCTTCCTTTACAGCATGGACAACAATAAAAGAAACCTAAAATTGCCTATTGTCACAGCTTTAATATTAACACTATCTCCTTTGGCAAGCTTTAAGGACTGGACTGCACTATAAAACCTAAAAATGTCCTGGACTTGGAGTTGTTTACACAAAATATGAGGAGATATAAAGTTACAGAGCCGGGGGTTGGAAGAGGTGGCTTTAAAACCATCCTCCATGCACTGACGTCACATGGAAGCCAGCTGCAGGGATGATGCTGAACGGAACTGTTTTTCAGTGTGCAAAAGTTGAGGCGTTATTCAAAGAGAGTTGCAAATGCTGCCCCAATTGAAAAGCTGTGTATTGCTTAGCTTTCTTGTTTCCTTTAAAGATCAAGATTCACAGAACTGGATCCCTGCTACCTATGTGTTTCATTGCTTTCACTGCTGCTTAGAAATGGACTGAGAAACTTCTAAAGGATTTCTTATTCCGTGAGAGGTATGGTTGAGGTTTATTTTAAATCAGTGGGGTTGAACACTTAAGATTAAAAAGAAAGCATATTACTGATGTGGCAAACAGTTATTTAAACATATTTCTAATGCTATTTATATGTAATGCAGTGTATGTTATATGTGGTCTTTATTCTTAAGACTCTTCATTACATTAGTTCAGTAAGTTTCTTCAGTGCAGGCAGAGATATATTAACAGAACAGAGATGACAGGTAGCATTGTGAGCACTTTAATTTCTTTCTTTTCTTTCTTTTCTTCCTTTTCTTTCTTTCTTTCTTCTTCCTTTCCTCCTTTCCTTTCTTCCTTTCTTTTTTTCCTGTCTTCCTTTCTCTTACTTTCTTTTCTCTGTCTTGCTTTTTCCCTCCCTTTTTTCTTTTTTCTTTTTCCTTTTTCTTTGTTTCACTATTTCTGTCTCTCATATCTCCCACTTTCTCTTTGCTTTCTCTCACTCTCTCACTCAACTGTACTTTCTTTTAATGCATAAAGCATACAGTGTCATGACACATGGCACACAATTATATTTGAACAAATACATATGTTTACAATTTTCTTAGTCATCCAAAATACAGCACTTCGTTGGAAATATAATTTATTTGCATTTTTTTCAGTAAGAACAAGGGAAGATTTGTCTATCTGAGTGGTTGTGCACAGCCAGTCTAATGTTGAAAACATCTTGGCTGATGTCAAGCAGACTATTTTCAGAAGTTGATAGAGGTTGTTTGCAAACGACTTTGCACTGTTAATATGTGGATACAAAGAGAATAGGTATGAAATAGTTGCTTAAAACATTTTTTGCTTGAGAGGAGGGAGAGCTAAAGGAAAAGTTAAGGGAAAATGCAGCTGATATAGGCAAAATTGATTATTTGCTTGAATTTGATTGCTTTAATGAGCTTTTGACCTTGTCTAGGACATGCAAGAATTGCCAATATTGCAAGAGCACAGATACTGTTCTGATCCACAGAACAAATCACAGTGTGGCATTTTACATGCCCCTTTGGGTTGTTTAAGCCACGTGAAATATCTGTGGGGACATCTCAGTGCACTATACAGACAGAGGGAGTACTACAAGGACTGTACATTGGATTTTATTGCTAGTAAGGAAAAAAGCAAGGAACACCCATACCCCCAAAACAAACAAAACCAAACACCAAGTCAAAAAAGGAGGTAAGAGATGCAGAAATAGAAGTTAAAACTCTCTGAGGAACTGACCAACTATACAATGGCAGCAAAACTATAGTCATTCAACTGCTAACATCAATAAACATGAGTGCTTCTGAGAATTCATGTCAAAAGGACATTGGAGAAGTGTAAGAAACAATACAAGCTTTTTGTGGATCTTAAAGCTACAAGTGACTATCCGTAACTTTTGTAACTAGCCTCTTTCATTCAATACTTGATTTCCTTCTCATGGTCTCGTCTCTTTTTATAATCAGAGTTCCATATGAAAAACTTGAAAATTGTTAGGATGAATGCAAACATGGCAATAGTAGATTCCAGCATTTAAAAAACACCTGGGTCCTTTTCAACACTATATTCATGCTTTAAAGGAGTACATATTATATCTATTCTTATATGTGTAAACAAATATGCTATATAATATTGACTTTTGTAGTAATATGCTGCTGATTAAAGTACGGTCATTATTACTATTAGTGCACTAGCAAAATCGCTATTTGTGCAAGTTGCTGGCAGATTATGTCTGCCTGTCTTGTTCATGACTTTACAACATTTACATACAGGTTTTTTAAATTTTTTTTCTGATGTGTATTTGTATAGGGTTTATAGTGGAGCAGAGAGTTGACTTTTGTTTATTTCTCAGAGAAATCCTGAAAGGTTATAAATGCATAAATGTAGTTCCCTCTGCCAAAAAAAAAAAAACCAAACCAGCCCTCAACCCGGATGACTGTACTAAATGTTTTTAAAGTTCATTAACAATAGATGTTTAGATTGCAACAGATCTCAAATGAAGTAGAATTCTTTTGCAAGTTATTTTTCATCAACATTTAACTGAAGTCTGGCACAAAGCTAAAACACTGGCCTGGAGAGGTGCAGTCTCTATAGCCTGGCTGCAGTCCCTGTGAGGCCATGAGCAAACCAGTGCTTGACTTCTCTTTTGATGAGAATGCTGTGCTGTCTTTCAGCAGGTCTTAGTTTCAAGGAGTTTTATGTTTTTATAAAGCTGCCCTGTATGTTTTTAGGCAGGGGAGAGGGAAAGACAGAGTCTGAAATCTGTAGACAGCTGAGGGACAGATTGCTATGTCAGAGCTCCAAGACTGATGCTTGGGGTAAACTATTTGCAAGCCCTGAGTTAGGACTGGACCTATGATGCCTTGAGAGATCGTATGGGAGGACTTGCTATTAACCAAAGACCTGAGTAAACTGTTGGGTTTCATCTGAGCTCCTCTGCTTGTTCATGAAAGAAGCTGACTCCAAGTCTGGAATTATCTTCCCAGTCAGCTGAAATAGCGCAGACACTGGTAAATGGTGATTACATGGTAGCCACAGCTGAATCAACGAGACTTGTCCAGTAACATACAGGATGGAGAAGAACTTTGAGTGAAGTTTAGGAATAAATTTTCACTATATCATAGAAAATGTGGGTGATGAAATGGGCAGTTCCTCTGAGTTTACAATCAATCAGGGAAATGAACAAATTGCAAGGACATAAACTGGGCTTACCGCTCATTAAGTCTCTGATAATTCATTTGCCTGCCCATTTGGTTTCTGGCAAGAGACCAAAGCAATGCAGAGGTGTTTTGTAACTGGAACTAGTTTCCACATCCAGCTAAGTAACACACAACTGGCTTTGAGAACTAAAATTAACAAACTCAAGTGTCAACGTGTGTTTACCAGCCACTATACCACAGTAGTCATCATAACTGAAAGAATAAGTGTTATTTTGGTCTTGCTGGCTTAGTAAATGTGGGGATGGTAGAGGAATTTCTTTTATAAATAATCTTTAACTGCTTTACTCCAAAGCCAGATGAGCAGACCCAAAATATTTCCCTTAAAATATGCATATTTGGTGGTTCAAATAATAATTTTTTCATTCACAGACACAAAGATGCTAGACTTCTGAAGGGGAAGAAGACACTGAAGTGCAAATTAGTTTAATATTCTGAGAGAGGTTTTGAACTAGATTAGAGCTTGGGCTATTGGAGAATATTTTCTAGTTTTTTCTATGCTGGTCCTGAAACTAACATTTAGAGATTTAGATTTGTAAATCCAAAATACCTGAACTCTTTTTAGTGACTGATAGTCCTTTATATATCAGCATGGTGCTTTCTACTGTGTCTGTTCATACCTGTTATTAGCTTTCTTGTCATGTTTTCTTTCATGTGTTTCAAGGCATTCATACAGTCATGAGAATTTTCTGCATATATCAAGTTTACAGTCTCCAACTGCCAAAAGAATGGCACAGTGTTTGTCATGTGCCATGCATGTATGAAAGGAGTGCGTGAGCAAACATGATCTCTACATTTGCAGCTGTCTTTTGAACAAATATAAAAATAGCTTTTGCCATCAAGGACAGATGTTGCAGGATCCCATGATTCTGAAATGCTATTCAATATCGTCCAGACTCAAATTCATTGAAAACACATTTATAGTGAAAAGTAATGGCAAAGATGGCATGGTACAGACTGCACTGGGACAGATGTTACTGAATTCTGTGATGCTGAATGCATGTCCCACTTCCCCTTTCCAGACTGGGCCTCTCTGCCCTTGGGTTTATGTCCTGTAACACTTAGTTCATCCATATTTCAGTCATACTCCACATAAATATCAAGCAACCGTGTGATAGTGTTTTCTGCAAGCACATTTCAGTTATGAATTTTGGAAAATTACTTGTTTGTTTTTATCCCCTGAAAGCTAGAATCAAACAAAAGTAAGACTTATTCTGATAAACTTGCAGGAAACATTCAGGGAAGAAAGAAAAAAAGCAGAGCTCTCTTTGCTGTTGCACAGACTGTAACCATGGACCTGCATAAACAACTGGAGAATACTGAGAGGAACTGGAATAAAGAGAAGATGGAATTGCTGGAGAGATTTGACAATGAAAGGAAAGAATGGGAATGTCAATGGAAGGTCATGCAGAAGAAAATAGAAGAGGTACAAAACTGAGCACTACCATTTTCTCTTGAGGTGAAGTGACATGGAGTCACTTCAATTTTTATTATTTTTTCTGAATTTTATCCTATTTCTTATATGTCACTGGAAGTTTCTAACAGCTAATGGTAGAATGAAAAGTTTGGAATTAAGCAGTGTTTGCAATCACTCATTTAATAGTCATGAATACAAAGCAGCAAGTGAAATGTCACTTTGTGTGCTGTGAGATTGTTGGCTGTACATACTGCTGTCGGTTCTACTGGTTATGATCCACACTGCCTATATATTACTTTTTTTCTAAAGTACATACTGAATAGTATTACGTTTAGGAAAATACGTATTTAGTAACAAAAAAATCTAGGTATCATAATTGTCTGGCAAAAAGGAATTAGATGGCACAGGTCTGCTGGGGTAAATGCTAATGTTAAAAGGAATACATATATTAAATGCTGCTTGATACAGAATCATTCTGGCTAGAACCTGCTCCATTTATGGATGGCTTTTAGGAGACAAAATAGGTGCAGCAAATAGCATGACAGTCCTGATGCCACATGTATTTACACATACTAACAAATGCTCACTCTCTGCCATTTGCAATGCATCTTCTTCCAGAAATAGTTATGGCAATTATTTATTATTTTTCATCCCCAAATTGTCCCTCTGGCATTCTCTAATGCATTAACTGAGTCTGCTTGGCAACCTATAGAGGCAACTTTTTTTCATGAGTGAGCTTTCCACGTTTTTCATCTAATATACACATGGAGTAGTTTTGCTTGCTCTCTGCCAACACTGTCCTGTGGCTGAGCAACAGAGGAATGTATGGCAGAGATTGCTCACATGAAAGTATGAGAAAGAAAATGCTCAGAGCCAAAGGAATTGCAGCCATACACTGCCCATTAAACCATCCTGCAGTATAACCTCATAATGTTAGCTTTGTTATATCTAGTTCTTGCAGACCTTGGTTTGATGGTCTCTGCCACATTTTGCCTTTTGTATTAGGAATTTCCTAATTTCACTGCCAAGGTGAGAATACTTCAAAAGTTAGTAATGTGATCTGTGTATGTAGTTGAATTTCATTTTCTTAGGTATATGAAGTGTTTTGGAATGATGGTAATGAAAAGGTATTCTGGCTATTATCAGTTCTGGCAATGTCAGCAAAGACTGTTTTCATCATGTTCTGTATTAGCATATGGATTAGGAAAGCATGACAGAGACAGAAAAAGATGAAGAATGTAATGGGGCTGAGGGAAGAGAAGCAGATTGCTGGCTTCTTTAAGACTAGATAAAACTGCAGATGATACCCCAAGGTTACTGGTAACCTAAAGTCTCCTCTTAGACTGTTTCATAGCTGCCCTTTGTTTAAGATCTCCAAAAGCCACATGGCTGGAGAAAATGGAAGATGGATACTTTTTAAATGCCATCATCTGTAGAAGGATTTCCTCAATAAAACTTGTGCTACCTTATCAGCTTTTACTTTTATTTGGTAGTTAACCCATCAAAACCTAAATTAATTCCTGGATTCCTCCAGGAAAACTTGTGTGGTTTAGGAGATGATATTATAGTTGTGGGATGGTATCCTTCCTTCTTAATACTATGCTGAGTCCATGTGAAGCTCTCATTTCTTGTAAATGGCAAAGTTCAGCCCTGAGTTTCCATGAGCAGCTGGGCTTTGGAAGTGAAATCTGAAAGCCCAGGATGAGGTCAAGTGTTAAGTCTCTGAACGTGAGAATACTTCTAATCCACAGCACTACCCATGAAATAGCCATATGTTCTTCATGTTGTTATTCTTTTTCACTGTCCCTCCAAAAGCTGTTGTGATGGCCTTATGCACTGTGAGAGGGCAGGCAGATGGCTGTTCAGAGGTGCCTGCACTGTGCTTTCTTTGTAAGAGCAAGTAAAGAATTAATATTTACAAAGAGCCATGGGATTCTTGGCACTGGAAATTATACTGTAAGCAGAAGAGATTTTTATTATGTTGCTATTTTTTCTAATTTATAATTTATCACAGTTCCTAGTTTGAACGTGCTGGGTGACAGGACTTAACACGTTTTCATTTATAAATGAAGCCACTGGATCTCAGCACAAAGCATTAAAAAAGAGGGTGACAGCACATTGCCAAATAATACCATTCTGCAGTACTGATTTATCACTCCAGTCATAGGGAAGAATTCCACTTGTCTGGGAACCAGAAAAGTCTGCTCTAGTGCAGATGGCACTGTATTTGATGAGAATTCGCTTCCTCTCATTCATTTAATATACTTTAATAGGCTGTAACATAGCCAGAACCCTCTCCTTCCCTCACATTCCCTATCCATCAGATCAGGGCTGTGTTCACCACATAGTGCCCTGATATTACTCAGGAGACAACCATACAGCTTTCATCTCAAGGCAGGGCCACTGATCTTCTGAGATCTCTTCCAATTCCAACCTGTGGGTGAAAAAGCCATGCATTAAAACCACGGCTAAGCATTTGTGAATGGTAACAGCGCTTTCCTTATCATGTGTCAGTAATGGTGTGTGAGTTATCACACTAGGTGACTTGGCACTCTTCTATTAACATATGTATAAAATCTTTCTAATCAGTGCTCCTGAGAGAAACATTGTTCAAAACAGAAGATAAATATGTATTTTGTCATAAAGCTCATTAGAAAATCATGATTTAATAGAAGATTCTATTGTTTTTTCAGCTTTACCAGGAGGTAAGACTTAGAAGAGAGAACAACATGAACGTCCGCGATAACAAGGCCATTCAGAGCAAGATGCTGCAGCTGTCCATGTATTCCCCTACTTTGCAAGAGAATGACACAGTGGAGCTGAACTTTCAAGACAACATGGCAAATGACAGAATGGAAAAAGAGAGTTTGCCCAGTATAACAGGACATGAATGTAAAGATACCAGAGCCAAGAGCAGAAACAATACTCTGTTAATGGACAATCTGGCCTTTCAGAACCATGAGGAACCCGAAGACAGCCTCAGCATCAAAACTTCCAAGAAAAATACTAAGAATTATATTGGTGATCTCAATGTAGTAAGTAAAATATAAACATGTTTCAGTTACAAGGGTGAGGACAATACTGAGGACTTTGGCCTGCCAGGCTAACCTCGTCTCCCTGATCTCAGCTTTCCAGCGAGTCACTGTCTCTACTTTCTACTGGATTTGCTATAAATTAGTGTCTTCTCACTGTTTAAATGTGTTACAGCATGCTCTTTACCTCTGTTCATAACTGTCTTCTGCTGTGAGTCTTAAATGCAAGTGACCACAAGTTTCAAAATAATTCTGGAGATAACATTTTAAAAAACTTACATTAAAGGACTGTTTTTATATTTATAAAGGCTCTTAAAGAACTTGCCAGAGTCAGTGAAGAATTATGCAGCTATCAAGAGGAAATTCGAAAGAAGTCCAACCACAGAAGGTAAAAACATACTTAGAATTTTTATATTAGAGGAAGAAAATTAATATTGAGAGCGTGCTTCTTATGCTGCTCACTTAGAAAGCAAGTTTGCTGTTGGATTCATTAGGAGTTGGGCAGTTCCTATCCTCCTAGTGTTTCAATGCTCAGCATAAAACATTCAAATGAAATGTACTGAAATATGATACAAGGGTATGTTTTACTAGCAAAATGTATTCTTCCTACAGAACCTACAAACTGAAATTAGTACTTCTATGAGATGAAACTGTATGTGTTTCTAATAGCTATATAGAGGATTGTCAAAGTGAACAGATACTTCTGGTTGCCCTGGCCCCATTTCTATGCAGTTCCATACAACACTGTATGTGTTTGCCAGGCTGGGAAGTTTCTTACTTAAAGCCTAGATCTAGCTGTAAGCATGGGAGATATAGCAGGAACTGACAGTCCAAGAGTGCAAAGAAGGCAAGAGAAAGAAGGACCACCATACATTTGTACTAACAGAAAGATGGCAAGTCAGACCCTGAACAGCATGGCTAATGAACATTCCACCATCTGTTAAAAATTCAGTGTTCGTGATCTTCTTTAGTAAGCTAAGCACCAGTCTTCCCCTTGAGCTGTGCAAAAATTCTCAGGTAAGACTGACCGATGGTGTGATGGGATGCTCATGAAAGAGATTGAAAAAAGCTGTCTCAGCTGTGCTGAGACCCCATGGAAGTATGCATCAGGGCAAGCTCTTCTCAGATGCTCCCAAAGAGCAGAGGGACTTCTTAGACTCCCCCATTCCATCAGTTGGCTGTCTGCCATAAATTTATTATTGTAGCTGGGCTAGTGTTTGTATCTTTAAAGCAAATAGATTCATAGCTGATGCATAGTTTCTAAAGGTGATTTTTTAACAGATTTCAAAAGACATATTTTTACTGTCATATGAAACGCTACAAAACCTACACAAGGGATGCACTGTGTCCTAAAGCTTTCTTCAGTCAGTTTATAGTCAGGTAGACTTGCTGGAATTGCTAGAACTCAAAAGATCCCACTGTAGGATAAGTAAGAAAACAAACAATCATCTAAGATACTCAGGAGGAGAATTTTAGTGGCAAAAGAGTAAAATACCAATTCCTTTTGCTGATTTTTCTTCAAATTCTTCATGTATGCTACAGTTATGCTGGGTGTATCAGCTGCCAGTGTTCAAAAACCTGCTCATGGGGAGAATGAATCCATACTTATGTTCCCTGGAGGGATCCGTATGGCTCATCCCTAAAACACCTCTCCTGTTAATTCCAGGAAGAAGTCACTTCCTTTCCTTGGGGAATTTGAGGAAACCCAAAACGCAGTTATTCTGCCTGAGATGAACCATGTGTCCAGTAATGAATCACAGGCTTCAGTTGCCTTTGACACAGAGGAACATAATAACAGGAAGAATCTGATGAGCTCCACCAAGGCTTTGAAGGACCTGTCTTATGGTGGTCTTACTGGTGATATAGGAATGGACTTCAGACCTTGGCAAAAGAAAGAAGCTCCACCAGTTCCTCCACGGAGCACTTCTCGTCACCTGACAAACTCACTTTCTGCAGTTGTACAGCTTCCTGAAGCCCCAGTAAGAGACTTGGGCATCAAAAGCAATTGCAAGGCTCAGGACTGTTGGAGTGGAGGAAAACTGAGGAATACTTCACCTGTAAACAGGAAGGAATCTGTAGCAGCCTGTGGAAATGAAGGGCAGGCTGTGAACATTCCTGTGATGGTAACTGCTGCAATACCTGTAACCAAAAATGAGTGCAATGTTCCAAGTTTCTGCCACAACACGTGGGCGTATGATGTGGGCAAACTTGGGAAAGACAATAAAAGTGAGCCTTCCCCACTGTCAGCCCAAAAGAGTTGTTCAGATGGAAATATGGCCCAAAGCAGCAAGATGCACCAGAAACAAAACCCCAAGTCTCACAGCAGCCCTTTTTACAGTAATGACTTCTATGCCCCTGCTACCCTGCACAATGATCTTTTGGAAGACACCAGATATGCGTCGGGAAAGACTCGAAGAAATGAAATGTTAGCAGCAAAGATTGATGAGTTTAATCGGACTGTATTTCACACAGATAAATGTAACAATTCTCTGCAACAAAACCAGGTGCCTCAAACATCATCAGAAGATAACAAACCCTGTGGCCCACTATGTGACTCTGCTACTCGCAGGGCAGAAACTGTAAATACATCTTGTGTTTCAAATCCCAAACTCTCTGCAGCCAAGGAGCAAGAAGCTAGCAACTCCAGCAAAGCTGTCAGGACAGCAGGGCAACAAAAACAAATGAATGGACTTCCAAATACTAGTGGTTACAGGCACATGCTTCAGGAGCATGACTGGAGACCAAGCAATTTATCCGGTCGCCCACGTTCAGCTGACTCAAGGTCGAACTATGGTGTTGTTGAAAAGCTTTTGAAAACCTATGAAAAATCAACAGTGACTTCTCCATGTAGTGCAAAATGCTGCGAAGATAAGTGGACCCAGGCAAATTCTGAATTCAGTGATGAAGGTCGCGAGAAACTGAGTCAGTATTCAGAAATGCTCCAAATTGAGCAAGGAAAGCAAGAATTTCCGAGGAATTCAGCCAAGCATATTGGGCAGCAACTCAAGCAAGGAAAAGAGAGACAGAAGTTACCAGAGGTAAGGTTCATAAGAATGGCAAGACTAGAAAAATTCAGTTTCATGCCCAGGCTCAGACTCTAAAATGAGGCAGATTAACAGTATATTGTAAATAATTATGTGAAAATAGACATTTTAAGCCAGGAGCTGGATTAATCAGGAGCATTTCCTCTGCAGGTTATAGAGCTGTAGGAGGGTAGAATCATGTAAGGAAGAATGAGAGTGCAGACGCATGCCAGATTCTGATCCCTGCTGCTGTTCTGTAAAGCTAGATTTTAACTGCAGTGCAGTTACGCAAGGATTGAACTAGTGAGAACTGCAAGCAGGTTTTAACTCCCTCTCTCCTTGCTTTAGCTGATGTGTTATTTCATAAGCCTTCTCAAAGGGCTTAAGCACACTTGGCCATGTCCAAAACCCTAAAGATCTTAGATAGCATACTTCAGCATTCAGGGTTCTACTTGGTTTAGGATTTCCTTGGAACTGCCCGTGACAAGGGCATTTTCCAGTAATAAAGTGATCTCCTCTTACTCATGTCTGAGTTCCAGTTTCTCCTATATATTCAAACATAGGCTCACAGAAGCAGAAGATAATTAATTTATATTTGGCTGAATTATATTTGAAGAAGTTTAGAAATACTTCCTTTGCCAACATTCTTTCTTAATGAAGAAAGAAACAGATGGTTTGGAAAATACACTATCAGCTGCAGGTTCTCTAAAAGTCCACAAAGAAAGAAAGGTATTTTTTCCTGAAGTGCTCCTTGGCCAACAAATACAAAGAAATATGCCCCTCAGAATCTGAAAAAAAGAGAAGGCAGGTGTGTTTTATGCTGAGAAACTTAAATGGTTTCGGACTGTCAGCTGGTATGCTTTAAACTCTCACAAATTAACAGACTTCAGTGGAGCTATGTGGATTTAAGCAGCTGAGAATCTGACCATGAAGATTTTCTTCTGCATGTCTTTCTGACAGCCTTGCAGAAAGCAACGTCTTGCTTAGCAGACACATCTTTACTACAGTGCAGAAAGAAAAACCCACAAAGCTTCTGATTTCATTTTCATCCAATAAACTTGTGACAAGAAAATAAATCTTCATCAATGAAGGAAAGAAATAATGACTAAATAATCACTGAGTTTATATTGATGTATGCCCAAATAACTTTATTAAGCCGATTGGATTTTATTTCTTCATAGGTTCACACTTTATATATCGTCATGCTATCTGTATAAACTAAGTGTAGAATACTGCCTGATTAGGAGTTACCATTTCAGGTCCAGCAGCATTCACGTCACAGAGATGTAAAGAACTATACGTGGCATGAGGCATTTTGTTTATTGTCATTATTTCCAGTTTACATCTCTGTATCTGTTGGGTTTCCTGAGTCTCTAAGGCTCTGCAGGTAGACATGACACACTGTATTAATGCATAACCATTCTGAATTCGTTGTCAAGTGTAAATAGCTTCACACTGCCCTAATGGAAACAGAGTTCTTAACAGTATGTGACTGCTGAAATAGCATCTGTCAAAAAATACCTGAAAAATATGTAGATCATAATCCAGTAAGATAAGATGGTATTCTGAGTTCTATACTTAGAATAGTTTGCAGTGTTCGTTGACAAAAAAACTTCCAAAAATTAAAAGAAATGGGGCAAATGTCAGTCTTGTCTTGCAGTAATGTTTTATACCTTTTCTTGTGTCTGACACTTGTCTCCATATATTTTAAACCACAACTGATGTTAGAATCCCTATACATAGAAAAAGCTGTTCTTTGGCATTCTGTACATTACTGCACTCCTTTTAATAGCTTCTGACCACCTGTTCTGAGGTCACCGCAAATATCTTTCTGCATTCCTGCTGCATTCCACAAAAGCCGTAACTTGTTAAAGCAAGGAATTGCCTTTGTGTTCTAGATATGTGTGCCAGCTAAATGTTCAAGTGAGAAGGGTTTCTCCCGTCCTGCTCGGCCAGCAAATCGACGCTTACCTTCCAGATGGGCATCCAGATCCCCATCAGCACCACCTGCTGTGAGAAGAACAGTGTACAACTGCTCTGTCTCCTTTCGGTCAGAGACCTCAGTAGTCTGAACCCAGAGCTGGTTTGGATGATGGTGTGAAAGCTCTACACCTCATTATAACTGTGTTTGGTATGTGTCATAGCAACCAGTTCTTCACTGTTGTATTTTGTCCAAGAGTGACCCCCACCACATGCCGGACAGAGCGTTCTGAATCTTAGGTCATCATCACCATGGTCTTCAGTGTTTTTATTGAGATGAAATAACTATGCCCTTGGTTTTCTCTGTTGTTTTTTTTTTATTATTTTGATTTTAATAGTTCACAAGAAATTTCTTTTGAAGGGCATCTTCCTTAATTTGTTGATCAATTTTGAGTTGAAACAATGTATAGTGCTGTATATTCTGACTCTTCTGCAAACAGCAGAACGTAAAGCTGTGTGCATGATCATGTATTTGTAGGTGCATGTGTTGGACTAGAAAGTATACAGGCCTGTATTTAGAAAAGACAAACTGTGCTAGTGTTGACATTGAAATTACAACCTATATGCCTACATATATATATATATACTTTGTGTTTATTTTAAAAAGGTTGAAATATACAGTCCTGATGACATTTATATTTTGTATATCTTTTACATAGTTTCACAGGTGTAGTATTTAATGTAAAAAACCCTAAATATTCATTTTTTGTGACTGATTGCAGCGATAACGCCTTGCACAATATGTATCTGAAGCAGACAAGCTCGACTGATTTGTCAGTCATGCTTCATGGCATCCTCGTTTGGTTTCCTAACCCTTATGCTGGGTCAAAATACCCAAACATATTTTTTTCTGAATTAAAATATTATATGATTTGTAATACATCAGCCTTTTCCAGCACCAGAGACATTTCTGAAATGTTCCAATCCCTTTAAAAAGCTTAAATGTGCCATTATATATTTAGCATACTGTAAACACTTCGGTAATTTCAACTACTGTAACATACAATTTATGAAAGGAAGAAAAGGGTTGTACATGCTTAATTCTGTAAAACTTATTTTTCCTTCTAGCATTATACTTTGAGGTTTGGCAAAGTCAGATAACAATGGACTTGTTTACTTTCACTCAAGGCAGGAGAACAAGCGCCGCTGTTCCCAGTGCTGCAGCCACACTCCTTTTTTACTCTTCTCCTAGACTAGAGTGCCTGAGCCACTTGCTATTACTGCTCCCCAACTGACTCATGGCAGTCAGTTATGAAGTTTACTTGCACTCTGACAACAAACTGCATCTAAAATGGAAATATTGCATCAAGCTGTGATCTCAGTGGTCCCCAAATTCCTAGACACATGACGTTGCAAGTATGTTTTTGCCATCACTTGTCTTTGTATTATGGGCCATCTGAATAACATGCACAGAGCCTGGCTTGTTCCTTCCACAGCGTGAAAGAAACATGGATGACACCCAGACTCTGAACTTTCAGAAAGACAGTGTCCTTCATCCTGGAATTTTTGCACGCTTTGTTAGGCTGTTGCTGGATACACAGTGCAGTAATGTTGGTAAATGTTAACTTTAAGTAGCATGTCTAGGTTAAAAGGAGTAAAGAGGCGCTTCTTCAACATCAGCCTGATACTGTCTTGCAACTTTTCTTCTCCTGGAGACACACAGTATGTTCAAAGGAATTTTAAAAACCATCCCAGGATTCCATTAACATGTGCATCTTCTGTGAATATAAAAAGGATTTCAGAGAGAGTGTAGGCTTTTGTCCTAGTGAATTGTATATGTGGCAATATAGGGAAAATTAATTGTGCTTAATTTGGTAGTGATCTGTTGTCCTACTCCAGTCATATTGAGAATTCACACCTTTTTCCTTCCTTTTAGGACCTTATTCTTCTTTCCTCTACACAACTTTGATTTTGAAGAGAGAGAAAACAGGAGGCCATGTGTTCTGAGCAATATAGCCTGTATGGTGGTACTGGTAACTGTTTAGGCTTGCCAATATTGGAACAAGCAGACATTAGAGCTGTAAATCCCACCTTATCACGCTATTGTGGCTGTCTGCTTGGCAAAAACATGCCCAGAGTAATTTGCCCTATCTAGGCTTCTGGTCATTTCTAGATCTATCGCACAATATATGAAGAGTTCAAGCCAATTGACAGTTCATCAAAATTTATTCAGACATTGCAAAGTTATTGCTGGAAAAGATACAAGGACAGAAAATCTTGAGAAAAATTCATACAGTTTGGATAGAGACAAAAATCTGTATGTTTAAGTGAAAAATCCAGAGTTCTATAAATTTGCCAGTTTGCCCTAATTTATATTGCACTCCATTAAATTCCTTAGAACTAGAAAAATTAGAGATGATTCACAGTAAATGTGGAACATGGCTTAAAATTCTAGCTAATTGTGGAAATTAGCAAACCAAAATACTTTGCAAATTGACCTTTTAAATGCCTAAGTAGCTGACCAGCTTGAAATGCCTAAGGCTGAGGAAAGGGTAATATGAGGGAATTGTAAAAAAATATGGTTCTTTATTTCAGTCAGTGTTGACTGCAGTAACACTTTTTAAAATTACCTTTATGGTAAAATTAAGCAATTTTGTTCTGAAAAATGGTAGTGCACTTTTTTTTTTTAAAAGTATTTAACTACGAAAGCATTTCCCTTGAGTAGTCAATGAAGGTATTTCTTTAGTTCCCTTCAGTTTCTTTTATCGCCTTTGACATAGATCACATTGTTGAATAACAGAGAAAGGATCAAGTATCGACAACATTCCCTGATGTATGTAAGTTTAATGAACAGAAAGTTTTTGAAATAAACTAATAGGTCAAGGACAGCTTCATTTTGTCAAGATTTTCTGTGTTCACCTAATTACAGACCTTGATTCTGATGCCCAAAAGTATCAAAACTGCTGATTTTGGTCTGCAGGTGGGTAGTTGGACATACTAATTTTAGAAAATTGCCACTGTCACTGTTTAAATATTCTCTTCAGCTGCACCCATAACAGAACCATTGGACTGTGGTGATTTTTCTAGTTCCCATAACTGTAATTACTGAACCATAGTAGTGGCTTTATTCACTTATTTGCTAGAGAGGGAAGAGCTCCACTGGGCTTTCATGTTTCCCTGTGTTATTTCTGACAACAAAATGTGCACATACAGAGCAGGCCACATGGAGGCTATAAAACTGACCTGACTCAGCCTCTGCTAGAGGCAGAAGGAGTAGAGAAAAAAATTTCCTTTAAAATCTCTTGGTATCATTCCTCAGACTCAGAGTACATTTCCACTAAATGTTTTGTGTTTACAGTGTTCTGTATGTATCTTTAAAATGTTGCTGAAGGGATGAACTTTGCTTGTTCTCCAGCAACAACACAACTATCTTTCACTATTACACACACACTGTAAAGGAGTTGGCTGTTATGTATAGGAAAGAATTGGCAATCAATGTATTATAACTTTCCAGAGCATTCAGAACACCAATTTATTTCTCCAGTTGTCCATTTTAAAAATTGTTTTTCTAAATAGGGATTTGTATTCAAATGGCTTCAACAACATTTTATCAAAGACCTACAGCAATCCAGAAGGCAGGCCATCTCCCTTACAGTTTTGTTATTTTTGGACCCACCCTAAATTTCCCAGCATGCAAGAACTTATGCAATTCTCACAGTGCTGCTATACAACGAATTTCCTTGTCTTTGAGATCTGTAATATACAACTCTAGCCATTATTCTGCTGATATTCTTGACTGAACTCATCTGTAATTGTGTCTTCTGTTGTGTACATGCTCTTTAAACTGGAAGGTAGAATGCATTTACTCTAAATGCACTGATCAAAACCCCTTGCTGCCTTTGGCCTTTCCAGCCCTCCTCAATTTCCCGTGAATGTGTATTTCTGTGTGGTTTATTGCCATTGGTCTGTATGTATATATCATACCATAGGACTTTCTATCTGTACTACAGCCAAAATAGTTTTGGACAGCCTGTTCTGAAAAATTCTGATATTACTACTGCTGTTCACAAATATATCAGATCCTGATCTGTTGTTTTGCGTCACTGAAAATGCACTCTCTTCATCAGCTGTCAGTGACAGATATTATACAAAACTGTTTTTTGAAATGATAATTAATCTGCTTTTGAGGTCTGGTTCTACCTCTCTCCCTTGCACCTTTTCTGTTTGCAAAGTACTTGCATCAGCAGAGACATCTTTCTGACGTGTACAATTGATCCAGTTGCTCTGTGGCTGTGGGAGCTCATGCCTGAGGGTGCCTTGCTAACTATGTTGCTCCAAGAAGAATTGTAACCAAATTTCCATGGGGTAAGAGAGATTGAACCTGAAGGTTTTCAGCATGATCAAAATGAAGACATGATTTATGTGTTTTCTCTAGTACCTGCAATGTGCAATGCTTCTGTTTAAGGGTCTGGAGTTTGATTCCTCCTCATGCTGCGGGTTTGTGTGTGTATGGCCAAGATTAGCTGAAAAATGATGCTGTCCATACATCTAACAATTTTAAATCAGATTATCTAAGGTATGAACCCAAAATATACTCACCTATTTCATGAGAAAGTGTTTTCCTTTACAACAAAGAAGATGTGATCCCAATATAAATTTAGGTAAGACAGCAGGCACTGCACAGATAGGCCTAAGGTATACAATGCAAATAAACAAGCTGTGCTGGCTGATGTTAAGCAGGGAGCTAAAATCCCTTGACTAGTCACCTCATTGAAGCCAGAGGTTCTTTAATATTAGGTCTCAAAAGATGCATAGACTTTAACTAATCTGCTAATGTGTCACAGGGATTATAATGCTGAGAAGCCTGATTTTGATTGCTCCTCCACCTGGAGGGATGATATTGCCTGTGGCAGATGTGCTTACATAGTCTTTTGCCAATGCCCCTCAAATTTCCCTAAAGCAGCTAGAAGAATTTCTAAATCATATTCACAGTAGAAAAGGGCTTTCATTAAAGAAAATTGCACTCATATGTGAACTCTGCAAATGTGACAGTGCCAGCTGGCATAGTCATGCAGAAAATCATTCTGAGTTTTACCTCTGTACCACGAGATATCTGTTAGCAGGTCAGCTGTTTTGGTACCTTATATGATGCAGTGCTGCTTAAGACGTTGGAAGTGCACCACAGGCAGGTATGTGTGTACATACGGTGTGCTTGTTTCTTTGCAGAATCTTTCTCGTTTCCACAAAGATATTCTGATTGTTTGGGGAGTTAGGGATTTTTTTTTTCTAAATTCACCTGAAAGCAATTGAGCTACCCAAGCTATTGCTGATAGGAAGTCTTAAAGGAGTTCTTCTGAAAGCAAAATATCTACTCAGAGAAGTAACTGGCTACCAAAGGAGGTAAGATGGTAAGACTTTAAGTTGAACAAGCCAGTTCACAAACTGGCTCATAGTCTATTACATGTCTGTGCACACACACACACACACACACACACACACACACACACACACACACACACATATCCCATATATTAGGAACTTAAGCTCCACAGTGTCCAGTTGAGCTCTTTTTGCTGTAAGACAATGTGTACTGCATATAAGAATACCATAGCCAGACACTTACTATATACAGAAAAGTGATATCTAATATTGTATGTAAACAGGCTCCACCCAAAGAATGGTACTGAAATGCTTTACATTAAAAACAGCATGTGACTTAATGAGATCCAGCAGTTTCTGAGATCCCACTTTCATAAAAGTAAGTACAATCAAATCTTTTAATGAAAAAAATGTGCTTATGCATATCACTTTTTCCTTCCAAATATTATAAGCCTACCTTACAGCTCTGATCCTAATTTTTTCTCTTGTAATGCAAGGAGAGTTAAAAAAATAAAGAAAGGAAGGAAATGGAAAATAGAGATAGTCAGAAAAATGCTCTCTCAGTGCCTCTCACTTTAGGCACTGCCAGATAAGTAGTACTGGTCTCTCTGTACGTGGATGAGACTTTGGCAGCTTAAGATTAAACAGTATTACCCATAAAAAGAAGATGATCTTCCATTTCTCCTCTCTGCAGTTTTACTCCTTCCTTCCCCCTCCTTCCATCAAGAGGTGACCATTCAGCCACATAAGGAAAAGTAGGCCAGGTAAAAAAAGCTGTGTGAAAGCTTCTTTTCACTTTCCGGCTTCTCTTCTCCAGACATGCAAAACATTTGATGCTTCTACAGACCACATATGAGAAGCCCGAGAAAGATGCTTTTCGTGGTCTTTCTGCAACAACAAACTGCATCAGCCAGTTTGAGGCTGAACAGTTTTATGCAGTTTTTTCCCTACTGTAGTGTGGAAAAAGCTTTTTCCTCTTCTGTGCAGGAGTCTGTCTTTCAATCGCCTTTAGGATGGGTTTCTGTGATTTGAATTCATTTTACAGCAAGATTTCACAACAGTTTGGACACAAAGTTAAGAATTTGTCATTCTCCATTGCAAGTTGGCCAAAGGCTGAACTAAATATACAAAGGGCCAAGACAAATTTAAAACTGAAAATCTCTAGCCAAAGTAATCTGCAGTCAACCCACCAAGGTTTTTAGAAGTCAACTGTCCCTTTAAGCTTGAGTTTTGGAAATAAACCAACTTGTTTCTGCTGTAGTGAGTGGAAAGTGGATGATGAAAGTGATTTGCAGTATTAAGAAATGAAGATAACAGTGCTCTGGTGATTCAAGTAGCATTAAGCTGTTTGCACAGCCTCCTATGAGTAGTTATGTGTTAGATACTCTGTTGTTCCTAGGATGCCATTTAGTGCCAGCCTTCATGTGTTTTGGTCTAGACTGCTGTCTCACAGGAGGTATACATTTATATATATCTGGAAGAACCAGAATGATGTAATGCTGGAGCCACTGTCTCTGTGATCATTAGAGAAACATTTGAGAAAATCAAAGCTCAGTCATTCAAAGTGCCTACTTTCCTTTTATGTCTATACATAAAAAGATATGTACACATCATGTGGATATATACACTGATCATTTTTTTTTAATGCTTCCTTTTTTGGTTTTGCACTGTATGTAAACAAGAGTGGGGCCTGTACACAGTTTCAATTACTCTTAGCTAAAATGGAACAAACAGGGGCGTTACACAGGACATGGGATCTCAACCAAAATCTCTGTGAAAGGAAGTGTTGAGACATTTTAGGGTAGAGAGTGGAACCGAGTCATCAT
Organism: Sakesphorus luctuosus; assembly: GCA_013396695.1. Taxonomy (NCBI): domain Eukaryota; kingdom Metazoa; phylum Chordata; class Aves; order Passeriformes; family Thamnophilidae; genus Sakesphorus; species Sakesphorus luctuosus. The sequence continues at coordinate 34,205 of VWZD01010891.1, read as the reverse complement.
TCATTTCAGCTAAAGCAGTCCTAATCCTTTCTCATGCTATTTTGTTCAAACACTATAGGTTTGACTGTCTTTACGGGGCCAGTGTAAGTATATTCCTATTTTTCCCTACCTACATTGTCCTGCAATTTGGAGAAAAAGAGGCTGTAATGAAAGGACTTTGATTAACAGTGAAGATTTCCGCAATTCAGGAAGATTGGATTCACTTCATTCACTTGGCACTCAGGAGTCAAACATAAACTGTCTGACAGGAATATATTGAAAGTTGGAGAGGAACATCAGATTCAGACTTCTAGTTCAGTCTAATCACTGCTTGAACCTCCCTAAAATCCCAAACCAAATTGCATGTTAATCTGCCAGTTCTGATACCTCCCAGAGAGTTTGAATTTGGAATGACTGCAGAGAGAAACTTCAAAGTTGACATGCATGTATAAGTATTATCAGTGTGCAGAGACTGTAAGGAATCTCAGAGCACTTCATGCAGCTCAAAATTTCCTGCCAGTATTTCACACTGGTGATCACTATTCTAGTCTGTAAGACCAACTGTATAAAAGCCATGAATCCATAGGAGAAACAACAACAAAAGCATGAAAAAACCCACAGAAAGTCCAGCCACACCTGGGACATCTCTACTATAAACAAGGAACCAGGTACCAGCTTTGCCGCACAGGTTTCAACACCGATGACTTATTGCTATAGATGGATGTGGAAAAGGAATGGTATCTTTGTACAGAGGAGCATTAAATGAAATTCTCTGTATTCATAGCTGGATTCCCAGCTTTACACCAGCTTTTCTGAAAGAGTATCAACTGGCAAAGCTGAATTGAAATCAGCTCTTGTGCCATAAATGGATACTGTTGTCACTAGTTATCATTTTTGCTATGGAACTCCTTGCTGTTACTATTGATTGAGAAAGGTAGGAGAAAAAGAACTGTCTTCTTGACACCCAAAGCAAGTTTAGGGTTGTTAAAGGGTGACATTTACAGTGTTCCTTTTCCTACATACAATAAAAAACCTCAACAGCCATATTTCTTTTTCTGAAACACTCTGTGTACACACCTAGTCACTGTGGACTAACGCTATTTTTCATGACAGTAATTACTCACCACTAACTTTATGCATTGCAGAAAAGGCCAGCTGTGGCTGGTCATGCGTAAGGAAATGCCACTGGACCTTATTTCTTTGGCAGAGAAACAGATAATTTGGTTTTCATCACACACAGCTTTTATCTTTAAGTTGGATCAAAAGGAGAGTGTATTCACCCCATCTCCATCATTTCGGGTAGGCCTTAATCTGCAAAATTCTTTAATGCTATCATTCAAGAAGAACTTCTGATCACTACACTTTGTTTGGAGGCAGGATAAATAATTGTGATCCAGCTAAGTAATAAATTTGGCGGTTGGGAAGACTCCTCTCTGCGAGCAGCTTCGTGTGAGACCATGAGATTTTAAAGCACTGCACTGGTACATGTTTGTCTTCTAGCTGTGTTTTCTGCAGTCCTGTGGAGCAAGCATTAACAATCCCATTTTTGAAGTGTAGGAAAATGAAGCAGAAAAAGAAACGGCAGGGAACTCTAGACTTCCTGGGGGTAAGTGGGAGGAAGGAAGTGAAGTAGAAGACACAGCTGTAGCAATGTAAGAGGTGCCATGCTCTTTTCCACTGCCTCTTGAAGAGGAAAAGAGTGAAACTTGCACCATCTTACAAGCCAAACACTCAGACTAATGTCAACTTACCTAATGCTGGGGAAGGAAAAACCCAGCTGATTTTGCATTGAACTGGGCAAGGGACAGATCTTTCTGGGAAGGTGGGTGCCTCCCACAGAGGCAAAGGAGGCAGCTGGTGAGGTGGGACACCTGCTACTGTGCCAGAATCATTGGGCTTGCTGTACAGCTCACTGCAGATCACAAGAGTGCTCCAGTCCAAAGATGTTACTGCGCCATTAACATGCCCTTGTTGTGGTGCAAAAGACTTTCTGTCACCACTGCCCAAGTAGAGTTGGTCAAATCTAATAATGGTCTGAAACAGTGTATAACGTGTTCCTGTATACACACTGCAACGGATCTGGCAACAAGTTGATTTGTTATCGCCAAAGGCAGAACAGGAAAGTGAGGTCAGAAACCAGTCCCTAGTAATCTGTAACAAGCTACCCAAGCATCAGTGGCAGGTCTGTGGCTGCAGTGCTGAGATGACCAGGAGACAGACCTCTACCCTGAGCTCTGCATCCTGCTTCTCCATATGGTACCTCAGACTCATACCTCTTTCTCTCCCCTCCCAACATGAAATATCAATCTATTAAGTTCTTCAGGGCCATATTGTATTAACAGTAGATCTCACTGAAGACTGAGGAGGTACCATTTTTTCTGCCTAGACTGAGTTCACAGTGAGTAACTTACTTGTTGGGTACAGTCTGTAGTAAATTTCATAGACTAGCAAGGAAATAATTTTTCAGACATTTGGTCATCATCTCAAGTAATTTGATAATTCTGTCAAGTTTATTCTACCTAGTAAACTATGTAGCAATTGGGCAAGTAGTTCTGTAAATCTGTATTCACAATCTTAAGAGTTTTTTTTCATAATGGATGTATGATCTCCAGACACACATCCTTGTCCATACATATCTGCTCTAACAACTGCATGCTTACTGTTAGTTTTCTGGCTTAATGTAAAGAATATAAACAGTATCAAGATGGATCATGGGACTGTGACTTTGGGGACCTGTGATCAGTTTTTTTGAGCTACTAGGACCTGCCTTAGCTGATCTTGCTCAAACCGCTAGGTGAGATTCTCAAATAGAGACCTAATGCTTGCTTATTTCTACAGCAGTGAGTGAGGGGCGCTTGCATAGTTCTGTGGGCCTCAGATCATGTTCCTCTTGTGCAAAACAATGGTTATAATAATACTTTCTTTTTCTGACTGGAATGTTTAGATTATGTTAGTCACTCTGCAGACCTAGCAGAGAGACAGCAGGAACTCCCTTTTTTCAATGCAGAAGGAATAGTAACAAATCCAAAATTCATCAAGGTCATTAGAAGCTATTTCTATCTTGGATCATGCCCTGTGTCTTTCAGATCAGTTTTACACAGCATTTCCTGATATTGAATTTGTGAGAGATGAGCATGAAAGAAGGACCTGAACAGATCCTAAGGGTAGTCTTTTCTTTTATTAACAAATATCTCCCAGTTTCACTTTGGCAAAATTTACTGAGTGCTAATCCTAGTTCTGAGAAAAGGTGAGTGTCAGCTCTGACAGTCTTGCACCGTCATCAAAAGAACTTACTGTCAAGGTAGTGGATAAAGCTATTAAAATATTGCTGAATTTAACATACAAGTCATATTGGATTCCAACCCAGCCTGGTCTGTGACTGTCAGTATGACTTAACAGACTCCTTGCGGCAGGTTCCAAATCTGCAATACTTTATTCTCCTGCCCCTGATTAAGGTCTTGGATCCATACAACTCTCACATTTAATTACACAGTTCTTAGTCAAAACACATCTTTAATCAAGTGCTGGGCAGCCCCAATTAGTACAATCAGATGTTCTAATGAAAGAAAGGAATTGTAGGTGTTGCCAGCAGAGCTCACACAAAGCACGCTAAAAAGGCAGGCAAGCTAAGGGCTGGAAAAGTTTCTGTCTCTTCTCTTTAATCACCCCTCCCCTCTCCTGCCGGCATTTTCTGACTCTGTAGAAGCTGCCAAATCACAAATGGTTGTGGGGCCTGTGTGAATCAGAATAAAACAAGGAAGCTAGTATTTGCAAGAGAGACTGGAACAGCAAGAAATAAGACTGACCTGATTATTCAAGCATGGTTGGACATAATGCATCTTCTGATATTTGCTGTGTGATTTTTATATCAGTATATACTGCAGGATGCAGTTAAAAAGTGTTGCATCCCCTTTTTGCCTCCTCTGATCTGAATCAAGTAGCTTTTTGGTGCTCTGAATGTCCTGTATTCTGGATTTTGCTGTAACAAAATACTTCAAACACAGTTTAAAGGAGGCAGCAATACCAAATCAGATAATGTTTGGTCAAACATTCATTACGTATAGATATTTTGTTGCCAAGATTTTTAACCGATAGGCAACCAATACTCCATTTTAATAAAGATGTGCCATTGCACACTGGGACTTGTAGTATCAGCACTGTGTCAGTGTATGGAAGTAAACGATCACCACATTGTTGAAAACATTTGATTCTTAGACTCAGTCTGAGGTCACTTTTGCTGTCCTGTCTGATGCTTTGTTATTGAAGGTGCATGTTGGGAAAAAAGCAGGGGTTCAGTGACTGAAGTTTAAAGAACACAGGCAGAAGAGAGAAATGCTGATCTGCAGGCAAGAGTCATCAAGCATTGCTTCTGCCCTCTTGACACTCTGGCACCTGTCTAACGTCCTCCAGTAGGGCTGCAGCTGCAGGATGATCCCAGCTTGACCATGGCAGCAGTCAGCAGCATCATGTACTTTGGGGGAGTGAGAGAAAAACAAAACAAAACAAAACCCAGCACAACCATAAATAATCCCTAGAAGTAGAAACATGAGTTAATTTGTTCTGAAGATAATGTTTCTCTGGTTCTTGGTCACAGGAATATGGATCTGTGCACATTGAAGGATTGTGATTGTCTCTTTCATGTGTTTTGGTTGGAGTGCAATGCCATTGTTCCCACTTTGTAGCCAGAGAGCAGAGGCACAGAGAAACCAAAGTTTTAACGGCATTGAACTGTGTAATTCCAGAGAATTCTCATGGGATTCAGGTCTCCAAACCAAGTTTCAGTATCTGCCCAGCTATTGTCTTTCATTCCTCTCTGGCCAAACTGAGATTACAGGGTAGAGACGGAAATTGAACCCACACCTTTTACATCTACCATTATAGCTACATCCCTGCCAACTAAGTTTGGGATTTGGGCCCTGCTTACTTGCCCTGATGCAACTCTGAACACTGCTTTAAGCTGTAAATACACATAACTTGCCTTTCTCCATTAAGAGTAGTCTGCTTTAATGGCAACATAGGTTAGCACCTGGGTCTCAGTTAGTGAGCCCTGCAGGCTCACATGCTGCCTTTGAAAGACGATTTTCAAGAAGCTTCAGACATTCACTTGCAGGCAGTGAAATTGCCATGTCCATTTGTTACTCATGTGGTTAGAAAACACACATGCAAGAGAATAAACTTTCCTTTTAGAAACTTGTCATTTTGTTTTGCATAGCAGTGGGCAGCAAATGCTAATGTGAGACAAAGCCACAGACTAAATGACATGTCTCTTTCTGCAGACAAATTTAACTTGTAATGAAGTCCATAGGACTTTTGCCAATGATTAGAGGAAATACTTGCAGTTCCTTAGGGTCAAAAAAAAAAGAGTAGAACTATACCAGGAAAAATCTAGCTGAAAGCTGCACTTGAAATATATATAAAAGTCCTGCTCTTAAGAAGTTCACCATCTGGACTTGCACAGATACTTATGAGCAGCCCCCAAACTAACCACGTGGCTGAGTTCACCCTGCCAACACCACTCGTCAGTAGGAGCTCCCCAGGACAGGCTCCAGGGAAAGCCAGATGATGCTTCCCCATTGTGAGCTCTGCACTCTGGCAGCTTCTCTGGCACATCTTCCCACTGTGCAAATCATCCCAGAGACCCATTGCCTCTAGTAGTGGCAGACTAAAGGTGGAAAGAAGTTGATCCTGGATCCAACCCAGGAATAATCTCCTAACTTCTTAGAAAAGCCACCTAATGTAGGGCAGATGATATTTGAAAGGAGACGAAGTTCAAGCCAAAAGCAGGGCTGCAAGTTCAGCTTGCACAAGTTCAAGATAGGTTATCCCCTGCTCTGACACACGCTGTTATGAAATGACTGTAATACAGTTTCATTACAGTTGCTAGCTATCTTGTTTGGTAAAATATAACCCTCTCTTCTTTTAAAGAAGATGATAATTAGAAGATGCAAATGCAGTACAGAATCCTATTGCTTAGCCCTTGATCCTATTTAGTGTTCCTGATCCCTGGATTCATTAGAGAAGTGTTTGAGTGGATAAATTTGTTTCAGGAAGTGAACTGTCCTCTTAGATTACCACAGTGTATTTAGGATTCTGGCAAGATATGGTTCCAAAAAAGATGCCTCTTAAAATAGGGTAGACAAAATGAAGTAGGAGGGTAATCTTGTGCTGGGCAATTGTTTAAAAACATCAAAATACTAAGAGACATTCATTTTAATGTGAGAAACACAAATCTAGTGGAGTACCTTTTGGAGGCATCAGGGGAGATATAGACTGCATCATATCAGACACACAGAAACACATTGATCAGAATTTGTGGGCATGAAAAATATGCAGCATTAAATAGACGAGATAGAGACCATCCATGAGAATGGATGAGAAAGTATTGTGCTGAAAGTTCCTAATGTAAGCAGAATCAGAGAGAAACTATTGCTGGAAATTTTATTAAAAAAAAAAAGTGTAACTACTGCATCTTCAAATACTCTAGTGCAACTTCGCACAACAAGAGGCATCCTACATCTTGTATTTCTTGGAACTGTGCAGAAAAATAATAAAAAAAAATTCACTGCAAAATGAGATAAATCTTTCATGTGAAGTCATAGGCTCGCCAAGTTCAAGCAGTCAGCAATTACTCATTTCTGAATTATTAGATCATAGCAGAGAGACTAACTGTGGTCTAGTATTGAAAGTATTGGGTCTGACCACCTCCTAACTTTGCATGTTTACATATTTACCCTGGTGATGCTATTTACACTACTGTGGTCATTCTGTCTCTATGGTACTGCCTGTGAAACTCAATAGTGTTGTCGCCAACGGAGGAGGAGCATGTGACCAATTGACCATGATAGTTAAGTATACCTCATGCTATGTAGCATGTTAGATCCCAAAAGCATTGGGCAAACAATGATTGGGTAAGGTGAATTTATGTTTTGTGTCAGAATAACCACTCAACAATCCTAGTACAAGTATAACTTGGTACCTGGTGCTTGCTTTGACTACTTGAGTAATACGTAGACTTTACAAGGGAGAAAATACCCAACTTATGGCCAAACATACACCCCAATAATGTACAGTTTCTCTGGAAATCAAGCCCTAGACATTAGCAACTCCCCAGGATAGCTGGAGTCCAGAATCTCAACAGTCAAGAGGCACAGACTAGATCAAGTCAACCTCACTTTTCTCAAAGGCAAAGCTATTTTGAATCCAGCCTACCGATATCATACTAATGGATATTACCACATCCTGGCTTCTGATGTCTGTAACTCCCTGACAGCAATGAGTTTCCTCTCACCAAAAGGTAACTGTGTCCAAGAGATAAATTACTCTGGTTTATCTCTGAGGCTACCTTATATTTCGGTCTTGACTGCTACGTATTTCTCTTACTGACTTTCAGCCTCTCTTTTCATGTTTCTCTCCTTGTCTGGCAGTTTAAAAAAGGCAAGAAACAAGTGTCTTAAAATTTGTCACTTTAGGGAGACAAAAGGAAGTTATCTTGCCTCCCTGCTTTCCACCTCTCAAAAAGTTATCCTTACTGGCTGTCAGAAAGCATTCACCGCTCTGGAGAAATCAGAGATGTAAATGCTGCTATCTAAAATAGATGCATGAAATAATAATTACCATTATTTTTATGATATTGCAGTATGTAATTGAAGGGGATTTGTTTTGTAAAACATTTAGACAAGCTTTTAAGTCTGTTAAGAAAGAGAGATAAAACATCTTTTCTTAGTGTTTCTCATTTCTGAAAAGGGAAAATGGCTGAAAGTAGAAACTATATGCTTCTCCCAGCTCCAGTTCTCATTAAACACACAGTATTTGGATTGTATTCATTCATGTTCTGAGTATCTGAAGTGTGCAAGTTGATCTGCCAAGGTTTTCTTTAAGCTCCTGCAGACATATATGGTCTCTGCCACATGACTAAGTTTTTGGTTGATTGCTGTGTGCCACCCAAGACCTGTGGATCTCTACTAATCCTCTGTGCACCACTTGCTAGTCTGCCATAAACACAAGGTAATGCAACACATCTCAGATCATGGAGGAAACAAAACATGGTACCCAAGATCTGCAGCCAGACATAAAAATGCAGGGCTTAGGGAACTTGTGTTGTTTTCCTGTCTCTGCCACTCATCTGCTGGGCAATTTTGGGCAAATCACTTTGACCTGTCATCTTTCTCTTTTCAGTTTTATTCTCTCTCTTGCTTATTTAGGTTAAAAGAATTTGAAGGATCATATGCACTTGGGATCTCTACACTTCCCCCTTACAAAGAATTCATAAGCTTGCTGAGGTTTGCATCCAGCTAGGATATGAACCTTTTGATTCCTATGGCATTAGAGAGTGCTCTTGTGAAGAGTGCTTACAGGGAAGTTGTGCAATTTCAGTGAAGGGATTAAATATTAACTGCTGAAAGAACAGTCAATGGTGCAGTGCCTGAGTGCAGAAAACAATAGCCATTAGCCTCAAATATTCCTAAGTGAATCTGACTCCTAACTAAACCACTGCTGTGACTCACAGCTGTTATGCCATGTAAATACTTTTCTCAGAGACAATAAAATATAATTGGAGTCAGCTTGTTGTTATTGATTAGAACATAATGCATTAGAGCGCGTCCTTTTCCATACACTCTATTTATAGATCCTGCATCATGGAACAGTCGTTACAGCTTTTCCATCCTCATTGCACAATCATGAACAAAGCATTAAACATGCATTCTTGTTAGCATAATAACTGGGGCCTGTTAGAAGTGACAGGGGCTAAAGTCAGTCAGAGAATATAAGATTTAGCATTTCTGTATGTAGCTATAGAAGTAGAATGAAATCCAGGGGGAAATGGGTGTGATTTAGCAAGGGATGTTAACTTTCTCTATACAGGACATGCTACACGTTGAAGACATGATATGTATGCTTACATTGCCAAAAAGTTTTGCAGGGCAGATGGCACTGTGTGAGTCTTTTCTCCCTGCAAAAGTGGCTCTATGCCCAGCTCTGCAGCTTTCCCTTCACTCCCTCCAGGAACCTGCAGTCCCAGGAGATCCTTTCCTAAAGAAGCTTGCAGTGGAAAGCAAGGCTTGTGCTCTGATAGATCCAATCCACTTTAAACTGCAGTCAACTAAATGAGGTACCTAACAGGCAGCTAAGCAGGAAAGTACTTCTGGGCTAACGCAGTGCAGCTGCACCCCCAACTAGAGAGAAACTCATGCTAGCAAAATACTCTTCCTGCCCCTTACTTTGAATGCCATGGAGGGTTTGACTTTGTGACTGCTGTCTACAGAGGTGTTGCTGCAGCGTGGCAATAGTGCAGAAGCATACAAAGGCTCTGATTTAAAGTCTGCTTTCTGCAGAGGACACAGAAAGTGACCATCTCAAGAAGGATGTGTATACAGGCCAAGACTGATGCTGTGACAGCATGGTGAGTTCCCAGGGAAAATAGTAATTGTAATGCTCTCAAACAAGTCTGTTTGGTTTAAGGTTTGGAGTAACATCCCAGAGCTCCAAGGGTGAGGTTGGCAGATACTTAATATCATACAGAGCCCTCCATCCTGATATGAAGCTGGTAGTTAATATGCAGGGTCCCAAATGAGCAAAGCAGATAAGCACATGATTAACAGTTTGAAGTTAAATATGTGCCCAAGTAGTTCTGAACTGGAGCCAAAGGATGGAAAAGGTGATAGCCAAGGAATATCCAACTGAAGAAGCAAAAAAAAACCCCAAAAACCAAAAGAAGCATGTTACTGGAAACACAACAATTCTTTTGAGTTCCTATACTCCAGTATAGTCTTTCTTTTGTTCCTGCTTGCACCCTAGCACAGCTATGCAGTGCTGGAGTCATTCACCCTGGAGGGGTCTCTATTTCAGTGGAAATTATTTTAGGAGTGTAATTTATTCTGATTGCTAGTAGTGATTGCTAGTAGTAATTGTGCAGTTTTCTGGCAGAGAAAGTAAGTAGTATTCTAAAGTGAGTAGCAAACAGCAGTGGAAGAAGACCTACAATATAGGCTGTTGTTTACTAGCTATAAGCAAATACAGCTTGTTCCAGATTGTGCATCCTTCTGCTACAGCAAACCCCGGACCTCAGAGCACCACAAAGCAATGTGCACCTGCTATAAGTAGCCACCAAGAGCTGTTTGAGAATCTTCTGAAGGTACTAAATGTTTTTTGCAAGACTAGATCTTTCATTTGTCCTTCATGGTATGACACAACAGGAAATTCTGTTGCTATGATATATTAACTTGGATATCTTAGGCCTAGCTGTCATTTAGAGCAAAATGGGCAGTAAAAGTACCAATCAAGCTGAAACAGAATTTATGTCTATTTCAAGGTGTTTCACAGTTTCTGCACTGAGTAAAATGTGCCAAAAGCAGACACATTCCTCAGTGACGTGCTTGTCTGCCTCTCAGTTCCCTGCAGCCTCAGTGGCGCCAGTGAGCAGGACCGTGGAGCGATGCAGCAGTGCTCCTGTCTCTTCACTGCAGAAGCTTTCATTCCACGCCTTCAGTGACAGTGGTCCCTCATGAACTTCTTGCTGTTAAGGTGTCTCCAGGGTGTAAGTAAGCAAATCATACATTCATACATCCAGAGGAAAGAATGCATGTTGTTCCCAATGCACAGGGTAAAGTGCAGGAGGGGGTGCAAGAGTGGATATGGTGTGTTGGATCCACTCACATCAGATTCCTGTGGGTCTCAGGGGAACACGTGGGTCCCAGTCCTCACTACATGTGGTCCATGAATTTATGTTGAGCAGTCAGCAGACCCATGTGAAAGATTAGCATCTGTTGTGTCTGCGGGGAATGGTTAGTTGCTAGCAGTGTGTTGGTTGTGGTTTGCGAAAAGGTGGGCACTAGGTTTTGTATCATGTAGTGTGGAATATGAGTTTGATCTTAAACACTGTATTGTGTCTGGAGGAGGCCTATAGCAGCATAAGGTTTTGTTAGAGAGCCCACCCAAATTGCTGCACAGCAAGGGCAGGATCTGTACAAACCCACAAACTTTCACAGGGCCACTAGCTAAAGGACATATATCATCTCCAAGGGATGACAAGAAATCTCACTGGTTTTTTAATGGGCCAGGGCTGGGTTGTCTGCATGGCTGTTACCACAGACAAGCCAAAGATGTCAAAGACAGAAGCTCCTGCTGGCCCACTGCTTGACACAGAGGACATCGACCAACAAGAGCTGAATTGCGGCTAAGATGTTCCTCATGAACCTCCTTGTTGTGCCTGAATTCTTATGGAAAAGGAAAATAAAAATCCTTGGAGGATTTCTGTTCTGCTGCTGCTTCCCTCATACATGACAGGCTAATGGGCACCAGAGCATGCAGCAGTGGAACGAAAGAGGAGGTCATCACAAAAGGAAGCCAAAAGATCAGACGGTGCTCCAGGCACGGCTGCTGATACACAAAATACAATCCAACTGGCATGCATACAAACCATTGTATCTGCCAAACATGTCTCATGAAGAGCTCGGGGTGGTCTTGAGGGCTGGACCACTGAAAGGAAAAAATGCACTAATAACAGGAAGATGGGGGAGCTTTGCCAAGTCAGGACAAAAATCACATGTGTACCAATTTCCATGCTTGCAGGGGCAGCTGTGCTATGTCTGTGAGAAAGGACCTACCCGTGCAGACGCTCAGCTCAGGCACACATGTCGCAAGATGGCTTCGAGTTGTGTTGCCCTGTGATGCCACCAGTATCAGATGGTGTCACTGACTCAGACTGCAGCCTGTGCTGGTGTCTGGTGCTGAAGGGGACTTTACTCCCAGCTCCAACTCCAAGGGCTAATGCTTGTGTCCCTGCCTGGCAGGCGGAACCTGGGGAGAGGTACAGCTGAAAACCAACCCAGAGGAAAAATAATGACTCATGTTCAGCCTGAGATACTCCCTGACTCAGTTTGCCATGGGTCCTGTGTCGTTATTTCTGCTGCTGACAGTGCAAAGGAAACTTTGGACATGTGCAGCAGGGCCAGTCTTGTCCCTTTTGATGATAGTGTGAAATCAGATCTGTGCACATGAAACCCCAGACTGGTTTATGCAGTTCAGATTTAGAGGAGCATTTGAGGGTTTGTTTCAAGAAAGCTATTTTTCTGGACTGTTCTTTTAGATTAAAATAGAAATAAGGATTAGCCATGAGGTCTGCCATGCCAGTGAGCTCTTTGCCTAGGTTCTGTGCCTCCTGGGAAGACCCATGATGCTTTCTCTTTGGTTTTTGTTGTCAACATACATTTGTCTTTAGCTCATATGCTCATCCAAGGTTTATGACTCAGCAAACTTCAGCAGCACAACATACTGAGTAGCCTTCACTGGTTGCTTCTTTTCTGTGGGCGAGGTTTTGCTCCATGGCACCTGGTGGCTGCTTCCACTGAGCCAGGAAAAGTGCACTCCACATCTCTGGTTTGCAGTCAAGTCTCTCATGTAGGTCTTGTTGTAGACAGGCAGACCTGTCAGGACTAGTGCACTCTCAAAGACAGATTTTCAAAAGGCTGATTTCCTGATGTCCAGTCCCTGCATAAGCACCCTGTGATGGGAGGGAGAGCAGCTTTGTGCACTCTCATATAAAAGGCAGCAACTCATTCTAGCACAATCTGTGTGAGGCTCAGTCCTGCAAGTATCTTGTGTTTGCTCTGGGCATCCCTGAGTTTAGTACTTCTATCTCTATTTGTGCAGGTTTTTCTGCTCTTCAAGCTTTTATGTTCTGGTTTTCTCTTTCATTTGTACATGCCCGGTCCAGTAATTTTCTCTTTACACTACACCTTGTTTCTTTCCATTTTGGTTTTGTCTACCTGGAAAGTGTTGTTTCCTGTTGCTCCTTTCCCTGTTTCCATGTGCAGCCCTGCATACTCCTTTCACCTCATGCCCATTCATTTGCTACTGCTTTGCCCTGTTTGGTCACCTGACACTTTCTAGGAGCTGTTTTGAAATGCAGTGAACTGAGTAGACACTTGGAATGTCAGTACGTGCACAGACTTCAGATTGACAGTAATGGGCAGTCAGAGGCCAGAGAACTTCCTGGAAACTCAAAGCAACTTGAGCCAATAGTGTTTGATAATAAATTATGTCAATAAAGAAAATAATATTGGAAATTTAGAAGCATGTACATTTATGTTTCCAATATTTTCCATTTGATTTTTTCCTACTTTCTTCTAGAAAGACATAAATCTATGAATTAATAATCAGTTCTGGCTCTGCAAAGACTAAGAATTAACTTCATGGGGTGCACTGACTGCATTATCTAGGAGTATTCTGACTGCGCACACGTGGTTTCACCAAAGGGGGCAGATGCAAACCTTGCATATCAGAGCAGATTTCCCCTAATAATGGTTTGGTTCTCAAATACAGATATATCCTAAATACAGACATTTGGGGTTTCAGATTTTGCCCGTGTCTAAAAATAATTTTAAAAAAAGAGGAATCTCAAAATCTCTAAACCAAAAATGCTATCACAAAAAATGCATTTTAATTTTCTGAGTGCTCCAATGCCTGTCCAGTGTTCTTGTGTATTATCAAGCCTCATGCCAACCTACCAGACTATCTTTTTTGTATCAAAATGATGTGAGAATGAAGGTGCTGAGTGGCACTGGAAATACATACTATGCCTAATCAGAATCCTTGTGTGTGAGAGAATAATGAAAATATATATCTGCCCACAGTGTTCTGATAACTCATTAATTTTTTGTTTTGCATTCTGAAATTCTCTGGTAGGAGGCAGGGCTCTGTGCTTACCCACAGCAGTAGTAGCAGGAGTAGTAGCATGGTTTTAGCCATGCAAGTATGACTGGTTTGATGGCTGAATGAAACACTGTGCCTGCTGCTGTTCTGCCAAAAACTCCTGAGTTCAAAGGTATTTCGTGGGTCACCTTACTTTGTCCACTTCTACCCATTTAATATTAAAATCTCATGTGTTTTTTGGAAGAGACAGCTTCCCTTAATCCATCAGGACTGTTTCCATTACAAACAAACCTCTCACAGTAGAGCTGGAGTCCACACTACCTTGTGCCTTTAGCTCCAACAGTCATTTCCTGGGGCAATATGGAGGTGGAAAGTGAGTACCAACACTCCAGCACAGCGGCAACCCCACCCCCACAAGCCATTCAGGTCTCATGTCCCCAAGCAAATCCTGTTCCACAATGGTGCCAACCCCACTGAAGCATGACGGAGAGAGTAATGGAGCACTACCAGATGGTAACACCAGCTCTGGCAGCAACCAAAGAAGACCCAAGAGAGGGCTGAAGGTGGTGGATGGAGACAATGGGGACTGAGAGGGCAAGCACTACAAGGAAAGCCCTCAGGAGAAAAAGTGCAGATAGAGAGTAATTCTGGAGGGCAGCAGAGCATGGCGATGGAGAGCTGGGGCACAGGGTAATGAAGGGGAAAAAGATCATGACAAGGGAAACCATGGAAAGGAGGACAGAAGAAGGAAAATAAGGAGGGATGATGACTTCAGACACCCAGAAGGGAAATCGCATGCTGGTAAAGGGGAGGAACTGACCGGGGTGACAGAGGGACATGGGACACAGACAAGCATCGGAGACAGCATGAGGACTGATGGGAAAGCTGTGGGCAAAAGGGGAAAGGTAATGGGGAGATAGTGAAGGGAGGCTGGACTTGGTATAAGAAGAATCTGAAGAAAAAAAGGTAAATAAAACATACAGAAGGTTAATGTAATAGAGGTAAAGAATAGTAGTGAAGAAGCAAGGAAGTGCTCAGGACTTTTGGAAGCTTCAGTTCATTCAGACTTGTTCCACTCCAGCTTTTGAGGGTAACTCTCAGGATGGGCTCAGGAACCTGTGTTAAACAAGCTCCACTTTTTGGAAACTGCCTTCCAATAGTAACAAAGCACAATGTTTGAAAACTGGCACATTTCCTATAACACAGGGGAGATGGAAGGAAAGAAAAATAATAGACTTGTCCATGAAGACAGTAATTATAACCACATGCTCTTATAACAGAACTATTTTTAAAGGATCACTCTAGTATTTTTGCTCATTAACTGTCACTGGGGAGGAAGAGTGTGGTGAGGAATTAACCAAGCTATGTTTGCACTACTGCCTGTAGGTGGATGTAATAGTGCTTGGATGCTGTAGATACACTCCTATGCTGTACATCACCAGGTAGTAGGTATGGAGCCAAGGTGCAGTTTCACCAGTGGATATAGCCAGCCTGGTATTGCAGTGCTGTTGGATGGGCTGCCCTCCTGAAGTGGGAGCTGAGGGGAGGAGGAAACCCACTGCTGGCAGGGCAGTGATACCTCTCCACTCTACCTGGGTGACTGCAGGTCCCTACTGGCCACTGGCCATCTGGGAAGGGACTGGTTTCCAGTCACTTCCTGCTGGCTTGGCTTCTCCTGCCTCAAAGGCTAAACAAAGGAATTCAACCCCAAAAGCAGCCAACACTCTGTGTCGTCCAATACTGCCAAATTCACAGAGCAGAGACTTTATTGCATGCAAGCAGTGCCGTGAGAGCAAGGCTGAGACTGGGGGGGAAATTCTTCCACCAGGCATGTTGCTGTCATGAGCTTCACCTGATAGTGTGATGCTGCTTTTAATCTCTCATATGCTCCTTAACCCCAAGTATTTGAATTTGGGCAATACAGTTCATAGTTTGTCCCACTTACTGCTCCCTGCAGAAGGGAAGTCTACATTCAAAAAAGAGACGCGTGTGGCGCTGCAAGTGGGGTTTTTTTTGCTCATTCCTGCAGCTGCTGTCCCTGGAGGCCCTTGGCTGAAGCCCAGAGGGGAGATGGTGGGTGGCAGGAGGGCGCAGAGGCAGGTCAGCCTGATGGGTTGTAGGGGCTCTGCCAGTGACACCAGCCAGTGCCATGTGTGCTCCCACCCCACACCTTATGACCCACCCTCTCTATGCCCCCCATCCCATCACTGGGAGCATGCCTACCCTGATGCATGTGCCAAAGACAGATGGTGAGTATGGCTGATCATGGGGTGGATAAACCCTTCCCTGGCTGGTACCACTGCCTGTATGGAAACCCATCCTCCAGCTGTGCCAGTGCCTTTCTGCTAGTGCCCATGGAGATGCACAACCCTAACAAAAGCTGCTGTGTTTTAGCACCCCAGAGCAGAGGCTGCTGTTGAATGAGTTCAGCAGATGGTACAGGCTGACATCATTCACTGGAGCTCTCCCTTTAAGGAATTTCTCCACTCTAAAGTGTGTCAAAAGCTTTAAAATGCATTAGCAAATGTAGTGGTTAAGTACCTTCCTGCATTTTAAATATCTTGTTTACTGCATCTGATGTTCGAGAGCCACATTTTATTGTCATGTTCAAGGAGGTATACATGTCACTGTGCACCCAGGGTGTGGTAGCCCTGCAGACATACTAGAGGGGTGGTGAGAAGCCTGCCTGTGATGCTGCATGGGAAGGCATTTGCCCATCATAGCAACTCCTTTAAAGACAGCAGTAAAGTTCTGTAAAAATCAGACAGCCTGAGCAGCAGGCTCTTTTGGATATCCAGCAGGAAGGAATGGCATTTGCTCCATGGAGATGGAGTGAAAGTCACTTTAACATAAAAACAGAGAACACATTTGATGAGATCTATTGAACAAGAAAAAATAGTGTGAATACTTGGCCTAAGGGTAAAAATTCTCAGCATATTTACCTCTTCAAAATCTCTGATTACAGATGTGAAAACAGATTTGTTTACTTCAAAACTGTCAAGGTTATAATGTCCTAAACCAAAACTTCCAGAGATATTAATCTGGTTTTATAGTTCTTTCCTTACTGATGTAAGTGTACTTGGGAAATGGTCTGTGCTCTGGCACCTCATTAGAAATAGAGCAGTACTGACTGAGACAGACTGTAAATAACCCTATGTATGAGAAGGCTGTATCTTGCCATGGTCCATGTCCTGATACTCCATTCATGTATATGCTTGTTTTTCAGGGATGCTGACACATGCAATTCCTGCTCATGTCAGGAATGTTTCTGGATGAAGAAACATTTAAAAAAATAAAGATGAGGTCAAATGTACCTTTCTGTTTTGCTGGTTCCACTTCAGCATCTCAAAACCATCACATTGGTATGGTGTGGACAGCATGAACCTGCTCCCTACTTCCCTGCTCTGTGCTAACAAGTTTCTGCTTGTTACTATAGTTATATTGATTATTTTTAATACACTGGGGAATTTCCATGGAAACTGCCAGTCCATTTCTTATCTTCTGCATCCTGGTATTTCCAGTGAGCTCAGAAATTTAGTCTGAACTAGCTGTCTCCCACAGCAGCAACTGTGGTCAACTGTGCATCATTCTTGAGAGTTCACTGAAGAAAATGCAAGGTAAGGAAAGTGAGAAAAAAGGTCTCCTTTTCCTCTGGGAAATGCTTGGTTCTTTAAAACAGAGTTAGTTGGAAAGCGCTGGGCTAGCTCAGCTTCTTTTCAGCAAGGGCTGCCTGAAAGTTTACATGCTTGTGGCTTTGCCAGAGTGTGCTATAAAGCTGCCATTGTTTCTCTTGTTAGCTTACTAGCTTATCTTAGCTATATGGCCATATATAGGCGACATGAACCTTAACTATATTTTCTGTGGACTTCTCAGCTTGTTGACTGATGCATGACTACCTGCTACGGCTGAAATTTCCAGGGAAGTACAAGCATTTTTGCACATAAACAAGCTACACTAAAACTATTTGCACATGCAACAGCCTGGGAAACTCCTAGATGCTCTGAGGTTCAATAAAAGAAAAATTGTATTTGTATGACACAAGGCCTGAAACAGAGGACAGCCTCACTGGTCAGGCTAATATAGTTCCAGGAAAAGGTATTTGCATTCTGGAATAGCTCATAAAATAATAGGAAATAGAGATGGAAGTAGCTTCAGGAAGAGTCTCAAATATCAAGGCAAGATGAGCCAAACTTGAACTGGCTCAGAGAGCTCTCTTCCCATGCCTTGTTACCCCTGATCTTGGGAGAATTTGCTCCAAAGGCTAAACAGGACATCTGACATTGCACTTTATTTTAAACGCTTCCTTCTTGTTTTACCTGTTATTGCCATAGAGAATTGTTTTTCCCTTTCTCCTCACAGCATTTGCTTTCATGTCTACCAGGCCTTTTAATCAAAGATCCTTCTCCAGGGTGGTCCTGTCCATGTTCGTTTGCCCTTTGCAGACAACGGTTGTCAGAAGAGTCCCTGCTGTAGAAAGTCTGCACATGGTCCTACATGAACTTTAGACAAGACCTTTGTTCAGACTTGTTTACTGCATTTACGCCATCAGTGCTGTGAGAGCACAAGCAGAGCCAGAGGGACATAAAAAAATGCCTGCTCAGGATATTTTTTGTGCAAGCACACACACCCCCATACACACTGCAGATCCTCTACTGAGGCAACTCACATTTTTGCTGCCTTTTGGGTTCTTTATATAAAAATTGCAAAGCAACTTTCAAGGTCAGGGAAACCGGGAGAGAGCACATAGACACAGGTAAAGTGGTAGCTTATTCTCTCATGTTGCCACAAAAGGGTGCTCTTCAGCGTTTTCACTTTGATAAATGTATCAGAACATCTAAAACAGATGGGAATAGCTATAAAATTAACTTGGTCCCAGACAGACCAGCTTGCAACACACATATTGTTTCCTCTTGTCAAAATGTGACTAGATGCCTTATTTTATTTGTGGGAAAAGGCTGGGCGGGCATGTTGAATGGATTAATATCCCTTCTTACATAAACTTACAAAATTGCCCACAAAGATAATCTACATGAAAATTTTCATTTGGTAACAACTCTCTTCCCTAAATTCTGTTATCTTTTAAATCTAAAAATCCATCTTTACAATAAATCAGAAGTGTTTGGTTATGTAATTTTGGTTTTCCTTTTATTTACAAATAGGTTTTCAAGATTTACAAAATGGCAGCGCGTATGGTCTCTCCTTCTGCAATGTTTGAGTGGCCTATCAGTCCCAGAGCTACCCTGCCATCAAAGACAAAACACTTCTTACACATGGGAATAACAGGCTTCCCAGTGCCAGACTTTCCAAAGGGAAAGCTGGGGGTGTTGAGAGTTTTGACATTTCTTCACACAGCTCTCCAAGTGAATGTAAGGACCATACATAGTGGTCAAGGTGGCACTGCAGCTTGGCAGAGCACCATCAGCTCTGGGATGCCTGCTCAGCCAGCCTCACCACTGAGACAGTTACACGCAGATCAGCTGTAAGCCTGCAGTATATGAGCAGTCCTCACAGGCATGCAGGGACCTGGGAGCTGACTAGCAAAAGCAGTGCCCCAGGGTGTGCAAAGACTTTCACACACACACCTCCATGAACCAGTACTGCACTTGCTTTGAGCAGTGCCATTCGATTCAATATCCTGATCTTTTTTATTTGTCTTATTTTTTTTTAATTTATGTCTAAATTTTAAAGGGAGCAACTACTAAATAAAAGTTCAGATGTTACACTATCACTAACAGCCTTTTCATCACTCTCTGCCTTGCATTGCTTTTCTTCACCTTCAGTCCTCATCCCCACACCAGCATTGCCAGGTAGGTATGTGGGAAAGGGTGCAGCTCAACAGTGCTGAGGGGCAAGGAGAGGAGATGGAGAAGCTGGTGTGTTTACATGCATAAGGCTGCAATTTGATAATACAAGACTTTTAAGACTAGGAAAGTTTGGGGCTCTAGAACTGGATCAGAACTTCTCCAGCTCCATGAAACCAATCTGTCAGCAATAAACACTCCATTTTGCATTTCTTCAAAGAACATTGAAAGGTTCAGCTTTTATCAGCTTGCTTTATATCACTGCTTTAAGTTCACACCACATCAGGTAATGCCTGTTTTTCCACAGTTCTTGTGAAGACTTCAGGCTGCCAGAAACTACTGCTGTGGGCTTGAGTTAATTTGGCAGGAACATGATTGTTTGACCTCGTTTGTCCTCTCTGGACAGGTAGTGCTCAGGTCTGGGACTAATTACCATGAAACCACATTCTTGAGAGAAGGCACATGCAGTGATTGGAAAGTAAGAGCACAAGATAATTAAAGGAGAGAATGAGGGAAGAAAAAAAACATGCACTGGGCGAGGAGGGGAGGATGATGTACATCTCCAGGGAATGAGTAAAACAGAAGAACAGTAAACTCCAGATAAAATTCTTTGGGAGTAAGTAGTCAAAAAAGGCATAGTGAGTAGAAAGCATAAGGCCTGATATTTGGATAAAACTTTAAACTTAAAGCACTTCTTACTTGTGGATGACTTCAAAAGAGAATCACAGAATCAACTAGGTTGGGAAAGACCTCTGAGATCATTGAGTGAAACCTATGACCTAACACCATCTTGTCAACTAGACTGTGGCATTAAGAGGCAGCATATGAGGTGGGAAAGCACTTCTCCCATTTTACACTGGGAGGTGAAGATTTGCATATGTGAGTTTGTCCAGCATCTCTCAGGAAACCTTGATGAACTCCAGGTGGCTCTCTCGAGCCTTAGCATCAGACAGTGCCCCCTCTCCAGCTGGGAGATGAGGTGCCATGTTAACCAGCCTCTGCTTACCTCAGGAAGGCGTCCAGTTTGCTGGGGTGGCCACAGGTGGCACAGCTGAGGGTGAAGAGTTAGAGAAACCAAAGAATCCCTGTTTCTGTCTCCCTCATGAGCACAACTTCTGCCAAGTCTTTCAAGCTTTTAATATATGCTAGCCAAGGCAAACTCTGTGTCAAAAGGAAAACAGCCCCATGGGTAATTAGAGCCAGGCATTTTCCAAGACATGATAACCTCATACGAAATGTGTTCTGGCAGTGGGCTTTCGTCTTTCTTCATGTGCTTCTGCTCCTGAGGTCTCCTATGGCAGAATCAGAAACAGCAGTGGAAACAAGCTCTTCGATCTAAGATTTAACTACATTGTTCCTTAAAGGACTTGGCCCCATAGCAACACTTAGGCTTAAATGCACATGAAACTACTTTTCACTTCAGTGTTTCTCTGTCTCAGTGTCTTCTGCCTGTGAAATTCATAGGCAGGGCTCAGAAGCTGAGATCCCAACTCAGCATGGGCCAAGGGGAAAAAGAACAGCTGAGCACATCAATAAACTAAAAATAGACACAGTAGCCATGCCAAAAGGGACAACTCTCTGCAACCATGCAGTGTGGCTCAGCATTCCCCTCAGATCAGAAAACTGGGAACGGGGCAGAGAGACTCACTCCTCCTGTATGGCTTCACTCACATCCTGCTGGAGACAAATCCCATTTATTTAGCAAGGGAGACCTGGCTAAGAAGGAGCCA
Organism: Sakesphorus luctuosus; assembly: GCA_013396695.1. Lineage (NCBI taxonomy): Eukaryota > Metazoa > Chordata > Aves > Passeriformes > Thamnophilidae > Sakesphorus > Sakesphorus luctuosus. The sequence goes on along the minus strand of VWZD01010891.1, from coordinate 13,045 downwards.
GAACAGTAAATATTGATGTGGACAGAGATCATAAGGTCCTGCTCACTTTTCTTTTCTTGGAATATTATGTATCAGCAGTAGTAAGTGGGTCTCTTATCTCTTCTAGATGTCTTCAGGGAAATTTGAGGGTTTCCTGACTTTTTTTTTTTTTTAATTGGATATAGGCAAAAAAAGAGGAAGATTAGTCTGGAACTCAACCTCCTTGAAACAGAACATTTCTATGTTGGGATGTTCTTGAGAGAGTACTTCTGGATAACTAGAAGCTACTCATTGCATTCATCTGGAATTTACCTTTCCTCCCTGAATGTTATCCCCTTTGGAAGATTTTCACAGAACTGCCTCAGCAATTCTTACAAGACATCTAAAGGAATTTCTTTCTTTCTGTTTCTTTTAGGTAACTGGCAGGACATTTAGACATTTGATTACTATTGATTTCCTTGGGAATTAGGCACCTGAGTGTCTGGGGGATTTAAGCCAAACCTCTGTGAAGAGATCTCCTTTCTGCACTTAAAAAAATTCTGTTTATTCTATTCACATCTAAGGGCCACAATCTGCCTTGAATCTTAGTGTTCTAAACCACATACCTCACATTCCTTTGCCAAGTTTGCAAGGACAAAATCTACCCTCACTGTTAGAGCTGTAGGCTGTCCATCTCGGTCTTTCTCTGCTCCCATCTAGGTTGTGGGGTGGAGATCCACTCTGTATACTGGTAGCTCAGGAGGATGAAATGGGAATATGTGGGGATGTTTGTCAGAGGATGAGATTTGCTCAGATATAAGTTAGGTCAAATGGAAGGCTAAAAAACATAATCCCCAAACAAAATGCAGCTGGGTGTAATTACTAGAGTGAGCTTGGTCCATTCTCTGTACACCTTGGGTTCTTACACCACTAGTAGTGGAGCCTTTTGAAAACAGAAAAAATAATAGTCACTTCAGCCCTACCTTGGCTGGCTTTAAAGTGTATGTTTTCTCACACTGTTTCTACAGAATGGATTTTGAAAGATGGTTAGGCTTTGACAGCCCTTTTTGAAATGCTCAGCTGGCCTTTCCTGAGAGCTGACAGAAGTGCATGGTTTCCCTTTCATTCCTTGATAGCTCCATATACATAATAACACTTGCAAATGGCAGCTGACATTTACATTGCCTAAATAAAATGACCTCAAAGGAGAGACCCTCTGACATGTGAAGTTTGTAAAATGATAGTGCTCTCGTATGTTCTCTAAAATAAAATATAAAAAAGGTGGAATAGCTCAACTGAAGTTTGACATTTTTGCTATGTATCTGTGCTGCATCACAATCCAAATTGCTCTTTTTTGTCTCCAGCGTCTGGATTAGTTTCCTCACTAGCATTTTATTGCAGTCAGGAAAAAAGGGGTGTGCAGAAACCAACTCTGAACTTGCTCCATCTCCTGGCTGGTGGGTTTTACTGTCTGCCTGTGAAATCCAATTCCAGCCCCAGGCTTTCCCTGCTCACTCATTTCCCAAGCCTGCAAAAGTCTTCTTTCAAATGCTCATGTCATATGCTGGATACTCCCATCAAACCAGACCCCTCTTGTGCTGCCAAATCTAAAGCAGTGCTGAGGCAATATTTGAAGACATAAGCAGGTATCAGAGTGCACTATGGCCTGGATTTCTAGATTATGCCAGTTGCCACACTTGCAGTCATGTTGCCTACATGAAGAAAGACTGATCTCTTTCTGCACCTGGAATTTTCCTAGTGCTTATATTTCAACCTTCTTGAGTCCATCATCTCTGTCAACCCTTTAGTAGTTATACTAAAGATTCATATTCTTAAGGATTACTTTTGTTTTTGCAAGACATGAAGGTAATAGGGAAGAAGGACCCTGACAGGATTGTTTAGTAACATACTGAAGATGGTGTAGTTTATAGTCTATCTTCTTTGATTTTATCTTTTGTCTTTTCCCACATGTCTCTACTCTTTGACCATCTATATGGAAACCTGTTTTGATTCTAAAAGTTGTATTTGTTATTTGCACACATAACTTTCTTTTCTTGAATCAGTATGTGTGAATAAAATCCATAAGAAACAAACCATTTTTACAGAGAACTGCTTGTAGTTTAAAAATTGTCTTTTTAATCAGTTAAGGTAAATTAATTTCATTATAATAACATATTCCCAAGCAATATTGCTGAATCCATATCCATGACATCAGAAAAATGTATTTGTGGCCAAGTACTGTTCTTTTCTGCAGCTTGTGACAAAGATTAGCTTTACAAGAAAGGTGCAACCTGAGGAAACTGAGGGGGAAAAACCTCTCCTATTTTTTAATAGCTTTACCATGCAAATCAATGCACTTAGCTTACATTTAATACAGATAATGCAGTACCTAAATTCAGCACTGTAGGTTAGACCATGTAATCCTTTGGTTGCACCATCATTAGAGGATGATAAAATCTGAGAAACATTGCATTTTAATTAGTTATGAGCCTTGCACTCCTGGGAACTTATGGCTCGACTTTGCCATCAAATCCCCTCAAAGTTGGGGATTGTTTGAATAAATGCTAGATAGAAGCAAATCTCAGAAATATTTCAGGAAATTTCAGGAATATTCCTACTTTCCTTAGGAAATTATTCTGGTTTTACATTTCTTAAAAGAAGAATGTGGAATTAAGATTTTACTGTAACTTCCCTTGTCTTCTTTCCTGTTGTCACAGTTACTTACTCAGAGTGTGTGAATAACTGCTAACAACCGAACTGCTTTGTGACTTTGATTTTTATTTGCTGCAGTACAGGTGGGTTCCTTCTCCGGAGTTTCTTGGCTAAATTCATCCATGTGCTGGCATTTTTAGAACTGTACACAGAAGCCATTCCCCCTCACACTGCTTCTTGCTGTGTTTGCTTTCAAAAATTACATGTTTTCTTCTGATGGCTGGCTGGCTCCAACTCTGACTTAAAAATCCCATTAGAATTTTGATTATTTTTTCCCCCTGAAAGACGCTGACAAAAACAGGAATCAGGAACTCCAGAAACTATGAAATCATTTCTTTTTGACCAAAACAGGCTGTATGTAGGATTTTTCCAGCAGTAGAAAGAACGCTGTCAGATTGATTGCCTGAGTACACAGTTTGAATTTAATTTCTCCTCTTCACCATAACACAGGCTTATTGCAATGCCCATATGGAATAAACAGCAAAACTGGAGATCCAGATCCCTGACATGTCTTCTACACTGAGGCATCTCCTCCTACTCAAAGAGGACTTTAAGCAACTTTAATCCCCGTGTGGAGGCAAGACACTTCACTAGAAGACTTTCTTGAATGATAAAGAGGAAGCAGATCTGGAATGGAAGATGGAGAAGCCAAAATCCTGTATGATCCATCTGTGCTGGTTAGTGACATACCTTCTTGGTTAGATAAGTAAATGTCTTACTAAATAGACATCTTAATGATAGTCTAGTTCATGCCAGAAGTTGGTTTGTCTTCTGCAGACTTCAGCATGATGCATTGGTAAGAGAAAGTGCTCCTTGGTAAGCAAGGAGACATCTTCTGAAATAGAGGCTCAACCTCTGTTCAAAAGAAGAGGAAAGTCTCATTCTGCTGATTTTATACTTGCAAAAAACTGGGTAAAATTCTCATTTAGCAAGGTTTCGGGTTTTTGGGTTTGTTTTTGTTTTTTGGTTTTTTAAAAAAATTTTATTTTTTGTTTATTTCAAAGACCCATCAGAGAGCCTGTCTACTAGCTTGGAAAGTTATGTTCTATCCACTTTAACTTTTCACACTGTGACTGAGGGTGAGGTCTGTTTTCTAGAATGGTCCTGTAAGAAAAAATACTTCTTTATTGAAAATGAAGCTTCCAGGACCACAGGAACAGCTAGAGTTCATTGATTTTTTACTGATGACAAACATCCCTCATTATGTTCTGCAGCATGAGGTCAGCTTTCCTTACTTCCTGTGGAGAGAAGAATGTTACATTTGCCTTCCTGATTGAGCTGCAACAGTTTATTCATTTCCCAGACGTGCTAATTTAGTGTTCCTCTTTTTTTCTTCTCATATAGTTAAACAACTTAAGCAGAAGTTTGTGAATACACAAGGTTGCTTTAAAGTGATTTGCACTCCATATTTCATTACACTGCATCATTGAACTGCTCAGATATTTAAGAGCATCCAAATGACACTGTCATGGGAGCATGTCTTCATTATGTCAATTCATAAGCATAACTATGCTCTCATATATATATATACATTTCTAGCACTTAAGGCTTTACAGTTATAAAGTTGATGTGCTAATCTGAAGCAGAAGTTTGTTTTGGCCTCTTCCTCCTTTCTGTAAAAGCCCAGCACGGTGTCATATGGATATGCTCTCTAGCACAGTGTTAGTAAGACACAGCTTTGCTGGTGAAGTGAGTGCTGCTGCCGTGAAGCAAACAGGAAATGGGTGGCTTAGATGCCATTAGACTGATGAGGAAAAATTTTTTTTCAACAAGAATTGTACCCAGTGAGCCTGCAGGCACTTTGACTAGCTGTGCTGCCATGGTAGGCCTCTGTCAACCCTACTGCATCTGGTTTCAGTGATTTATTATTAAAGCCAGAGGAAATATTGTTGGGTGTAGAGTTAGCACTCTGATAAACTTTTTTGCTGAACAGATTAAACAAAACCAGTTTGCTTAAGAGCCCTTTTGAAAGGGATTGACTTAGCAAAGGCCAGATGTTTTGGGATTTTTTTAACCAACACAATGCAAAACTTCAATATGTCCTGTCTAGATGCAAAACTAGAGTTGTTTGACTGAGTTTTCCCTGGATCTTAGGGAATAGGTTCACCCTATCCCTTGTCCTCTTTCCTTCCTGCCTCTCACAACAAAGAGTTTGTAGAGCAATCTCAGACTTAATTCGACTGAACAAACCAAAGGTTTTAATGGAATGTTGCCCTATAAATAACCCAATTCTTCCCCCTTGTGGCATTTCCAGCAAAAATCACAATTTGTGATGTTTATGATAAATATTTTGCAAAGCTGACAGGCACAAACCCTCATGTTACATTCGTAGCTAAGGGCAGGGAGAGGGAGGAGGAGAGCAGACGTCTGAGGCAGCATTTGATGATTTGTGTCACTTTTGACATGAGTTCAGGGCACAGCAGGGCTGCACCTCCAGGTACAGTGGTGCCTGGCTGACATTAGCTGCCCTGCAGAGCATGGCATGACAGGACAGTGTCTGGCTGTGCCAAGAGGCTATTCTGTTTTCAGAGGACTCGTCCTCTGCCAGTGACACCATTTAACTCCATGCTACCTCAGTGATCACTGGAGTCAGCCAAGGTAGCACGTCTCTGCAGAGGAGAGTCACTCTTCAGCAGTGCTTCATAAATGATCTGTTCTTACCCTCTTTCCTTGCCATTCATTTTAACAGAACTCACCAAGGACTTCTGGCATTTGATATGCTGTCAATGGAATGAAGACACGGTTCTTCATAGGAGATCATTCATTCGTCTGACTCAGACCAGCAATGCCAGAGAATGAATTTTTCATGTGCTGCTGCAGAGCACAGAGGAAGTTTCAGAGAAACTGCAAGTGAATTTCAGGATGTAATACCATGTCATTAATTTTACGAGGTTATCAAAATATAACTTAGGGAAGGGTTTTGCTTGCCTTTGCTATTCCTGTAGTGACTTGGAGCAATAAGTCTATATAGCACGTAACTCTGCTGCTCCACATTTATCATCACTGTTTAATGCCAGATCCCTGCATCAATATACATTTGAGCTTTTTTAGGTTTGTAATGAAAAAGAAACCAGACTTCCTGGAGAGATGGGAGAGAATAGTCTTAGTTCATGTCATGTAAACTCCTTTTTGAAGCTCTCATTCTTACTTCAGCCCCAGCACATCTTTGAGCCTTGTGAACAGCTTTCAGTCTCTGTTGGAGACTTCATAGTGTGTAGCTGTCCCAGTAACTACCAGGGGTTCCAAATGAGGTGTGGCAGTAATTCACATGCTGAAAAGCACTTCTCCCATTAAAGTCTTTGCAACACCTTTAACTAAGGCAGAGCTATGCTTCGCTGAATAGCATCTACACATTTTTCTTTCACTTCATACTCAGGCAAGGTAAGGGGCACACATTTCCACTACAATTTTTCCTCCTTGGAAAATCAGAGCCTAAATCTGCTTTTGACATGAAAAATAAAAACACACACTTCTCAGTCTGTTTCAACAGCCTAGCCTGGAGAGTTCCTGCAAATTCACTGCGCTGCAGTGAATCAGTTCCTTTGTTTTTCATTTCGAGTCTTGAAACAGTAACAACCTCCTATTTAATTTCCCTGGTAACTGTATGGAAGAGAATAGAGTATTCCCTGGCACAGACCTGCAGAGCAATAACATTATGATGAGCAAATTCAAAATATCATCTGTCTTTGCCACTGAAATATATTTATCCCCCAATTCTCAAAAAATCTTCTTCATATAGTCAACTGTCTTTGCATTATCCCACTTGTTCCCACACAGTTTCCCATGTATGCAATTACCACATTGGTCAGATCCATCAGTCTGCTGCTTTACAGCACCACAAGTACTGTGTCCAAAACCCTGAAATGTGTTTTGTAGCTGCTGTGAGCTGATGGAAGTCTCAGATCATTAACTGAATACAGCTGAGGGCACAGAGGGACTGGTAGCTGGCCCCAACATGGCAGCTTGGAAAATCTCAGCTTCAAAGGACAGATATATGTGTTCTGCACACAATGTTAGAAAATTAGAGGGATTTTCACCTTCTCTGGTAAAATTGCCTAGGCATCATGAAGAGCTGGATTACTAAGAAAAAAGGCCAGTCTGAGTTCAGGGTGGTGGAAGCAGCTGCACAAACCATGGTAATTTTGCATATCCCTCATAAAAGTCAACTTTTTCAGGGTTATACAGTATCAATCCCCTTGTGCCATTGATCAAAGCTGGCCACCTCTTCAATACATTACCTTAGAAAAGCAGTTCATGGCCAGCAGACAGCTGATTCCTTCCCACAACCAAACTGGGAAACAGCCTTCTACAAGACAGCTGAAAGCACATTTCAGTAAGATGGATACATATCTGCTTCTATCCGATGACTGTGTCCAGGCCATCTCATAATTATGGTGATGTAACTTCTGCTGCCTGCCTGCAATAGTGTGAGTGGAGGCAGGCCAGCTGCGGGGGTGATACTGGATTATTGGATTATAAAGAAACAGCTGGTAGGTCCTATTCTGGAAGCTACAGCTGTACACAGGTTTTATAAGACAGTCACAGTTTGTAGTTTGGGACACCGTTGACTGAAGTTTAGGATATATCATTGTACATTCCTTGCTCACAGTGATATTCTTTAAAATGCTTGGTTTTATCCTTCTGTAACACAGTGTACTCAAGAAGGGTACTGGATAGTGATTCATAAACTCTGAGCCCAGGACAGATTGGTAACCCTCTCATCTGACCACCTGATTAAACAAAGCATTGCATTTCACCCATTTATTCCTACACTCAGTGCAGTTATTTGAGAATTTGATTGGAAGATGTTTAAGTCAAATGCATATGAAGAGATAAAACCTCCACTGGTTCTCTTAGCATTTATTCCAATGGTTAATTCCCCACTCCATGCCTGTGCTCAAAAAAACAGGTGTCTAATTTCTCACTTAAAAACATGAAGGATTTATCATGCAGTATTAACAGGTTCAAAATAGTTCACATCATGACTTTTTCCTCTGCTAGCACAAAGAACCATGTAGAAGCTGGTACCTCCTCCAGGTGTGGGCACAAGGATGACAAAACCAAGTCAAGGCATAGGCAATGCCCAAGCCTCAGCACGGCTTCTGTGAGACTCCTCTGGTGTGGGCAGGTGCTGCTGGCATGGGCTGCCTGCCTCGCCTGCTTGCTGTCACCAGTCCCAGACAGAGTCACTGCTCTGGCATCCCCGCTGTGGAATGGGTGGTCATCCCTCACAGACAGGTGAAGGCAGCAGTAAGTGAAGAGCTGAGGTGTCTTCCTATCAAGAAGCCAAAGTCTCCACTCTGAGGTAAGCCTTAGGGGCAAGGCTTCATGCTATTTACACTTTGAAGTCAAGCATGTCTGGGGAATACCTGGCCAAACTCAAATGCACATTGGTTGCTGTGTTGTCTTCCCTGGAGCTAAATCATTAATATCAACAGCTGTGATGTCCTGTGTTCCTCTACTGTGCTTTAAAAATAGGGTTTCCTCATTTGTCTGACCCTACAGTGAATTTGAATTGGCTTATCACTGTAGAAATACTGCATTCCCATTTTGTTTTGCTAAAGTATTGCTCAGTTACTTCAGGAGTGCATATAATTACTACTAATGATTAATAACATTGTTTAATCTGGAATAAATCCTGGGATGACCAGCAGCTCCTCCATTATTTGTTTGAAAGCAAACCCCATGATTGTCCCCAATCCAGGTCCCAGGTTGTCCCAGACAGCAGCAGGAGCACCAGGGTTTGCAGTCTCTGTTTCTGGCCTCCATGAGCTGTGGCAGCCACACTGAAAACTCACATCTAGACTGCTGTGGCTGCAATGGCTCTTTCTGGGAAAAAAAGGGGCAAATTCCATTTCTGTGCTGGGGCAAACATAGGCTGAGTCACATGGTACATGTTCCTGCGAATCACACTGTTTCTATGACTTTCCAGTGCCTGGGACTAAGTGAAGCCCCTGGATGCATTTTCCTCCGAACCTGAGGCTAAAGGATGTGCTGAGACAATAATTCTGTGTCTGCTCTCAGGATCCACCCTTAACTCAAGAGAGGCCCAAGGCTAGGGTTGTCCTCCTGCTAAAACTATCATTCTTGTCTTATGCTAGGGCAAGGCTGTGTAGAGTAGGTACCTCAAGATTATCAGAATATGCCAATATTTCAAAGAGTGTTGTGAGGTCAAACTGGACCAATATCATTTGTAGGTATACACATGCATCTATGTATCTATCTATCTGTCTATTTCTATCTATCTATCTATCTATCTATCTATCTATCTATCTATCTATCTATCTATCATCTATTTATCTATCTACCTAATCCATCTATCGATCTAATCCATGTCTCTATTCTGTCAATCCATCATCTCTCTATCTATCTAGGTTTCTTCTCCAGCTGGGTCATCATGAGGGGTCACCACATGCTAGAGAAATCTTGGTTTTCTCCCCTAAGCCTCAGTAAATGGATTATGACCTCTGTCATACAGCTGCCACAGACAGGATGACACCTGGGTATTGATAAACAACATAGACAGCGTTTACCTATCAGCACAAGTCCCGCAGCTAAAAGCATGAGAAGCATGGCCACAGCTATGGATCCTTCTGTTCCATGCCAAAAGTGTTGACCAGACAATGTCATCTTTGCAAATAGATTTGGTTATCACTGGTCTTGGTGAGACCAAGTAAGCAATCTGTGCACAACACCTCACTCATCCTCTTCCCCTACTTTTTTTTTTATTTCCCTCCTGACACTTCCCTTCTGCCTTCACTGTATAAACTTGCCAATGTTATTAATGCCTTGTGCCTTGTTTCTTCCTGCCTTGACTTTATAAGGCAAGAAGAGAGGAGCAGCCCCTTTGGAAAGAAATAAATATTATTACTACAAGGGGATTAAAACCACACTGCTCCTGGGTTGTGGGCTCCCACATTGCCATTGTGTTTCTGGGAGAGCCAGAAAAGGCAGCTAAAGTCCTTAAACTACTCATATCATACAAGCTATAACATCTGTAAAAGTGTGCCAGGGAGTCCTGAACATCTTGGGCAGATGATCCCATTACACCAATAAATTTCTTCTCTGAACTCATTCTGCTTGGAGGTGATAGGTACGTGTGCAGTCCTATGATGCAGCACAGGCCTTATGTGTGTAAGTCTGGTGTCAGAGGACAGCTATATTTACCACAAATGGGGCTAGTACCTGGCACATCTGACTGCCTGTGTAGGAAAGAGCAGAGGTTTCCCTAATGTGAACTGCTGTGAGCTACTTGACCCTCCATGTATCAGACTGACTGCATCTGGAAAGGGATTTCAGAGTACAGGACAACACAGACAAAATGTTTAAAAGACATTAATATACTGGGGAACAGTGAAAGCAGGAAATTTCATATTTATTTGGTTGAAAGAGCTGTTATAGTTCAGACATCTGCCTTGGCTATGTTGTGCCATTTTAACAGATACATTATCATTGTTGAAAATTTATTTTTAAAAGGACAGGAAAACTGCCAAGAAGGGCTAATGTCTCTGTGCCTTATTGAGGCAGGAGATAATGCTTGGTGCATGACCAGAATTACTAGTTTCTGCTACAGCAGCCTGGATTGCATCTCCTTGGATCTGTATGCTGTGGCAATGGTTGCTGATGTGATCCCTTCTTCCTTTTCACCTAGGCATCTTGTTCTTACACCCTATTTCCCCCCTTCACTGTGCCTTGCACAACTGTTTGTATAGTCACCCAATGAACTAGATCAGAGAACTTACCTGTCTCACCTGTCCTATCTGTCATCCAAGCCAGAACATGGATTCAGCTCTGAACATACAAACTCTTGTGGCAATATGATGGAAGAGGCTTAGGTTAGCAATGAGCTCCTAGAGAAAGACAGGTTACTGCTGGAACTGCTATGAAATATGAAATCCTATTAATGGAAAGTCTCCGGTCCTTCCTCCAGAGTTAGTGGTCACTTCAGGCCAGCACACAGAGAACACAAGTCTGCAGTCCAATCCAATGCCTATTGAGAGGTGTTAATGGGCCCCATTCCTTGACCCTACTTCTCTTGCAGCATCATGAATGTTTAGAGGGTGATGCAATCAGGTAATCGGACAATTTGTGTTAATTTGCTGAAGCACTAAGACTAGCAGGAGCGATTTGATCAGGTGGGATCTTAGAAAAGCATCTTTATGCTTCAAAATGGAAGGATAGACAAACCTAGTCTACTGAAGAAGCTGGAAGAAAAACTAATGCCATAATTAAACCAGTTATCCAGAAGAGAGGGGTAGAAGTGGGGCAAAACCACATAAAGGAAATTTCTACTTCAGGGCACTTGGCTCATTCCGAGGCTTCACCTTCTTTACATACTGCCTGGCCCATCTTTGGTGTTGACTTACCGTCACAGCACCAAACATTGCAAACAAAAGTCCTGGAGGTTGTGAGCACTTGTCCCCCTGTCAGGCTGCATTCCAGCAGCTGCAGGGGTCTCCAGTGAGGACTTCAGCCTTAAAGAAACCTCTCCCAGTAAAAATCCTTAACTGTAAAATGGGAAAGAATTTGCTTTGCCAGCAGGACTTCCCTGACCCTACAGAATAGGTTAGATGTAGACAAACTCTAATGTGCACTTACCCCTACCTACTCAATGACTTTATTTCCAAGGAATTTTATCAGTTTAAATTTCCAAACATAAGTCAAATAATTGTGTGAGAATATCCATTTTTAATATTTTAAGTTCAATTTACTTCTTTAGCACTCTCAAAAATATGATCCAAATTCTCATAATGTCTCTGAAGAATCCAGATAAGAAACACAATGTATACATGAACATTAGATTTTTTTACTATGATTTTTATTCTGAAAATTAGCTTTATGGAATTGTACTGTCTGCATATCAGTCACTCTCCTCACAGTTTCTGAACCCTTTGCTTTATGTCAGCCAAGTCTGACAAAGGTCCCTGAGTCTCAAAGGTATTCAGATTCCTGAAAGTTTCAGGTAAATTCAGTCTAGCAGACTCAAATGAATTCCCCTTCTACGGAAAATTAAGCACAATTACTATTGCCAGCAGTGGTCACCCACTGCACTGGTAGCCATCCTATATATATGCTGGAGTGTGCTGCCTCTTCCTTTTGGTGCCCTATGTGGAATACTGCATTGTTGCAAAGGAGTCAGATGAGCCATCAGGCATGCACAAATCCATAGGAAACTACACCTGCTTGGTTTTCTTGCTCACAGAGAAAAACTGTCCAGTCAGTCCCAATACTGAGACTCCTGGGCTTGGAATGGTGATCTTGTTGTAGTCAGACATCTTATCTCACCCTACAGTCCTATATATACAATATGATTATTAAATTAACAAAATTTCAGTGCTGTTTGAGTAGGCATTGGTTCCACTTCAAAAGCACTTCAAAAGTAGAGAAGAGGCACAGTAGTATATCGAGGACCTGAAAAGTCACAGGTTGTCATGGGTTGTGAGAGCACAGTAGGAAGAGGAATGAGCCCAAGTGGCAGTTAATACAGAGAAAATTTTGAAGTAACACATCTAGTGTTTTCTACTGTTTATTTTTCATATTTGACAAGAAAAAAAAAAGATTCCTGAAAAAAGGTCTCTTAAAATAAATGTTCCTAGGCCAATAAACTCTTTATCTTCTGGTATGGAAGAGGTTATTTACATTAATATCTTGGATGGACAAAGGCTTTACAACTTACAACAGGGTAGATTTTTAATTACAATATGGAAAAGGCCTTTATCTCTTCTGAGAAACCTTTGTGAAAAGCAGTGGCTCAGCTCCCAGGTCTGATTGAGTCAGGGAGGTAGCTGGAACCAGGCACCACTGTGAGGATCCACCAGTCAGACAGAATGGAGTCCACTAAGAGTGGGGATGAGCCAGCCACCACTGCATTTTGGTGGAACATTTTTTCCACCTTCTTCTCAGAGACCTGTATCACATGCATTTCAGGTGGTCCTTTGGCCTCTCTTCTACTTGGTAATGATTTGTTGCTGTAGCTGTTTGACAAACAGCTGAGATGCACCAGAGAGCAATACAGGAAGCGACTGAAGTGCTGTGGAGTGGCATAAATATATGTGAATACTAATGCTACTTACAGGGCACTTTGCCCTTGCTGTGTGACCTGGCACAAGACAGACAGAGCCTGTCTCATGCACTCTATTCAAACAAATTTCCTGGTTCACTTTTTCTCTGGTTGCCTAATCCTTCCTCAATGACACTTAGAGCATAGCAGCTGCTCTTAGGCTCCCAAACACTTGCAGACAGGTTGAGTGCAAGGCCCCAAACAGGCTTTTAACCACCTAGTGCTTGAGATCAGGCTAATAGCCCACACTGCACTTTTGCGCTGAGTCTGTAGAAAGATTATTTTTATTTAAAGTGTAATGTAAACAAAGTTGAG
>VWZD01010890.1:316-11123 GCA_013396695.1 Sakesphorus luctuosus | reverse complement strand
TGATCTTTTATAGGTCCCCAGGCAGTGACCAGTAACAGGTACCAGGATTGTATTGGGTGTAATTCTATAGAAACATATTAATAGATGAACAAAGCAATAATTCTTTTAATTCTATTAGTTCTAATTAATAACTTTATGAACAATTACTACACCACAGACAGAGCCCTCAAAGTTGTAATTTCATGCTATTTTTGCCTCCCTGCATCATATTAAGTCTTTGGTTTCCACACAGGAAGAATAAATAGAATAAACAGCAACTTTGTGATTATTCTCCAGTTCATTCCCATCCCCAGGCCCAGCCCCTCCCCTGCCCCCTCCTCAGGGCAGATGAGATCCCAGCGAACAGCCCCAGACTCCTCCAGGGCAGGTACCTCAGATGAGTTTGCTTTTTTTCCTGGGACTTCCATCTTCCAGGCATCTCTCAGAGCCTCAGTCCCTGACTTTGGACTCTGAAATCCCAGATAACAGCCCCAGCCTTCTCCAGGAAATCTTCCAAGTTGGTTCTGCCCTTTTGGAAGTTGCTCTCTGTTTTGGGATCCACTGGAGACTCCTTTGGGCATCTCCCAGTCTTTTCCTCTCTGAGGTTGTACTTGATATCCCAGGTGACAGCCCCACACTGCTCCAATCAGCCTCCAGAGGATTTTCCTCTTTCTGTGGCTCCTGCATCTTCCAGGATCTACCCGAGACTCCTCCCAGGTGTCTCCCGGTGTCTTTGCAGGTCTCCTCCAAGGAGCTGAGATCCCAGGGAGCAGCCCCAGATTACTCCAAGGAGGCTGCCTGAAAGGAATTTTTCCCTTTTGCGGGAAACTCTGATCTGGATTCACCCCAGACTCCTCCCAGGATTCTCCTGGAGTCTTTTGAGCTCTGGTTTTGAGACCTGAGTTGCTTTCCACAGGCCCAGAATCTCCCAAGGAAAGTGATGCAGGAAGGATTTTTGATTTTCACATTTTACAGATTTTAGGAACACAGTAGCTGTAGCAAAGTAGATCTAGTGTGTTAATATTTCTGGCAGCTTGAGTTTAATGTCTTTCTGTGGCTACCCCCGTCCCAGAACAGTGAGCTCAAATTCCTTAAGCTGTTTAGTCTTTTTTTCAAGGTAGAAGATTGAAGAGTATCAAAAGGAGACATAAACACGAGGCAGTGACCCAGAAGTCAGAACACTGGAAGAACTCCAGAAGCCCAAGGAAGAGGAGGACTGATGAAGAGGGTGTCTCACTGACCCCAGGCTCAATTCCTGAGGGGGTGGGACTGGGACGGGAAAAAGGTTGAACTGGAGATGTGTAAAGTGATGATTGGATAGATCATATTTTAAAAGCCATGGAAATCAGAGCTCACCCACGAGTGCATCAATGTATTCATGGATGAGCCTGAGCACTCGTTAAAGTCACTGCCCTTTTATCTTCTCTCCTACCAAAAGGTGGCTTGGAGTCTTTTTTACAGACTTTTCAGGCATCAAAAGTTTGCAGTGTGTTTTTGATCCCTTGGCGGGACATTTTTGCTGTGGATTCCACCCAAGATTCAAGCCAGGTGTGTCCCAGGGCATCTCCTCAAGGAAGCTGAGTTCCCAGGAAGCAGCCCCAGATTCCTCCAGGGAAGATTCCTGAGATGTTTTGGCTTGTTTGAAAGTAGCTTTTTATTCTGGGATTGACTGCAGACTCCTCCTGGCATCTCCCACAGTCTTTTCGTCTCTAATTCAGGCACTTGAAATCCTTGGTAGAAGCTCCAAGGCAGTTACTCAAGATGATTTTTCTCTTCAGAATGAAAATGCATCCTCAGGGATCCAGCTGGTGCCTTCTCACACATTTCTTGAAGTTTTCATTTCTCTTCTGGGGACCTGAAATCCCAGGTAGCTGCTCCAAACTGGAATTATTCCAGAGATGATTGTCTCATTTTTGTGGTTCCAGGATCTTCCGGGATCTGCCTCAGTCTCCTCCAAAGCTTGTCCTGGAATCTTGAGCTCTGATTTCAGGATCTGAAATCCTGTGTATCAGCCCCAGAATCCCCCAAGGCAGGAACCCAGGATGATTTTTTTTCTTTTTGTAGGTTCTGCATCTTCCAGGATCTACCTGAGACTCCTCCCAGGCCTCTTCTGGAGTCTTTTCCACCATCCCCAAGAGAGCTGAGATGCCAGGGAGCAGCCCCAGAGGTGCAGGGCAGCTGCCCGAGGTGATGGCAAGACAGAGGGAGCTGTGCAGGCCTGGAGGGGCAGAGGGGCTGTGNTGTGTCAGGGGAGGTTTATGTTGGGTATTAGGAAAAGGTTCTGCCTCCAGAGGGCAGTGGGCACGGCCCCAAGGCTGCCAGAGCTCCAGGAGCATTTGGATGGTGCTCTGGGGCACAGGGAGTGACTCTTGGGGATGGGCCTGTGCAGGGCTGAGGGTTGGACTCTGTGATCCTTGTGGGTCCCTTCCCACACAGCACATTCTGGGTTTCTGTGATTCCCTGCATCCTGAGTGCCACTGACAAAGCCCTCATAGCCTCCAGGCCCCTCTGCCTGAGTACCCCCCCCCCCCCCCAACCGTNCAGGGGCTGCCTGGGATGTGCCAGTGCCTGCCACAGGGATGCTCAGGGAACGGGGGGATTTGGGGGACACTTACCTGGGAAGGGGCTGAGCTCTCTGCAAACAACTGACTCTAGCCCTGAATGTAAATTTTAGAAAGTAGTGGAACCCTCTGACAAGAAGACTTTGATGTACTCTTTGGACAAGTCTCCCTCTCCAGGTACTTCATTATTCTTTATAGTGCAGTGCTTTCCCAAATACTGTTCCTATCAACAGTTTGAGATGTGAAACAATGCTCAGAGGACCTTCTCAATTAGTATTAGCACATTTTATGTCTCTACTTCTTCCTCACTTTTTCTCTCTGAAATGTGTCAGCACCTTCCAAATTATTCAGCTTTACTCAGCTGTGCAGCAGAAGCTGTTACTGGGATCTCTGAAACATCTCAGTCTCAGATTCTCCACCCAGGATGGAATCACTACATTTATGCACAAGAACAGGCCTGGACACAGCAGGATCTGCTCATCCCTAGGACTGCCTGGAGTTCCCATCTGGAGAGGTCCCCCACAATTCAGTCCAAAAGTTAATTTGGAAGATGACTCATTTTTGCTCATTTTGGAGTTGGTTGATTTTGAAGGATCTTGACTGAACTCCATCACTTGGTTTCCAATTGACAGACTGTCTCAGATCGGTCTCTCCTCTCATTTACGTGCACAACGAGCTGGGAGAGTCCTTGCACCACCCAGGGGACAAATGGCTTCAGGGCTCTGCTTGCACATCAACACAGCTTTGTTTCACTGCTTCAAACCCACCATCTCCTCTCCTCCCCCTGGCATTTTGAATCACCCTGTTTTTGGAGTAATCTGCTCTGTTCCTCTCTGTGTAAAAACAAAATCAAAAGATGAAAGGAAAACCATCAGTCTTTGTTGCATATATTTTTCTCATGCTTCCTTCTGTGAACTGTGAATTTTGATTTAAAAGCATAACAACTTAATTAATCAGAGATTTGGGGCTTGAATAGTGAGTTTCCTCTACTCCACTGCAGGCACTCATGGGAACTTGTTTTCTCCAGGCTCCCTCCATAGTCAGTGGAGACAAGAGAAGACTCTGGAGGCTGAGTTCTCTGAATCTAAAACTGGCATGCAAAGGAAAGGTTACAAATCTCTTCCTGGCACTCCCCTCTTGCCCTGCATTTAGGTTAGAACATTTGATAGCAATAGCAATGAGCAACTGAACGGAAACAAG
The DNA here is from genome assembly GCA_013396695.1 of Sakesphorus luctuosus. Lineage (NCBI taxonomy): Eukaryota > Metazoa > Chordata > Aves > Passeriformes > Thamnophilidae > Sakesphorus > Sakesphorus luctuosus. Next base: position 7,383 of record VWZD01010890.1, on the reverse strand, counting down.
AGCATTTTGGTGCAGACGGGTGTGAGGTGGGACTGTGTGGCACATTCTGTGATCCATAATAGATTCCAGTGATTATTATTTGTACTAAAAAGACAAGATATACCTGGTTCCTAGTCTACTCTCCACTCTCCTTTCCTGAAGAACTAGCCAGCAAGAAGCTGTGGAAGAAAGCAGGGGATTGCAAAATTGCTTATTTTGAAATGAATGGATTCTCAGGGATTCCCAGTGCAAAAGGCAAGTACTGAGAAGTAGAAACATACAGAGTGGATGTCATTTCATGGCTTAGCATCTGTGCAGTAGAAGAGAGGCTTTTGGCATACAGGTGTGACAGATGTTTGCAACAGGTCTGAGTGAGCCTGGAATTTCCCAGGAATGGGGTGAAATAGCCAACAGCCCCCTTAAAACCCTCTCTTTTGGTGGAACAATTCTTTGTGAGTGTTTGGAAAAGGTAGAAAGAAGACAACAAAATCTCTGAGGACTCTTAAGTGATACGTGAACCAGAAAACTCAGGGTGTGAGAATTGCTTGAAGGACAACCTCTGTGCTATGTCAGAAGACTGCAGGACAGAAAGGAGCAGAGAGGCAAGGATAGAACTTTTGTCCAGACTGTGAAATTATCACCCTTTGTTTTGCCATGTTCCTGTCTCAGCAGAATGGATTGAAATTCAGCCTGGGCCCAGAAAATGAAACAACAGTTACCGAGTTCATCCTTGAGGGTTTCCCAGGGCTTGATCAAAGACTGCAGCTGTTTCTCTCTCTGGTCCTTCTGCTCATGTACCTGACAACGGTGCTGGGGAATGCAACCATCATTTTCCTTGTGTGTGTGGATCATCACCTGCAAACCCCCATGTACTTTTTCATCAGCAACTTGGCCTTCCTGGAAATCTGGTTTACATCCTTCACAAGCATCAAATTGTTTGCAATCCTGAGTTCTGATCAGAAATCCATCTCACCCAGCAGCTGCTTTGCCCAATCCTATTTCTATTTTGCCCTGGGCTGCACAGAGTTAGTCCTGCTTGTGGTCATGTCCTGTGACCGCTGTGTTGCCATCTGCCAACCCCTGCACTACGCTGCCATCATGGAGCCTCAGCTCTGCCTCTGCCTGGTCGTTGCTGCCTGGGCCATCGGCTTCAGCCTCCTGAGCTACCGCCTGCTCTTCCTCCCTGAGCTGTCTTTCTGTGGCTCCAACAAGATCCCCCACTTTCTTTGTGACAACACCCCCTTGTTCAAACTGTCCTGCTCCGACACCAGCCTGCTTTGGAAAATGGACTCTGTTTTCTTATCTTGTGTCCTGATGGTTTTCTTGTGCTTAACTCTGGCATTTTACATGCGCATCCTTTTCTCCATTCTGCATCTTCCAGCAGCCTCTGAGAGGAAGAAAGCCTTTAGTACCTGTTCTTCCCATCTCATCCCCTTATCCATTGCATATGGGAGCTGTATTGCTCTCTACATGAGTCCTTCAGAAGAGGCTTCCTTGAAGACCAACAAAATTGTGGCTTTGCTGAACACAGTCCTGTACCCATTCTTAAATCCATTCATATACAGCCTGAGGAACAGGGCTGTGATACTGGCACTGAACAAATTCCTTGCCAGGACAATAATAAAGCTTTTCCCCTAATCATGATGCATTTCTGGACAGAAATGCCAAGGATCTGCTATCCTGTGTTTAACAATGCCGGTGTATGTACCATGTATGTAACCACCATGCATGGATGCCTTGGGAGATTTAATCTTTTGTCAGACTGTGCCAGGTTAAGTGATAAGAAGCTCATCTCCACACACAGACAGGGCACTATCAGTGGTAGGAGGAGTAACTCAATACTCTTCCCTGGCTGCTCCCAGGCCCATCAATAGAGAGCCATAAGGTCTCTAAGAGTCCATCTCCCAAACAGAGAAGAGCACAGAGGAACTGTGCCAAGTGACAATCCAAATTACAGGCTCCTGAGAAATGGACACCTTGTCCCAGCTCCTTCCAGGGCTGCCCTGGGAGAGTCATCAGTCCTGTTGTCTAGGTTTGAAACCTCTAAGTCACTGAGAGCAGATCACCACTTGGATTAAGGGGATTGTTGCCTAGGAGAGTAGGACACATTCTGGAATGCAGGGGAAGAGCATTTTTGGATAGCACAGGACTTGTGGGAATTTGAGGGAAGGACCCCAATCCATTCAGTCTGTCCTGTCTTCTCATTAAACTTAATTTTTAACATCTTTGTGTAGGAGTGTCTTGGTTTGAGCTGGCAAACCGCCAACCCTCCAAGTACAGGCTCAGAGCCTCCCCCTCCCAACACCCAGGAAAGGGAGGAAAAGAGAGGGGAAAAAAAACCCCTTCAAACTACATTTATACCAACACCACATGTATTTTACCGAAAAGGAAAAGGATTAGAATAATTTACACACTTAGACAAGCTAGAATACAGCATGACACAACTTTTCCACCCCTCAGCAAACACACAAACCCACAATTAAACTCCAATTCGCCCCAGAGGACTCAGTCCCCAGAGAAACAGAACCCGAGCAGAGAGGAGAGAGCCAGAGCAACACATTTTACTTCCCTTAGAGCCAGTGGTGGGCCAGGCCCTCTCCATCTCCTCTGGGACAGCATCTTGCGTCCTCCCCCCGAGGAAGCTGTGGGGTGACTGACCAAACCACTCTCACACTGATTCTACTTCCTGGGAAAAAATGATGTCGTAATACAGTATAGAATACAATACTACTGGCCAGAAGAAGTCAGCTGGTAGTTCAACCCAGCTCAGATCAGCTGACAGCTTCAGGCCTGGTCTAACCTCAAATTTGGGCTCACAAGGGTGAACCCACAACAAGGAGTTAAACTATTCTGCAACTCTTGTGTAAGCAAATCTCAAATCTGCGTGAGTGTGTGAGCATGGGGATGTGAGTGCAACAGCTGGAGGAGGGCCAGGACATCAAACAGCCCTTATGTCAATATGGGAAACTGAGCAACCAGAGGGACTGGAATNGTCTGTGTGTGTCTCTGTGAGTGTCATGTGTGTGACTGGTGGGGTCTGTACTGGCACCTGGAATGGGGCTGTACCCCCAGGGGCTCATATGTCCAAACGTTTGCCACTGGTGACACTGGTGTAAGCTACTGAGCAGGTGGGTGACAGAGCACAGTGCTGGAGGGATCCACCACGTACAGGTACACCTGTGCAATAGAGGGGTTCAGACTGCACTAGAATAATTCTGTTAAAAGGGATGTACAATGATCAAACTGCCTGACCCTTTCAGTGTGGACCACAATTACAGCATGTGATCAAGGGCACTGTCCAAATGTCTCTTAAACACTGACAGGTTTGGAGTATCCACCACCTCTTCAGGAAGTCTGTTCCAGAGTTTGACTACACTCTCAGTAAAGAAACACTTTCTGTTGTTCAAACTAAACCTTCCATGGTGCAGCTTTGAATCATTCCCACATGTTCTATCACTGGATATTGGGGAGAAGAGATCAGCACCTCTCTCTCCATGTTCCCTCCTCAGAAAGCTGTAGAGAGTCTCAGTCTCCTTTACTCAGAACTAGAGCAGCCCACAGTCCTAAGATGCTTCTCACAGAACATGCCTTCCAGCCCTTTCAGCAGCTTTGTTGCCCTTCTCTGGCAGCATTCCAGGACCTTAACATCCTTCTTAAATTGTGGGGCCCAGGACTACACACGGTACTCAAGGTGAGGTCACCCCAGCACTGAATACAGCAGGACAATCACCTCACTGACCAGCTGGTTTTACTGTTTGATGCTTCCCAGGATGCTGTTTGCCCTCCTGGCTGCCAGGGCACACTGCTGACTCACACTGACCCTGCTGCCCAGCAGCTCCCCCAGGTCCCTCTCTATAGGGCTGTTTCCAGCCACACCTCTCCCACTTACACTTGGGCCTAGCTTTACTCTTTCCTAAATGCAGAATCCAGTATTTGGACTTGTTAAATTTCATCCTGTTGGTCACTGCCCAATGCTCCAATCTATGTAGATCCGTCTGCAAGGCCTCTTCTTGCTCAGGAGACCCAACAACACCTCACAGATTTGTATCATCAGCAAACTTGATGCTGCTGCTTTCAATCCTTGCATCCAGACTGCTGATTAGGACATTGAGGCCTGAGGAACATGACTGTGACCAGCCACCAGCCAGATGCAGCCCCCTTCATTGCAATCCTTTGAGCTCTGCCCTTCAGCCAGTTCACCACCCAGTGAACCCCCTCATCCCACAGCAGTACAGCTGGTCTAAAAGGCTGCTGTGACTGACAATATCTAAATCCTTGCTAAAATCCAGGAAAACCACATTGACGGCTTTCTCTCCATCCCCTGGGAGGGTGACCTGGTCACAGAAGGATATCAAATGAGTTAAACAGGACTCTCCCTTTCAGAACTCATGTTGACTGTGCCTGACAGCTGCCTTATTCTTTAAATATCTTTCTGTAGTGCTCACTATGGTCTTCTCCATCGTTTGCCCAGGAACTCAGGTTGGCCCAACAGGTCTGGATTTTCCTGGGTCTTCCCTCCCTCCCTTTCTGTAGATTGGAAAAACAGGGACCAGCTTCCAGTCAGCAGGGACCTTCTCCTGCTCCCAAGACCTTTGGTAGATGATCAAGAGTAGTTCTGCCATAACATCCACAAACTCCCTTCTTATTTTGGGATAACCACCTTCAGCAAGTTTCAAGCCAACATTTCCCCCAAATCTCCTCTTGCTGTGAAGGTTCTTTAAAATAGTCTGGCCAGTTCCAACTGTAATTGAGCTTTGGCCTTTCCTGTCATCTCCCTGTATACAAGAATCCCAGCTCTGCAATCTTCCTGTGCAGCCTGACCGTGCTTCCAGAGATCATACAATTCCTTTCTCCTCTGGAGCTCCACAAGCAGTTCCCTCTTCACACAAGCTGGTCCCTGCCTTGGTTGCTTCACTTGTGACTCAGTGGAGTATCCTGGGCCTGAGTTTCTAGAAGGTGGTTCTCCAAGACTGAGCAGCACTACAAGGGAGAGGGAGGGGACTGTGCTCCACGCACAGTGCAGAGAGAGCAGAGTGTGTGCAGCTGCAGAGGTGCTAAAGGTGAGGAGCAGAGCTGAACTGGCAGGGTGAGGTGGGCTCATGCTGAACTGATACAGGTTGATTTGTTTTGTAATTTGAAGAAGCAGAAGATTTTTGTGTGGAAATATGGAGTGAAGATTCAAGCAAGTCTGGAGGCAAGGGCACTGTGGATGCTTAGGGAGCATTAGCAAAGCTCTGGAAGAAGCTGGGTGAGTTGTGGGAAACACACAGGAACTGACAAATACTCAGAAAATGTGTTGGAAGACAGACACAGCGAGAATAGAGGGGTGCCAGTAAAGCTGAGGAGTTCCTGGGTCTGAGTAAGGCCAAGAAGCAGAGGGGATAGATAAAGTCTGCAAGGGAACAGGCACAGCCACGGGACAGTCGGACAGGCTGTGGTGGGGGTGACCAAGGTCCTTGTAGGGGCTGGGACACCCTCCCAGGACTGAGATCCTTGTCCTGTGGGCTCTGGCTGCTGCCAGTCCCGCTGAGGCTCACAGGAGGACACAACAGTTCCTCATGTCCCCAGGGCTCTGCTGTCCTGTTTGCTCCACAGAGGCCAGGAGGGGCCACCCTGGTGCCCTGCCCTCAGCCCTGCACACCCTCCCCTCCCACTGCCCCCAGGAGACTCCCATGAGGGAAGAATCCCCTTGCTCAGGGCACAGAGATCAGGGCTTTGATGTCTTGACTGATGAAACATATCCAAGGTGTTTCAAGGCTGTCAAGGTCCCTGGCAATGGGCTTTTTGATGGTTGCCATGGAAATTGACTGCAGCAATGGGTCTCTGTGCAGATTGTAATGGCAAACTGCCCTAGCAACGGGGCCTGAAATGGTTGCCATGGCAGCCACCCGTAGCAACGGCTCTCAGTGCAAGTGTCCATGTCCCCAGCTCCCGGCAATGTGTTTCTGTGAGAATTCCCATGACAGCTGCCCCATCTGCTGGCTGACATGGAAACATTCCCTGGCCAAGCATCGCTGTGTCTAGTTGCCATGACGACATCACAGGTTTCCACAGCAACTGAGCATCACAACTGGTCCAAGTCTTGGTTGCCATGGCACTGCACTTAGGAAGGGGTCCATTGCAGGGGTTGTTCTCATGGCAACGCCCCCAGCAACAAGTCTTCATGGAGCTGCCATGGGACCAAGGTAAGCAACAGGTCCTCCTGCTGGTTTCCATGGAAACTCACCACAGGAATGGGAAATTGTGATAGTTGCCTGCTGTCTTGGGTTGAGCTGGCAAAACGCCAACAGTCCCAGACAGAGTGAAAAGGGAAGAAGAGGGAGAGGGAAAAAAACACTTTAAACCAGGTTTATGCTGAAAATAACTACATGTATTTATACAGAAAAGAGAAAAATAAAAGAGATCTACAATACAGCACACACTTACACAAGTTATATATAACAAGAAGTAGCTTCCCACTCCCCAGTAAGCACAAATGTTACCATTTTAACTACGAATTATTCTAAAGAAGTCAATTCCCCCAAAGACAGACTTAAGCAAAGAGAAGAACTAAGAACAAACATTTTACTTCCCTAAGATAACTTGATGGTGAGCCGGTGCTGTGGGCTTGGGCCTCCCCATCCCTCCTGACACAGCACTGTGTGTCCTGCTGGGACCACAGCTGTGAAGCAACTGCCCAAGCCCCTCCCACACACTGGATTTTAGTTCTTTTGAGATGATGTAGTATGGTGTGGAATACATTATTATTGGCTAAAAGAAGTCAGCTGTTAGCTAGCTCAGCCCAGATCAAGTCAGCTGACAATTCTAGGCCTAATCTGAACTTTAAAGCCTAAATTTAGGCCCACCTGGCTAAACCTATAACAGGAGCTCTCAGGGCCCAAACAGCTCCTACTCTGTCCTGGGGCTTTCCCATGATGCTCTCATGGCTGAAATATAAAACCACAAAAACATGATAATCCCCCAAACTCTCCCCCTTTGGCATTTTTGCAAGCCTGTTTCTTTCCTCAAGGCTGTTTTTTCTTCAGTGTTTCCTGTCCCAGCCTGTGCTCAGCCCCATTATTGCTGTGACCTCCCACATCAGCATATTT
>VWZD01010889.1:24550-34613 GCA_013396695.1 Sakesphorus luctuosus | reverse complement strand
TCATCCCACCATGTTTCTGTGTCACATGAATCTAGTGATCCCTATTCTTTAATATAATATGGAAGAAAGCATCATAAATTGAATTGCTACAATTGTAGGATATTTGTGCAATTGTAGTATATATAAGTGATTCCAAACAAAGCCTACTCTCAGTTTACTTCAGTCTGAGCTTCAAGGCTCCTTAAGTTCCCTTTTTTTCCTGTGTTGGAACGGTATATATTGATCCATTTTTATCTCCAACTGCTACAGTTACTGACCTCTGCAGCTATCCTCCTAGGTCATGTGCAGGATGTAAGTGTCATAAAAATAAACCGTTCTAAATACAGAAGTTCTATAAACAGTGCAATGGGAACAATTGCCTTTCAATTAATTTATGGATTTTTTTCTTGAGGTGTTTTACAGTTTCAGCAATAGCAAAAAAAGTCCCAGTTATTAACCCTTTGGTGCAGAGGTGAAACCTGAAGCTGCGTGAACATTGCTTTAACTGATGTCATTCTCTGCTGGAGACAAAGCTCTTCAGTCTCAACTAGCCCCTTTGTTTACACTACTTTAAAAGATGACTATGCAAAATTTGCTTCAGAATGGGATTTCTTACAGCAAAGAAAGGTCCTGCTTTGTCGTATGTATTCTGACTGGAAAGAAAGGATGTTTTCTGGTCATGTTGGCAAGCCTGTAGGGGATGTGATTTAATTTCTCTGTCCTGTTACTGAGTAAATAAGGAGCTGCGGGAAAGGATTTCAAGTAACTTTCTTGCTAGTGGATGAGGTAATTTCAAAACACAGATATCTCTCTTACCCAATGAAGCCACGTGCCAGCTGCTACTTAGGATAAACTAAACTCCAAACAAAGATCACAACTTTTTTTGTTAAGTTATCCATAAATTTCCAGAATGCGACCTTAATCTATAATGAACTGTTGAGTCAGATTATTCTTAGCCAAAATAAAAGGGAAAAGGTTGTGGTAAATAAAGTTCAAATTGCAAAAATACAATTAGTTTTGTCAGGCCTAAGGTAGTCTCTTATACAAAGTGCACATTCTGATTTACTGGTAAATTAAAAAATTACATTATGCAAAATTCCCCTCCGGGGTACCCTCAGAAGGTGCCTGCTCTCTCAAAGCATAGTGCGCTCTGAGACAGACAGCTACATTGCAACACACAGCAGAATTTTGTGTAGGGACTAAGGTCCTACACATCTTTTTTTTCACTTCTGAAGCCTTTGCTAGTGATGCCAAACAAGAATAAACCTTTCATGTTGAAAATGTCTATTGTCTCAGTAGTGTTAGTGGATATTAACTATGAGACTGCATTACACAATCAAAATATTTTATAAATTAGCTGTTGTCATGGATCGTTTTGCAAAACAGTAGACATTATTAGTAACAAAACACCCACTTGATTAAAGGAAAAAGTTACACTAAATAGGACATAGAGTTGGTGTCCAAAAATGCTTAAATCTGCAGAGTTTCACAAGGTCTGCAGCATCATTTGAACTTTATCATTGGAACCAATCTTTATTCCAAACTTTTTCTGTTTTTATAGCTTTGGTACATAAAGGCTCAGGATTCAAATCCATCAAAGAAAAATCCAATTATTTTTCATTTTCATAGATTAATAGAATCATGACAGAAAATGCTGAGTTGGAAGGAACCCATCATGATGATTGAGTCCAACTCCTGGCCCTGCACAGGACACCCAAGAATCACACCATGTGCCTGAGAGTGTTGTCCAAATGCTTCTTGAAATTAGATAGGCTTGGTATTGTGACCACTGCCCTAGGGAACCTGTTCAGTCCTCAAACACCCTCTGGGTGAAAAACCTTTACCTAAGATCCAAACTAAGCCTCCCCTGTCTCAGCTTCATGCCATTTCCTCAAGTCCTGTCACTGATCATGAGAGTGAAGACACCAATACCTGACCCTTCGCTTCCCCTTTTGATGATAATGCCTGCAATGAGGTCTCCCCTCAGTCTCCCCTTCTCCAGATGAACAGACCAACTATCCTCAGCCACTCCTCACATGGCTTCCCCTCAAGGCCCTTCACCATCTTCATTGCCTTCTTTTGGACACTCTTTAATGGCTTAATATCCATCCTATATTGCAGTGCCCCAGACTGCCCCAATATTGCAGGTCAGGCTGCTCCAGTGCCGTGGAGAGCAGAGCAGGAAAATCTCCTCCCTTGACTGGCTGGTGATGCTGTGCCTGATGCCACCTAGGACATGGTTGGCCTTCCTGGCTGACAAGGCACTGCAGACTCATGGCCAACTGGCCACCAACCAGGACCCCCAGGTCCCTTTCCTGGCACTGCTTTCCAGTGTCTCATTCCCCATTCTCTCCACATAACCAGGATTTCCCTGTCTGAGGTGCAGAATTGGGCATTTGCCCATGTTAACCTCCATACAGCTGGTGATTGCCCATCTCTCTAGTTTGTTGAGGTCGCTCTGCAGAGCCTCCCTGCCCTTGAGGGAGTTGACAGCTCCTCCTAATTTAGTGTTGTCGGAAAACTTACTTAGTGATTTTAATTACATTTAATTACCTTAGTAGTCAAAACGTGTAGATATTCAGAACAAAAAATAAGACAATTAAGCAACCCCGACAATTCATTCAATGGCTAATCATTTCTTTTCTGTAGCTGTAGAATGCTGCAGTGGTATCTTCACTGTATTCCAATACGGTATAATAGTAATTAAATAAATATTAAATATCTCCACTATTATACCAAAGGACATGGCTTATGTGCAAAGGTCTCCAGAAGGTCTAGTCTCTTTTCATTCTTACTGAAAGTCTCCTGTTAGCTATGGAAAGTGATGGACAGAAGGTCTGAATCAATGAAACACCACTGAAGTAAATAAAATAATAGTTATTTCCTCCTCATTAACCATTACAGTTCCTTATTAACTTCAGATTTCTATATTGCCTTTCTTTATCTGCTTCTTCTATAGATATGGGTAGCTAATACATCTTAATAAATATTTATACAACACTGAGCACAGTAAAAAAATTACCTTCATATTTTTTCGTAATAAGGCTGCTAGAAATTGCAGCAAGGAAAATATTCCATTCACAGGAAAAATGTCGATTAGAACCTCTGCAGCACCTTCAGTATAGAGATTGCCTGAGATATCAGCCTGAAAGTTTTTGGAGCTATATAACATTAGATTTAACAACAGACCACAGAACATTACATCAAAGACATTTCACAAAAGGTCATTTATTTTTGAGTCATCAAAATATGTTGCCAAAGAGTATTTAAGCTTCCATTAAGTATCAATTTTTGTCAAATTTTTTTCCAGAATGAATAACATCCTCAACATTCCTAAATGGCCACAATGATTTTATAAATGTTATCTGTAATACAGCACTGAAAATTCTAAAAACATTCTTCATTTACATGGAAAAATTCTCCAGATAAGGTTAATGAGCAAACTAAAAATCTGGTGGAACTAATTATTTTGAAGTATGACTTGACAATTAAATGTATTTATAAAAGTCTAACTTTTACTAATGAAGCAAGGGATAAGTTAGGCACCAACTCATTATGTTTTTAATCCAAGCTGAAATATTACCAAGCAAGATGTAGCTCCAAGGTGTCTGTGACATTCAGATTGACATGCATCATAATATTCTTGTGGTACATGTAGCTCCTCTAGAAGTCCCACCTCAAGCCCTCATAATGCTTCAGGTTTTCTCCCTGCTCTAAGAAATGTTCTTGCTGATAAGTAGAAGTGAACTAGTCTGCAACTTATCATGATTTTTCAATGGAGTAAAGATATTGAGGAATTATATTAATTAAATGTAATTTAATGAGTCCACCAGGCAGCAATGGACCATTGCAGCAAAAGAGGCTACAATTATCCTGGGATGAAGTAAGAGAAGTACAGCCTGGGCTGAAATAAAGGGAGTACCCCCTTACAGAGGGAAATGATCACAGAGAGAGGTAATCCTTTCCCTCTGCTCAGCATTGGTGAGGCCACATGTAGAGTGCTGTGTCGAGTTCTGCGCTTTCCAGTATGAGAGAGACATCGACATACTGGAGAGAGTCTAGTGAAGGGCTACAAAGATGAGACCTAAGCATCTCCTCCTCTTGAAATAGAAGGGGAAAAAAAAGAATAAGGTGTAAATGGCTACATACTTGTGATAGATGTTACAGATAAGGACATGAGAGTATTGGCTTGTTATGTCTTCGATGATCCATTCCACTTCCCATCTGTTCTGCATACCTGCTGTCTGAAGTAAGCATTAGGCTGCTATAAAAATGTGTGTTGTCACCTTTTCTGGCAGTGTTCAAGGAATGAGAGATTACTCCAGGTTTAAAAGAGACACAAAAAAGTGCTAATACAGAGTACTGGGACACCTGAGCTTGAATAGTGAGTATGTTTGATCTGCCACTGTCTAGAAGGGTTTGCTCAGCCTGGAACTGCAGCTGTGACAGTCAGGAAGTGCCTGACTGATGAAAAGACACAGAAACAGTACAGCTGTTTAGTCTGAAGAAGTAAACAGGGTGCAGGAGAGTTAAAGACTGCAAACAAATTTAGGCATTTACCAGTTTCCAGCTTGAGAATTGCAGAGTTGTGACATTTTATAAAGTAGTTTGATAAAGGCACACAATGGAATACCAAGTGGTTATTTGTGATTGTAGAAAACCAGATAGATTTATTTAAATTATTGCTTCCAGGCCTGTCTGAAGATAAGCACTGAAATGAATAACTTGTCAACATGCTTCTTTTAACTTTTGAAAGCAATATTATTGAAGTTCCACTCTAGTTTTGGCTTAACCTATAATGTTTAGCTATTTTTATTCAGTAAAACTGGAATATTCAAGTCGCCAAATGTGAGTGGACAGTGTAAATAAGCACTTTATTCTAGTACATTATTTACATATTTTGATATCAGTTTTGGGCTGTTCAGTCTAATATGGTACTTTGTCCTTTCAGTTACATGGACCTGCTGGAACCACAGATGTTATGCTGCAGCAGGTTTCATGTTACTTCAGGGATCTCAGCATGAAAAGTTGATTTTAGGTGATGGTGACTAATTGAGTCAGTATTTTGTGATTCAATGCAAGGATAATTAGGGAAAAGAAATGTAGTTTATTTACCTAATAGATGCTTTATTCTCAAATTTATTTCTTTTGGTTGTTTTTTTTTTTTGTTTGGTTTGGTTTGGTCGGTTGGTTTGGTTTTGGTTTTGTTTGTTTTTGTTTTTGAAAAGAGAAACAAGTGCAACATCATAGCAGCCTCCACATGTTTCAGCATCATAGTTCAAACCTGGATTGACTCCTAGTTCAGTTTTAGTCTATTGGACTAGATTGTGGAAATTCAAATGTTCTGCATACCAATAAAACAAAGCAGTGAGTGATATGACAAGCTGGTCTGTGTTCAGATCAATTAATTTCGTTCTAGTTAATTGGTTAGAACAATGTTTAATTGAATACAGTACTGGATTTAGTTTGTAATGTGCCTTCTGAGATGAATATATGTATTTCAGTGCAAAAAGTATGGAACGTTTTAAAACAGAGTATTAAGAAAATACATTTTCTTAGGAACAGCAGGCAGGTTGTGCAGCCAAGGGAATTGTGTTAGACTGACATTCTTGGGTTACTGAAACCAATCCAACACAGAACTTTAATAATCTCTAAATCATTAACTTTCCAAACTTTCTGATAGTTTATGATAAACTAGTGAATTTTGTCAGTCCTGTTTCTGGAAAGAATAGATATGTTCCTTAAAACAATATACTACCCGGAATAGTTGATTATATTTACTGTCTGAACTTTGGGATAAATGAGTTTGAGAAAAAAATCAAAATATGCAGTAACTTGTAGTAGAAGACTGAATTACATGGCAGTACCACTTTGGTAAGGATTGTTTCCTGGGTTCTTAGAATTTGAAAGGTGAAAGGAAAGACTTGATCCTTCCTGCTTAATAATTCACAAGAATCTGTGATCAATTTTCCCTGAAGATATCAAGAGAAGGGTCTTATTCTGCATACACACAACCCCTAACCCATATTTGCCCAATTATTATGAGATCATTATGAGGACTTTTCTCCGGAGATTTTGTGACAAAGGTAACTCATTTCTTGTCTCTGGGCTTTATTTGCCTTGTCTTTTTGGGGAAAAAATGTTGTTAAAGTATCCTGTAATGAAGTGAAACAATTCTCCTGTTCTTTCCTATAGCCAACTCTGGGACCATTGTCATAACATAAGGATAATTTATCCTCCTGTCTTTAGGGCTGGCACATAATTACTCTGTAGGTTTTTGCTCTACATAGGGAGGACTATTGCTTTGTCGTATTGTAACACCCAAGAGTTTTTGGCTGCTAAAATAATTGTCATTGCATTGATGCTGAAGAGAAAAATGAAGTTTCATCCTAGTGTACCTTTTGCTCTGAAGCCTGCTTACCTAAAGAGGATGTATCAGTCTGTTGTTGGTTTTGAACCCTTTATTACCAAACTGAAACCATGTCCTCTCCCCCAGTGATGGCTTACCTCATCTGAGTTATAAAACTTTGCAAGCACATAAAATTATTATGAGCGTTTCTTATACCTCATAGGACTTCTCACGGATGACAGAAGGATAAAGATTTGTATATTCTCAGCTTGATTTCTTCTTTCTGTACCTACAACAGTTTTTCCTTTTGGATTTTGCTGTATTTTACTCTATAACTTGCATACTCAAATCCTGATGTTGTGAACAAGAGAAAAGCAATGGCAACTAGAGAGAATGTAACTTGGATAATGAAGAAGTTTGGCTGTAGTGCCAATAAACTTAATAACTATGAGCTTTAGAAGTGACACATTATGTCTAGAAGGTTCATGTATTTCAGATGTAATTCTACAGTATTAAATCCCCCCAAAACAACACGTGGGTTTACCAATATTATAATATTTTTTCCTGGGAATACACACTATTTTAAAGGAAGTCTGTGCCTAAAAACATTGTAGCTTACAGCAAGTTAGAGAAATGGGGAGGAACCACAAACTAAGGTATTTTTAAAGGCTTAAATCCATGTATAATTTAATACCTCTTGTACAGTGTAGCAATAATTAGCTCTGATATTTCACAGAATAAACTAATTATTCCACAACCCAATTTACTGCAGAACAGGGAAGAATATTAAAAGGGTTTTGAATAATGAGGCACTAATTTTAGTTTCTGCATTATTTCTATTAGTGATGATTGTTTCTTTTATGGAGATTTCAATTGAAAGATTGCAAAGCTACCACAGTGAAAAGGAGCCAACGAGCACACCTTGTTTGAAATATGTTTTGTGAACAAAAAAATCCCTTAATAAAAAAATGAAGTGGCAAGTTTCATGCACTATCTTAATCCAAATCAGCTAATTAATATAAACGTAGATTTAAAATGGAAACATGAAATGTCCTAACTTAATATTTAAGGATTTAGTTGTGGGGTGCTTGGTGAAAATTAAAAAGTTTGAGTTGGGGTTCTGAATTTTATCTGAATAAATAATACCTCAGTGGAAGCATGTTTCCTCAGCACTGTTATTCTTTGTAATTCAGCACAGTTTCATGTCTTTTCTTTAATTGCAATCAGAATGGATTGTTGCTAGCAGGTTGACTATGGGCAATTCATTGCAGAAGAACTGGAGAGGCTCCCAGGAGAAGTTGTCACGGATTCCACTCTTAAAATTTGGATGTGTTTAAGGGCAGATAGGCATAAAGCCCATGGAAGCAGCTGCCTATAATTCTCAAGTTTGTCAGTTGGCAATGCTCCCTCATACCCAGAAGAGCTATTAGCGTCATAGATGCAAGTTGGCTGCTTTCATGTCAGGTGAAGACACCTTGTCCTGCTGGAAATCCTCAGCTACCTGCTTGGACCCAGAATATCAGAAATTAGTGGTGGCAGTGGGCAGAATTTAAATTGAAAATGCATAAATCTTGTATGGGGTTTTTGTGTGTGAGTGGGGTTTTTTGTTTGTTTGTTTAGTTTGGTTTGGTATTTGGTGTTCAGGGGGTTTATTTTTTATGTGTTTTGGTGAGGTTTTTTTCATTTTTTGTTTGGTTGGTTGGGGGAGGTGTTTGCATTTTTTTCCCTTTTTTGGGAGTTTTGTTTGTGCAGTTTTTTAAAATTCCTTGCACTTGTACTAGTGAGAAAGTCACTTAATTGCTTTTTTATCTTTGGTGCCATGAGGCAGTACTTTTGGAGGGAGAGGTTCCTGCTCTGGTATTGGCACCTGAGTGTGCCTGATGCAGAGGAGGTCTTTGGTGTGTTTGTCAAGCTGTGAAGAGAAGAGCAATGTACAGATAACTGAAAAATATGGAAAGAAACACTTTTTCTAGGGATGTATAGGAGACAGTGCAATGTATGATGGAAACATTAGTGTCTCTCGTGTTAAACTGAGAAGGGCTTAGAGGAGGCAACTTGGTCTGTGTCTTCTCTTTTATTGTGATCTGGCTTTATTTTTGCAAACAAACCGTATATTCCAGTTACAGGTGAGATGCATCTTGAAGTCAGAGCTTAAAGCATTGGCTTTTGTGCTCTTGAAGGAGGCAGATTCATGAGCCCTACCTGGACTGACATATCTCTCTGGCCAGTGGCTGTGGGGATAAGGGTCAGTCCTGGAGAAGGCTTCTAAGGATTGCTCCATGAATCTTCCTACTGGGAAACCTGGAAGGGCCTGACAAAGACTTTCCAAAAAGAAACACTTGGCTAATTAGAAAGCAAAGGAGATAAGAACATGGCTGGCTAAGAAACACAGATTTTTCCAGGAGAAAATGGTTGGAGCTGTGAGGTTGCAAAAGCCAGAGAAATACATGGAGTTTACTCTTAATTACAGTGTTGAAGGTGATTCAGCCCTACTTGCTAGCAAATTGAATGAAATGATCAAATGAAATTAAGAGGAATGATCTCTTTCTTTTCAATGAGAAGTTCCCAACAACATATTTTCCCTGGGAGATAGCAAGTTGTGCTGAAAAGTGTGATACTTGTATGTTAAAGTAACACTGAGCTGTTCAACACTGTTGAAGCAATTCTCAGTTCAGCATTTACTATTTTTGATGTAGCATCTTAGGCTTTGTTGTATCTATATGCAGAAGAAAAATCTTTTCTGTTAGCCAAAGTCATTTTCTATACAGACTTTTTGGATGTAACAAATAGATATATTTGAATCATAGCCCTGCTCAGTTATTTTGAGATCCTGTCTATAAAACCTCTTTTAGAAAACTATGTCCAAAGAAAACTTAGGATTGTCTCTCCATTCATGTGGATTTAAACTTCAGATGGCACAGCTATAAGCCACTTCATAGCAGGAAAAGCCATGATAAAATAAGAAATTACCAGTCCAGAATGTTGCTTGGCTGATAGCATCAAATTATGCATTCATGCACAGTACCAGCTATTCACAGTGGGACCATGAATCACCAAAAGAACACTATGTTGTGCAGAAGGTCCCATTCAAATTATGTCCTGACATCTTCCAATTTTAACTCTCAGTCTCCCCTTTACTTAACTGTATATCTTTAACTTTCTGTAATAGTAAATAACCAATTTATTGAAATTGCAGTGCATGTCTGGATTTTTCATTTTCACTGTTGCTGAAGAAATTTGTATCTTTAATTTTTGGGGTTTTTTTCCTTTTTTTTTTTTTTCTGTCTCTGTACATCTAGACAAGGTATGTATTTATGGCCAAAGCATATTGAACAAGTAAGGCAATTACCATGGTGCATGTGGATACAAAAACATTTTGATATTTAAAGCAGAGTACAAGTAGTTGTTGGTAGTATTCAAATGTCTCTTGTTCTGTTTGATGCATTTCTTCTCCTAAAGGTCCTTTTCTGCAAGCTGTAAATCAGCTTTGTGGCAAACTCATGAGAAAATGAATCACCCTGTTCATAACACCTACTTTGCCTCAGTTTCTACCGGTAAGAAATGTGCCCTCAAGACAACTGGCCTCTGGAGCTGGTAGACAGGGAGAGGGGAGCTGAATAGCCCTCCTGTATTCCAGGAGGATATAGTTAGCAACTCACTGAGCCAGCTGGATCCTAACAAGTCTATGGGACTAGACGGGATCCATCCCAGGGTGATGAGGGAGCTGGCAGAAGA
>VWZD01010889.1:1069-16307 GCA_013396695.1 Sakesphorus luctuosus | reverse complement strand
TGTTTAGCCTGGAGAAGAGGAGGCTCAGACGTGACCTCATCACTGTCTAGAACTAACTGAAGGAAAGTTCTAGCCAGGTGGGGGTTGGTCTCTTCTCCCAGGCACTCAGCAATAGGACAAGGGGGCACGGGCTCAAGCTCTGCCAGGGGAAATTTAAGTTGTAGATCAGAAAAAAATTCTTCACAGAGAGAGTGCTCAGGCATTGGAATGGGCTCCCCAGAGAGGTGGTGGATTCACCCTCCCTGGAGATTTCTAAACGCAGATTGGATGTGGCACTGAGTGCCTTGATCTAGTTAATGGACTGGAGTTGGACCACGGGTTGGACTTGATGATCTCGGAGGTCTTTTCCAACCCGATCGATTCTATGATTCTATGATTCTATGATTCTATGTAAGAATCTCAAAAAATACTGTTTCTTCCTTGAAAGCATGAGAAATCACATACACTGTGTATTCCACAAACACACAAATTTGAGTGTTGATTCAGAGTTTTGACCAGTGAAAATTGTATCTATATCAATTAATGTTGGTAATTAATTCTTGGAGTCATTAGTTCTGTTGGCTGTCAGTGTACTATTAATCGTACATGTATACATATATATCATGTATATAGTAAATGAATTAAATTGCTCCTAAGTGTAATTGAGATTTCTGCATATTGTATTTCAATAATTAAATAGTCTGTGGCAATTTAATCTTACCTTAAGAACTAAGTAAATTGTGAGTACTGTATTAAAACAGCAACAGAAATGACAAAAACTTTTGCACAATTATTTTTAGCATCAGTTAAAAGTTCCTGATGGAGGTCCTGATATTTCTCTGAGCTAGTTTTTGCTTGTGGGAAGTGATTTCAAGTGATATGGGAATAATCAGTCCTTACAAACAGACTAAGAACAAGTGTGAAAAAGGTAAACAGGAAGGTGAAAATATTATAGTAAAAAGAGTACACAAATGTTTCGGACAATGGTTAAGAAAAAAACAAGGCAAAGTTGAAAGGAAACTGGTGTTCCTAATATGGCACAGCTTATGTGAGATCAGATTTTACAGACTGCATTTTACTGGAACAAAGTATGAAACCTGTCAAAAAGTGGGATCTTCTTAACTGTCAAACTGAACAAGGCTTAAACCTCACTGGAGAAAGCTCAAATAACATATGACAGCAATAGTTTATCAAGGTCTTGTCACCAGTCTGATGCTTACACTGTTACCCCATTACCTGAGTTGTCTTGTTCAGAAGTAGAACAAGTTTCTTTATGTCATACAGTAATATGACATGAAAATGTGTGATTTAAGGTAAATAAAATCTTGTTACCAATTTTTTTCATCCACATAAATAAAGGGGGAAAAGGGAAGATAAAATCAAAGATATACAAGGGGAGAGAAAGAAAAGAGGAATATAATGGTTTGTCATCTGATAAAATGATAACATGTACTGTGAATGTTACTGTAAAAGTGTTGGTTGCCAACACTGAAGAGAAAGATTGGAGAAGTAAAAGAAAAGTTCTGGGGAACACCCACAGAGTGAAGATAAAAGAAGGACAATTACCATCACATAACAGTTTGAAAAATTATTCAGATTGTGAAATACGAAACAGTAGAGTGATGGGTGTTAGATAAACTGTTTGCTTTAAAGCAGCAGTAAAGAGCTCTCTGCAGGGTGGAAAAGAGCTAAATAATCAGACAACAATAAGTGGATGAATCAGGGCTTTCACAGTTGGTCTGAGGTAAGTCATTAATCACGAGAAGACCCAAAAAAGAGGCCATGCTTGAAAAAGGTTGTGCAACATGATCAGCCTGGATAGGACACTGCACAAAATGATAGATACTTACCTCAAGTCTTAGAGAAATGTGGAAAGAGGGAACTCACACTAATTTAACAGAACAAAAGTTGAAATCATGTGGAATTTTCTAACTAACGTGGGAATTTTCTTTCTTTTCTGACCTCTGGTAATACACGAATGTTAAGAGGTGAGAAGTAATAGTACAAAGAAGGAACAGAGAACCTTAAAGTCCACCTGAGAAGGAAGCCCTTATCAGACCAGATGAATGAAATAAAGGAGAAAATAGGAGTAGTAGGGAGGTAAAGATCTTTGTTGTTGCACTCAGAGAAAGAAATAAAAAGGATGTACATATTTCACACTTCCCTGCTGAATTCACTGCTACTGCTTGAGGAATAAGAGTATTTCAGCACTCATGGTAAAAATTGGCCCTCAGTCCAACAAGAGAAGAAACTATGTTGGTTACAGGTGTGTAAGGAGCAAGCTGTGGTATTTTCTTACTTGTGGGTACCACAGAACACATTTCTCATCCTCAAGCTCCTGTTTTTACTTCATCTGACTCCCCTGCAACCTGACTTGGAGCCAAATTGCAGCCAGGTTTTTTTTATTAATTTCGGTAGTTTCTCATTCGTGCCCCCAGTGTGGTGTAAAAGCTTCTAAATTACATACTTCTTGTTACAGAGGCTGCTATGGAAGAAATTCTTAAAAAACACGTTTCCCAAATTGGTGTTCCCAGAATTGCAGACAATAATCAATGTCTATAGCCATGTGGGGAGGACTTGTCCCAGGGCATTCTCTCTTCTGCATATAGTCCCTGGTGACTTGCAATTCTTGCTTTGTTTGCTTCCACACTCTCTGCTTTCGCCCCACTCATGGGAAAGAAAGCGTGATCTGCTGGGCTGGGAGTCGAGATATAACAAACTACCTCCCATCTGCCTTTGAAATAGCTTTATGTCAGATTTCCTGAAGTATAAAGACCCATATTTCTGGTCTAAGCATCTCCTTAGCAGTAGGATGGAAGAAGTTCTGGATTTTGCTGAAGGGCTGTCTGAAGGGCTCTCTAAGGTGGCCCTCTCCCAGAGCCAATGGATTGATTGCTGGCACTCCCTTGCAAGGGAACTACTGCATGTATTGCTGTGCCACAGCTATTTGTGCCTTCAAGGAATGGTCTTTTGGGGATAACTCACAGCTGGGAGAAAACTGTTTGTGTGGTATGTCAGAGCTCAGGTTTGATCCTAAATCACTGTTTTCTCACAGCGAAACCCCACAGGTGGGACTGTGGAACCCTAAGCTGAGGCTGTAACCTTGGGAGCTGTGTATTTAGTAGTGAAACTTTATTCACAGCAATGTCCAGTTTGGAGAGAGTCAAGCTGAGACTGGGAAATCCTAGCGGAGAGGAGCTACATTTCGGACCCAAGCTGTTGGTTACTGCTTTTCAGCTGAGAGCAGAGTGCTGTTCTCTTTCTCTCCCTGCCCTCGACTCCAGCAAAACTGGAGGCTTCAGCTGATGCAGGGAAGGGATATTGTTCATTAGTACATCCTAGAAACAGGCTAGAAAGGGAACATATGAGTGTCTGGGCTAACTTTTTTTTCTGGAGCCCAGGAGGTGAGGCTCTGATTTCAGCTTTGATGACACATGTGATAACCCTACTGCTGGGCCTGGGCCAAATCCTCAGGAGGTAGAGGCTGCTTCTCCAGCCTCTGCAGGCTGATGGCACTGTTAGCTTGAGTGTCAATAATAGCAAGTGTCATGGAGGCCAAAGCCCAGACCTCCAGCTAAGATTTTCTGTGGGGTTTATGGTTATGTTTACACTGCAATGGAACACCAGATTGAAACCATTGGACACCAAGTAGACATAGTAGTGGTCATCTTGTTCTTGCTGTAGTTAATAGATATTGAGAATTTGGTCCTCCACAAGTTCGAAGTTCTTTCAGCTCTCGTCTGACTTCCTTGCCCTGTGCTGAGATTCTTAGATCATTCATTATCTTCATAGTACCTTAAACCAGGAAAACTGCTCTATCTACTACCCTTATCCAGATAGGAACTTCTATTCACATGCATACAGTTTCTTTAAGCTAGATAATGTTTCTAAACTGACTCTTGTTTTATTTCCTTTTTATAGGTCTGTTCTCAGGCATTTTGATTACTTTTTAGTTCATGATAAACAGTAGATTATTGTCTGTGAATTTGAGTTTTTTCTCATGACTGTCTACATAAAATGACTTACAAAGATGCTGGTAACAAATGCTATGACACTTTACACAAATTTTTCATCTGCAACTAAATTATAATTTATCAGTCCTTTAAAGTATTGGTGAGTCTTCTGAATGTTTTGCAGTTCATGTAATAAATTACATACTATTGTTAGTTGAAGTTAGTTTTTCAGTAATGTGTTACAAGCAGCACAAGAAATTCTTTATCCACTTACAAGAAAATTCTGTCTTTCAAGGCAAATATTTTTGTCCTACTTGTATTGCAATTTGATCTAGGGATGTATTCTAGCAGTATTTATTCTTAAAGGCATGTCAGCTATCTTTGTAATGTCAGATTTCTTGCTGTTCTGTTTTATGTGTTTATAGGGTCTATTTTTTTCTATTACTTCCACTACTGTTACGCATTTGATTCTATCCTTGAAGGATGTTAATTGCCTGCATAGTTGGGTTTCTCATTTGTGGTTTTAGTCATAAAATGCAATGGTACTAGATTATTTTTCCAATTCTTTCAATAGCATCTTGTTTTATTTTATTTTAACTGTTAATAAATTAGGTTAAATTCAATTATTCTGGCCCAATGAACAATGGCATGGAGGAGGAAGGGAAGGAATTTTGGCCTACATTGTACCCTAGGGCCACATTATGTTTTTAACACCCAAAATTTAGCTCTTAAGAGCCCCAGTATTTACAAGTTCTCTCCTAAATACATGTCATCAGAACCCTTAAAATTTGATTCTCTCCACCATTCATGCACCTGCCTCATCTAAATCTTAGCACTAGGTCCACTTTTTTACTTCAACACCTGAGGAAGATGTAGATTTATTTTCAGATGGAGCAAAGGCATTCTAAATTCACTTCAATTGTTAGATCTGTCTTTAACACACAAAAGGAAAAAAAAAATCCATGTACTCAGGTGATCTTAACCTGCCAGTTTTTATTCATAATCTTCTTGGGACACAGTGACAATCATATTTATATTATCATTTTGCTGTTTTAAACTGAGATTGGTCAAAGCTGAGTTAGTTCAGCTATATCCAGTGAGCTTGTAGGAAAGAAAGAGCTTGGCAGTTTCCAGCAGGGATTGAGATGAAGATGATGATTTGGGAAGAAAGATGACTGAAGGGAACAGCTTGTGCTTTTGTGTAATAAAAGCTTGTAAATTCAGGAGAAATTAGTGAACAAAAGTGAAACTTTCTGAGGAATGATCATAGCAGTCCTTCCCATTTCATGCTTTTTCTTTGGTATTGATTTGAAGCTAGGATTTAAATGTTTCATTTTATAACTGATGGTGTAAGAAAGTTCCCATTACATTTTGAAGACTGTTCCTGGTAAGAGCTTAGTTGGTATGTTCTCTGGTAAAACCTCTATCAGAGATGTAATGAGTCTTAATTAATTTAGCCAATTATTAATTGAAAATGCAAGAGCTGATTTTTAAAGTTTATTATTAAATAATCACATCAGCTAATAGAGGGAAATAAATAGGGAAATAAATTTCATCTACCCTTCTTATTATTTATATAGCTTTTTGTAATCTTTAATATATTTATCTTCAGACCACTTCAGTGACATAAGGACATAGTTTGTTTTTACTCCTTCTTTAAATAAATAAAGACAGATTCATTAAGTCATTTAATTGCTGAAAAATGCAGAGAGATATCTGATATATTTTGTAGTCATTTACATGAGATAGGCATCTAACCTAGATAGCTGGTTTCACAGCTCCCAGTGAAAGTCACATGGAAATAATCTATGCATCTGTGTTCTATCAGAATCACAAAATACGACCATGAAAATATCACTTTCTGGCAAAAAATATCCTGTTTCAGTATTTACTCTCTATATTCTCTGTAAGTGACAAGTTGTTACTCTGGTTGTGTGCAGAGGCTTCATGGGGAACAAAGGGAGCTGTTCCTTGCCTAGTTCCTGCCCAAGTCTGATCTGGATTTAGAAATGCTGTTCTTTTGCAAATGCCACTTGAAGAACACAGTCAAAAATTATCCTCCTGAACAAGATGCAGGTGCTTCCCTCTCCTCCTTCCCCTCCCTTTTTCAAAACAATCATGGAGGAAGTAAAGGTCATACTCTTTTTGAAAAGCCTTGCAAGTTAAAGGATTTGAGAGTTTCAGGTTCTGTTCTCTCTCTAACCTTCACACTTGCCTGGGAACCATGCTGCATACCAAGCCCCCAGCCTGGCTGGGCAGGAGTGTTTCTACCCAGGGCTTCAGCTTTGTTTGGGAAAGAAGTAAAGGTTCATCAGAGCTCAGAAGGTAAGTTATAATGGGAAGAAAGAGAGCATAAGCTCTCCCAAACCCTGGATTTTGATCGTAGCTGCGTCCCACAGTGGATAGATATCCAAGGGAAGAGTTACTATAACCCTCTTCACCAAGGTGGATTTTTTGTTAAGTGAACTTTTGAGACAGAACCCAGAGGCACTGATTTTTAGAAAGCGCTATAGATC
Source organism: Sakesphorus luctuosus (assembly GCA_013396695.1). Classification (NCBI taxonomy): domain Eukaryota; kingdom Metazoa; phylum Chordata; class Aves; order Passeriformes; family Thamnophilidae; genus Sakesphorus; species Sakesphorus luctuosus. The sequence goes on along the minus strand of VWZD01010889.1, from coordinate 9,859 downwards.
CCACACACTTAAGATACTTAGTGCTGAGCTAGGTGCCAGAAGAGGGCCAAATTCAATACATGCCCATGCAAAGCATTTGGCTCTGCTAGGTGGACACGGGAAGTTCTGTCCCTCTGTACTCGGCTCTGGTGAGGAAGCACCTCAAATCCTATGTTCAGTTTTGACCCCATGCTATAACAAAGACATTGAGGTGCTGGAGCATGTCCAGAGAAGGGAAACAAATCTGGGGAGGTGTCTGGAGCACAAGGCTGATGAGGAGCAGCTGGGGGAGCTGGGGGTGTTTAGCCTGGAGAAAAGGAGACTGGGGGGGACTCTACTGCTCTCTACAACTACCCCAAAGGGGGTTGTAGTTAGGTGGAGGTTGTCTCTTCTGCCAGGTAACCAGTGATAGGATGAAAGGAAATTACTCCAAGTTGAACCAAAGGAGGTTTAGATTAGATATTAGGAAACATTTCTTCACTGAAAGAGTTGTGAAGCACTGGAATAAGCTGCCTGAGGAGCTGAGTCACCATCCCTAGAAATATTTAGGGATGAGTAAAAACATTTAGGAATGTGGTTTAGTGGTGGACTCGGCAGCATTAGGTTAATGGGTGAACCCAATGATCTTAGAGGTCTTTTTCAACTTAAATGATTCTATGATTCTATGGTTAGCTCTTGTGAGGCTGACAGTGGGTCTGTGGATCTTCTAATGTTTGAGGTAATTGATGAGGAAATTGATCTTGAACAGTTCAAGTTGTATCCTGGAAAGAAGAGCAGTTTGGAGTGCACCCTTAAGGAGGAGGGAGTCACCTGAAGAATGTGACAGACCTTGTAACCAGTAGAATGTTTCCATCCATGCTTAACAGAACTGAATATCCAATTAAGTGATGACAGGCTGTATACAAGTGTAGATAAAAGTGAAGCTGTAACTAAAAATAAAGTTCTAAGGTCTTCGTTCTTAGCCTTCTGTTCTTGCTGCTGCCTGAACCTGTATTGACCTCTTCTGACTGCCATAACTCATCCCCCTGCCCTGACAAGCTCTCACAAGATTCCCAATCACAGATGAGGTTATTGTCATTCTTGTGTAAGAAACTTTTCCCTTCGTTTTTAAGATAGAATCTACATCTCATTTAGGGATCCAATTGGATGGGTCAGGACCAGACTGTAAAAACTAAGACATCAACTGTTTAAGATACCTGGTGTCACCTCACCAACTAGAGAGTAGTTTGTGTGGTGTATGGCTGCCCCTCCAGAAGAGCATAGATACCCAGGAAGTCTTGTGTCACACACATTTGCCAGCCAAGGTGAGTGTCTGGGATGCTGTAGGCAGTTTCAAAAAGCACTGTATGCCTGGTAATAGGCAAGGTGAATCGCTCCCATAAATACCTCTGCAAACCTATCTTTGAACAAAGTTATGCAGACAGTTCCCTGCAGAGCAAAAAATTACTTTCCACCCTTTTTCCAAATTTCTGTTGCTTAGCCACTGCATTATATTTTGTCACATGAGAAAGAGAGGTGAAGGTGTTTACTTCTCTTGGGATAGACCTTTCACCGTTGCAATTGCACAAGAATACAAGTATGTCTGCAGGAATGTCGTAGGACAGCCCCAGCTCAGTCAAATGGAGGCCTATGTTTATTTCTTGAGCATGTTCTTGATTGCTTGGGTGAGACTCAAACACAGGATTTATTGAACTTCAGAGCTGCATAATTTGCATGTCAAATATAAAATATCCATATTACCTTCTTTCTCTTAGGTAAGTGGAAAAAACCACCAGTCTAATTTTAACAGGCTAAAAGGAAAATCTACCTAAGCAGAAGCGTAGAGAACTGGACTGGTATTTTATTCTTGCCTATCCCCCTTTGCAGACAAAAGCACAAAACCTTTCACACTGCTAACCCTGCCTGGTGAAGAGCTAATCTGCTGCATTCACTCATTGTAGTATTAAGTATTCCACATAGAGTTAAAACTATACTTCTGAATTACAGGTAAACATACTTTGTTTCAGAGGTCCCCTCTAGGAAGGGATCTTTACTCACCAGGAAGGCAAAAGGGTATCTATTAGGCACCCCCAGAGTTACTCTGGCAAATCTCTGTGCATCACCTATTTAGACAGCCACCTCCTAATTTCTTTCCTCTCACTCGCAAAATCTCTTTCCTCAGTAATTGTCTAAAGCATGTAAATGAGCCTTCAAGGTACTATAACAGAGTGCACTTGATGGAATAGATGGTCTTCAGTATTTAGCTATGCTGGAATAGGAATCTACAACTGCATGTTGGGTTTTTTAAATAAGATTGTGTTTAAGAATCTTGTCATGGCTGTGATTAATCTTTATCAGGATAAGTCTTCTGAAGAGATTGGTCATGTCAAGCTTGAGAGAAGCATGGATGAGCATGCAGGCCTGTGTATGAACACCTTTCTTTCCATAGTTTGCAGTATTTTTTAATTCATGCGTTATTTTCCTGTTGTTAAACTCATGTCATGTTCTTTACAGAGAGTTCCTGCGGTGAAAATATGCTGAAAATAGTGAGTGGCCTGTGTTTTCCTACCTTTCTCTATGATTGCAACAAGTTTGTGAGCAAGATCTCCAAATGACTCCTGTAGGAAGTATCTTGGAGGTGTCTTTTGCATGTCTTCCTGAGCAAGAATAGGATTTTTTGGACTGTAGCTTAAAGTCTGTAAGAAGCTTTGCCAGTCCTTATTCATCCTTATCAATTTTCTTATAGGATTGTTTTTAAAATAAACAGTCCTTGTTTTGTACATATAGAAACATGCTGATCTGTGCTTTGTGACTTGCCCTCTTCTCCCACTGAGAGATTCCACCTTGAAATCTATACAAGATAATTTCTCTGTACTACATCATTACTGATTGTCTTCTAAGAAATAAGCCAATTATTCTACAGAACCTGCCTTATTTTTCTTCCTAAACAGTAAAATTGATATCTGTTCTCCATTTAGTTTCTTAGACTTTTGAATTTGCTGAAAAAGTTTATCGTAGCTTTTCATTTCACTCAAGAGGCATTTTCTTCTCGTTACATGTTGGAAATCTTTTTGTGAAGTGGTTACAATAGTTCAAAGGGAACATCATTCCAATATCAAAAGTTTTGAAGAAATTTTAGAAATCTTAGTCTTTTATATTTTTGTGATTTGTTTGATGAAAGAGAGGCTAAGTTCACAATATGCATTATGTGTATAATTTTTCTGTGTATGAGCAAAGATTTTCCAGGCTGCCCTGGGAGCTGACCTCTTAGCTTGCTTCAGTCCTTCCTGTTTTGAGAGCTGGGCAGCTGGGAAAGATCTGTCATGGAAATTTTGCAGCAGTGAAAAATTTGGATTTAGTACAGAATCCAAAAGCATTTTTCTCTCACATGGAACTGGTTAGGTCTTGTGGGATTCTCAGCTGAACTTTGGTCTTAATGTCTCATCCGTCCTGTGGGTGGGGTTTTCAGAGTTTGAAGCTCTTGGACAGGACTCATACATTTCTTGCAGCTATTTTCCTATATTGTCCTTTTTCAACAGCCTGAGGCACCTTCAGACTCCACCAGCCTTGGTAGCCCATTTGACTCCACCAGTAAGTCCTTGACATTAATTCCAAGGAGCATGCTTCACTTCTGTAAAAGAGTTGTATCCAAAAGGAAGCACTGTTGGATTTCAGATCTGGGTTAAAGACTCTTCTGTGTTGACTTTTTGTCAACAAAAAGTTGTTTCCTTATTATTTTCTTTTCCTCCTCTCAGTTGAGGCTGCCACTCAATACCAATAATTTAATTCATTCAATACCTCTTCTCATCTCTTTTGAAGGCTTATCACTGACATTTTCCCTCATTAACACAGAGATGTTCAAATTCATTAGCTGGAATTCTTTTGTTTGCAATCGTGTCTTGCCTTTTCAGTTATCCTGAGAAACCAGTAATAAACGTCCCTGTACGCTGTTAGGAAAGGTGTATGTGCAGATAAAACTTTCAGAAAATTAACCAGACTGCTAGATAAACAATACTGCTTTTGCCAGGAAGATGCAGATAGTCGCTATGTAACTACTGTGTAGTGTGTAAAATTTAGTTTATTTTCGACAGAATTTCCTCTGATTAAGTAACTTCAAAAGCAGGTGGTATTCCACCAAAAAAAACTTCAGTGATCTTCAACAATGTGAGAGCACACAGTGCAGGCCCAGGTGGGCAAAATCATATGTTTGAAAATGGCATTTTTTCCACATTTGGTGGTTGTTGTCACTGTCTGTTCTTCATGCAAATCGATACAACAAGTAGTGCAGCTCTCCTCTACATTGTTCTATACATAGGAGATTTGCTTCCATTTATCGAGAAGCAGTCTGTACTCATCCTGCATTTGATCTGCCTATGCATCTCCTGTGTTGATGCCACTAACAGCAAACAGTGCTAAGTTTCTGGCTATGATGATGTGACCAGTAATTTAAGGCTGAGGTTTTTGCTTATAGTGAAGGTAAGAGATTGGCAGTTTGAGCAGCAATAGTGATGGTGCTTAGGGTGGCACGTGCAGCTCTGTGGTTCTCTGTCTGGGTGATGGTCACCGGAGTCATGTTACTGTAGCAACAGTTTGTTTCTTGGTGAAAAAGGGGGTTTGTTGAGGTTTTTTTGGAACAACATCCCCACCCTAGGAAAATCTTCATATTGACAACTATTACTATTGCTCTCCTATTAAAAAAACACCGAACCTTTGGACTTCCTTAAATAAAAAAAATAGAGTTGTGCTGGACAAAGAAGATTCAATGGCCGTTCTTTAAAACAGAATGAACTTTAAGATGATGAAAAAATTCACAAGAAATTGTCTTCAAAGAGCCCTGATCTGGTCAACCTTCCTAGCAGTGCAGAGCCCATGAGCAGGATGACACTGTTTCTCCTGTTTCCCAGCCTCTCTTGAAGGTCATTCTGCTGATTCTCTAGCTGCTGGCCTTCCTGAGTGCTCCTCTGGCAGGGAAGGTGAGGATGGAGTTTCTCCCCTTTATCCTGCAACTTCTCTCATTTCAGAAAAGCTGGTGTTAGGACTGCTTGTTTTATAGTTCTGGGTTGAGTGCAGCTATGCGTAGTTCCTCACTCAGCTGTTGAAGAGAGTTGACAGCCAGAAAACATGGATCAGAATCCGGCTGAAAATATTCACAGTGACCTCAAGGATTACATGTGAAAAAGGATATCCTGTTATCTATTCTTCTGCTTGTTGTAATGCCTTTAATGCACTTTTTTGCAACTACGCTGGCATTATCAGGCAAAAAAATATTTTTTATTTTAAAAAGTGCTTCTGTTTTTCTTGTTTGGTTTACTTTTTCTCCATCCCTCCTGTCAGGTTAGAAAATTAGCTATCCTTCTGGGAATGGATGAAAATAGCTCAATTTATGAATCTGAAAAGCATCTAAATCCTGAGATGAAAGAATAAGACTTTAATACACAAGCCTAGAAAAACACAATATCTACCTCCAGAATTGTTTTTCATATATAATAGGAAGTCAAGCTCTTTTAGTTGCAGCGTATCTATTTCTTTGTAACATCATCACTAGTTTTCTTTATATTTAGAAGCCTGTCTTGTTTGAACAATTGAATATTACAAGCTCCAAGTTCCCTTTTTTGTAGAATCCTACATTCAAGCTACTGATCTTCAGTGTATCACCTGTATCTGTGTTTTTCTATCTCCATACAGGAAATCTTTTTAAGTAAGTTCTTATGTCAAGTCAAGCCAGCCTCTGCAAACTGGTGCTGTGAACAGTATAAACAATAATTTTCCTGCCATATTTCCAATAATTTATTGTTTTCCTGGTTAGATTGTTTCCTTCTCCTCTATATCATAGACATCTAGGCCTGCAAAACAGAAATAATTTCTGAAGCCTCCAATAATGTTAGCAGCCAAGACATACAGAGATGTTAAATGAATCCATAAAGGACTTAGTCCTATACTAGAGTTGTGTTTTAACCTCAACTAGTGACTAATTACCACACAGCTGCCAGCTCACACCCTCCCCTCATTGGTGAGTTGGGGAGGAGAATCAGAAAAAAAAGGTAAAACCCAGGGGTTATGATAGAAGTTTAATAATTGAAATAAAGTAAAATATAATGCTACTACTAGTAATGATAATAGTAATAATAACACCATCAATAATAATAATTGCAATGAAAAGGAGAGAGAAAGGCAAATAAAACTGAAGAGAAACAAGTGATGCACAGTACCATTGCTCACCACCTGCTGACCGATGTCCAGTCCATCTCTCAGCAGTGAAGAGCCCCTCCTGACCACCTCCCTAAACTGTATTTATTGGACACGATGCTCTGTGGTATGGGATATCCCATTGGCCACTTTGAGGCCAGGGTCCCTCCCAGCTTCCTGTTATCCTGCTCCCTGACAGAGAATGGGAAACTATAAAGTTCTTGGCTCTGGGTAAGCTCTACTGGGCAACACCTAAACCGTCGTGCTATTATCCACATTATTCTCACACTGAATCCAAAACAGAGCACTGCACCAGCTACTAGAAAGAAAACTAACTCTATCCCAGTCAAAAGCAGGACATGTAGCAGTCACAGGAAATTTGACAGTGATGCAAAGGGAGGAAATATGTGTCTATAGAGAGTATTAAAAGTTTTTGAGTGGTGTTGATGATAATTAAGTTGAAGTTTAGCATAGAGATGTTAAACAACCAGACTGAAGTAAAAATTTAATACACGGCTCTTGAAAACTCTATTCACTTCACTGCCTGTCAGTAAAGAAAGGAATGAGAAATATGGAATGGAACCTCTCCATAATACTTATTTACTGAAAAACTTGAAAGCTAACCCATCTTTATGCACAGGTTTTGTTTTTCCCTTTGACTAGAAGTACGGTCCTTGTTTAGAGTTCATTTAGAAAGGCTTATCTTCCATAGGAGAGCAAAAGAAAAAGATGCACAGAAGTTTGTTTCTTCAGGTGATTTTAAGGCTTTCTTTCTATTCAGGTACCAAAACTTGGAAAATGCAACTGCATAAAGATTCAGAAGTCATATGGAAGCATGAATGCTCATGGGAGAAACCTGGAACAGCTAAAGTAAAATTAATAGAACTGGGAAGAACAAAGCACTTTGTCAGAGATGGATGAAAGCTTGTCCTCCAGGCTGGCTTTACCTGTGATGGCTGAAGCAACTCCAGCCACAGGAGGCAAGGAGTACTTGAAAACACTACTGCTCCTTCAGTGCATTTTTTTTATCTGACGTGATTTTCCCTGTCATGTTGCTAGTCTAAAACCCCATGGGATGTTTGTTTCTCCTGTGACCTTTGTATCTGGTGTGATGTTTGTGTCTGCTGAGCTTTGGCATCAGAGTGTACTGTGCTATGGATGTGCAGTGGTGGCAGTGGCACTCCTTGGTGACTGCATCAAATAAAAATGACAATCTATGGACAGTTATTTCATAATAGCTTATGTCCCTTAAAAATGCATAATAGGCTATCTCATGGCAACTTGTTTAAGCAGCACATTGTGACTTCCTAAATGGAGATGATTCTTTAGCAATATTTGTTGGTGATGCTCTGCTGATGTTTTCACATTTCACTTCTGCTGTGAAAAGCTGGATATAGCATATGGATGTTACCATTATTATGGTAATGGCAGTTAAATTTTGCTTTTAAAATAGATGCACATCAATAATGGTCGAAGTATTTCTTTTGTGCTCTTTACTGTCCATCAGGAAGCTGTATGTTACACAGATACCATGCAGAGCAAGTGCTGTTAGCATCACAACCAATCTTTAAGTGCTTTACATCTAAAGACAGAGGTAGACACAACTAATTGTTTTTTCTTTTTTTTTGCACTGCTGTAGTAACTATTAGTGTACCTTCCTGGCAGAGTGAAAACGTATCTCTGAGGCTCCAGCTAAGCTGGAAATATGAAAGAAATTGAAGTCTCCTGCATAGGGTACAGATGTATTTGTGATATCTAATCTATGCGTTACCTCTGCAATCACTTATTGTTTATTGGACTGGAAACATGTCATAAATACACAACAAATTTATTCAAATCTGGTGGGAAAAAATAGCAAGGTGTTTTTTCTTCTCAGCAGAGAGGAGTACTTCATCTAGTTGTATTGCAGATTTGTACTCTTCAGAAATTCCAAATTTAATATGACCAAACACACACACACAATTTGGTTTTTTTCAGTCTTGGATTAGAGGTAGGCTAAGATGCAGTGGCAAACAGCTGTTAAGTCTATGAATTAGTTTTTAAACAAATGAGGCCAAGTTTTTTTTTAACAATATAGGAATTTCTGGAACATTTAAGTGTAGCAGGCTACCCTTTAATATAAGCTCATATATGAAGAACTAGTGGTCGGTCACTAGTGGTGTTCCTCAGGGGTCTGTGTTGGGTCCAGTCCTGTTTAACATCTTTATTGATGATTTAGATGAGAGGATTGAGTCTATCATCAGCAAATTTGCTGATGACCCCAAGTTGGGAGGGAGTGTCAACCTGCTGGAAGGCAGGAGGGCTCTGCAGAGGAATCTGGATAGACTTGAGAGATGGGCTGATTCCAGTGGGATGAAGTTCAATAAGGCCAAGTGCCAGGTCCTGCACTTTGGCCACAACAACTCCATGCAGCGCTACAGGCTGGGGACAGAGTGGCTGGAGAGCAGCCAGGCAGAAAGGGTACCTGGGGGTACTAATTGACAGGAAGCTCAACATGAGCCAACAGTGTACCCAGGTGGCCAAGAAGGCCAATGGGATCCTGTCCTGTATCAAAAATAGCGTGGCCAGCAGGACCAGGGAAGTGATCCTTCCCCTGTACTCTGCATTAGTGAGGCCACACCTTGAGTATTGTGTTCAGTTCTGGGC
>VWZD01010888.1:0-23281 GCA_013396695.1 Sakesphorus luctuosus | reverse complement strand
CCATAACAACGTGGTCTGCAGAGATGCTTTTCTGGATTGCTAGCTCTCCCGGCGTCTCTCCTGGTGTCTCTCCCTGTGCGGGCAGCATTCTCGGGGCGGCAGCAGCAGCGCCGGTCTCTCCCGCAGCCACGCCAAGCAGAACGGGCGGCGGCACGGCTCTCAGCGGGATGCCCCGCGTGGGCAGCGGCCCCGCCATCTCTCTCTGCACGGCTATCGGTGGATGGCGTGGCGCTGCCGGCACGGACGGAGTCCCAGCTTTTAGATATTCATAGGGAGGCGCTGAGGGTTCCGCTCTGCTCTCAGGGTAAGAGCTGGGACTTGGAGAATTTTTCTCCCTCCTTCTCTCTCTCGGCCGTGAGCACTCTGCTGGTTTTCTGTGCAGTTTGGACAGATTCTCTCTGACATCCTTGTATGCCGTGGCTATTGTCAAGGCTTCATTAGGGTCAGTTCTGAATAATTTCCACAAATCATCTCCAATTCTGTCCCAAGTCTCTATGCAATAAGCATGTCCATCATTTTTTAAATATCCTCTACATTCTGCCCATATTAAAAGGCAATTTAATGCTTGTTTATCAGTCTTTTGCTTAGTAATATAGCTATATTTAGGAAGTTTTCTAGAAACCTGCTTTCAGTTACTGGAGCGATATAATTCCCCATGATCTCTGACTCACCAGTTAAGAGTCTCGTGGTTGTCCACGTTTCCTGACGAACTCCATTCAGCTTCTTAGCTGCTCCTGACTTCTCGGTCAGGTTTTTCTGTGGCCACAACTCATACCCTGACCCCTTGGTCAGGTTCTTCTGTTATACAGATGACAGCTCTCAAGGGCTATCCACAAAGACACCTGAAAAACCGGGTTACGGGCGCTCTCTAGGGCTCCCACTAAGGTTTCTGGCTTCTTCTGTATCTGGCACGTTTTGCCCAAAACGATCACATCATAGGGGTCACCAGATGTTACAGCAGCATGCCAGAATGAGACCGCATTCACCAATGTGGTGTAAAGGCAAATCTGGTTTTATTCAAATGAACTCACACATATATACTCCAGTTAACCCCGCCCTGACACAACAGGTCTTGACCCCATAGGTTAAGGCTGCCAACATGGACATATAAGGTAAAATACAGGTGCTTTCCAGGTTGCTGTGTTGTTTACTCCTTAAGCTTGAATGTCCCATGCTCCTCTGGCCTCACAGAGCCAGTGGACTGCAGCAGCTGCATCTGAAGAGGAACTTATGTAGGAGTCAGCATAAAACAAGCTGCAGCTGGGAAAGGGAAATAATTTCACTGTAGTTTCATCCTTGGGGTGGAAAAGATGAATGCAACACCCTTTGCACTAGGTTTCTTGTGCTGCTGTTACCTTGCAACCAAATCCAAGTGAAGGGGTGACTTAAGAGACCAGCTGACTACCACAAACCAAGGACACAGGGAGACAGTGAACTCAAAATACAAATCTCATGGGTAATACTCTTCTCTAGGTTACTTCTAACTAAAGGTTTGTTGTGCTAGCTGTACTGAGAGAGCTCAGAACTGTTCACTTAGTTGTGGTTGGTGTCTATGGCTGGAAACATGGCATTTCAGCAGAACCAGTCAGCAACCCCAGGATGATTAAACAGAGCAGCCAGGGCTGATGTGGAAAAGAACCACTAGACTTTATTCCCAAATGACACTTATAAAAACAAACAAAAGAAGATGCAATGGAGGATGTGGGAATGTGTGGCCTATTGAACACAGCATGGCTGCAATGGTTGGGTGGTTCTCTCTAGGCTCAGACCTTAGTCTGTTACCTAGAGAGGCGTGCTCCCCCCGCTGCCCCCGACCACACAGTTCCCAGGGAGCCCACAAGGATCACACAGAGACCACAAGAGAGGGACGAGAGAGGGAGAGAGTTTATTCCTACAGGGTCAGGGTTTATATGGACCTTGGAGGGATCCAAAATCCACCAATAGGAAACAAAGGGGGCTTGGCTGTGTGCCAATGGAAAGGAGCTAGATAACATCCATTTTGTAACTTCCCTCCAGACCCCTGGATAGCAACTATCTCAAGGAATCTTGGGAAGGAGAAGCAGTGGCTTTGCAAAAAAGACAATAGAAACCATTTTGTACATTTAAACAGCATGAAAAACCTCAGTTGTTTAAGCATTAGAGGTGGCTTCTTTATTTTCTTCACAAGTCCACTTCTGACAGGACTTTTTCCATTCCAGATATTGTAAATCAATTCCCACACATGGCCAGGTCCATGTCCTCAGCACCTGCAGAGAAAGGACCAACCAAGCGGAGAGAGGCAGAGGAAGCAGCTCCTGGTCAGGTCTAGCAAATACAAGCCTGCTGTACACCCAGACACCACTGTCTTCTCCCCTCCCACCCCACTGTTTCTTCAGTTCAGTGCCATGACTCCGAGACATGAAATTCAATGACTGACCCAGACTTTGCATCAGATTGTCATGGGGAAGCCAGGCCCAACATTCCCAGAACAGGGGCTCATACCTGAAGAGCAGCTTGACAGATTTCTCATGTTTGCCTCTCCTTCCAGCTCTCATTATTGAAGAGCAACTCTTGATCCACAAGAGGCACCTGACAAATTCCCAAACTGCCTCTGTTCACTGTGGACTCCAACATTGGCTTTTCTAGTCCATACAGTGCCTGCAAACTGTCTCAGTCCCACGTGGTGCCCCTGCAGCTGACACCAAAGGTCCTTCTAGTAAGGAGCTGATAAACTTGGATCCCTTCAGATCCAGCATGTGACCTAACGGTGACAATGAATGGGGCACAGGGAAAGCCCAGCAGAAACATAGTTCTGATCCATCATGGGTCAGACAATGCTGTCCTCTGTGCTCAAACTATCTCACATAGACACACACACTCCCTGGATAGTTTAATTTTATAATAATGAAAGCTACAGAGTAAACAGTGCAGCCTTGGGTGCACTGGGAGTCTCTTTTCCATCAGTGACACATATTCCAGCTTGCAGGCTCCTTTTTTTATACAGTCAAAGCAGGTTTATTTTTAACTGGTTCCAAAAAATTATTTTCTTCTTTCTTGGCTTTGAGATCCTTTCATTTGATTCTGCGTGTTGCTTCTCGGTGGTCATGGGGCTGGGTTCTTCTTTGGTGTGATTCTTAACTTAAAATTTAACTAGAGACAATCTTGTTAATTAATCCATATCTGTTGTTTTGAGGTGCTTCCTCCTTATCTTGATTGGGTTTACTTATTCATTGTATTTAAGTATTCTCAGCTTATCTTTGGTCTGCACTGTATTTATTTTACTTCAAAAGGCTGCTTATTTATTAACTTTAGTTCTTTTCTTTTTCTACTTTTTATACATTATTTTACAAGTTCATAGACATTCTGTTGCTAAATCTTTACTGCATCAGGCTACACAGAATGTCTCATTATGTTCTTGACATGAATTAAGTTCTATATTTATCACGTGTCATCCAATAAATGATTCTCTTTGTGTGAGACACTAGAACAGAGGACCCGTGCTTTCATCCATTACAAATGGCACCCTGAATCAGGATCTTGAAGCAACATGTCAGGAGTAAGGACGTTTGTCCAGGAAAGAGGATGTCTGTCTGGTAACAGAGCCCACTCACAGCAAAGGAAAAGGAGGAATTTCTCTGGAGCAACATGCATGCCCGTCACCTTCAGGGAAAAACAGAAAAGGCAGAAGATGAGCAGTTGGGAACATGGGAGACAATTTACCCCAGAAACAAAAGCAGAGCCTAGAGGTTGTTCACTGTCTGAAGCACAGGCAGAATTGAGAAATACTCAAAATGATATTAGTAACTTTTAGACTTGACTACTTTGCATGTACCTCGTTTCCTGTGGGATGGGACCTTCCAAATAGACACTTAGCAGAGAGTTGGACAGAGACTCTCTGAAAATGCAGGGTCTAAGGACCCCAAAGCGATACCTGCTGCGGCCTTGCCCATAGAGAAGGGAGAGGTGGGCACAAAGCTGTGGGGACATCCCTGCTGAAGCCACTGCTCACCAAGCCCTGGCTGCCTAGACTCGCCACAAACACTGCTGCTCTTCCCCTCCACACCCAACATGGCAGCACCCAAGTGCTCGCAGGTGTGGGCATCCTGCCAAAAAGAGCAAAACCCAGTGCGGCGGAGGCATTGCTGCACTCCCACAGTGGTGGTGGCTGATAGCCCCCAGCCCTGCAGGGCAGGCAAGCCTGAGCAGGAGCCAAGCTCATGGCTCAACATGGGCAGTGATGAGGGACTGAGTAGCAAGTCCTGCCGGCTCTGGGACCCCAGGCAGTGCTCTGCCATAGCCGCGCTGCTGGAGCAATGCTTGGCAGTGGATGCTGTGAGCCAAGAGACATTAGATTTAACTTGCAGAAAAACGAACCATTTTGCCTTTTCTTCAGTAAGTCTAGAACTGAACTAACGGTTCCCTCAGTCCCAGAACATGAACAAAAGTTTGACGCCTTTGTTTCTCTGCAGCAGTTTGTGATGTTTGAATGTTCGGGGTTGCACCCAAGCAGCGCATCCCCACCCTTTTTGCAGCATGAGTTAACTGCACTGAAAGAAGCTATGTTGTTTGCTTCTGCTATGTATTGCCCCCCTAGATAGTTCTGTTTCATGTGCTAATGAGCCTGAGATAGTTATCATTTAGTTTTTGCATATGTATGGCAAACAGAGAGTCTGTCCTTTGCTGTGATTGAAGGATTCTGTGATACTGTTTGATACTTACCTTTAATATGCTTGGAAATTTGTAGAGACCATTTAAACAATAAGAAGCAAATATGTAAAACATATGGTCATTAAAAGGAAGCTTGTGCTCATTAAGAGAAACCTAGGACAATTTTGGATAAAAACTGATTTTGAGGGTCTTAGCATCAACTGAAAAAGGAACAGAAACCTCATGGGACTGAGATAAGCAGGAGATGTACTGAAGGAACAGGGTAATTGCATAAAAATCTGCCAAGAAAACTGGTTTTAGTCACTTTTTGAGCTAAAGTAAAAAGGACAGCATGAGGAAGACATCCTATCTTCATCCCTACAACTTCTGCCCAGGACCATCAGGAAACAATGCACAAATGCTGATAGGAGGAGTCCAGGGAAAATGGAAATTACTTCTTGGAACTAATTAAAATAAAGGTCGCTTTTTCTAGGAAAATAATGCATAAGTTTGTAAAAGTAATGAATATACATGTCTTAACTGCATATAAGCCTGGATATTGGTGGACAAAGGTGTGCATGTCTTTGAAGGAGCTATCCCCCATGCACCCAGTGCTGAAATAAAAGTACCTCTCTATAACCTCCTTGATTGTAGAGTCTTCATTCCACAGATCAGCTGGAGTTTTGCAGGGGCCACGTGTCTCCTCACACGTCTTGGCTACCGCCATTTTGTTGATACAGGGTGTCACCGGCAGAGCGGGAAAAAGCCAAGAATTGCCCGGCAGCTCCTCCCCTGCCGAGCCAAAAGGCAGGGACTGAGCCTGGCCCAGCCTGGCTGGGAAGAATGGAATGGTGCAAGGTGGGCAATGGCTGCACTTTGTCCTGCCCACACATGCATGCAGGCGCAGGCACAGGCACAGGCAGCGCAGCCCAGCAAGAGCTGGCAACACAGCTGGGCCAGAGGGGGAGCTTCTAACCACCTCACTGCCCAGCCAGCACCACAGGGCCTGGCACTGCCAGTAGGGTAGCGCCACTGCTGGAGTCATCCCCATCCCCGGTCCTGGCCGCCACTGTGCCCCACTGAGAAGATAAGTGAATAGAGTATTTGCAAAACCTTAGTGACAGCTGTGATACAACTGGTTCAGAAGACTTATCCATCAGCTGTCCCCTACCATTACACAGACAATATTCTGGTAGCTGCTGCACAGGACAAAGACTAAGAGATCATAATAGAAGCCTTGACTAATGCCATTTAAGCAGCAAGACTTCAAATAGCACCAGAAAAATACAAAAAACAGAACCCCAAGAGAGAGTGCAGTTCATAAACCAAGGTTCTGTACAAATGTTAGAACTGATTGCTATACATATGGCTTTTGAACTGCTTTGTAACAAATCTACTAACTTTGTTACTGACTCTTGTTATGCTGCAGGTTTAGTGTCACAACTTGAGGCCTCATTTCTTTGAGAGGTGTCCAATCCTTCTTTGTTTGCTAAATTATGTACTTTGTGGTTTCATAGATGGTTTGGGGTTTATGTTTTACATGTTTTACATGTGTCTTCCCACACAGATCGCTCAGAACACACTGCAGAAGGTAATCAATGAGCAGATGATGCCACTATGGCAACAGTTGTTCCAAAATTTGAGCTAGTTAAACTTTCACACTCTTTCTTTCACCAAAATGCAGGTTCCTTAAAATGACAGTTTCAACTGACCGTGAATCAGGCCAGAGATATTATTATGTCCTGGCCTGACACTCAACAGTATGCCCCTATGCCATCAAAAGAAGAGGTTATCCCTAGGGGTTTGATTACTGAGTTAGGGCAAACAGATGTTACACATATATCTGATTTTGGTCGGTTAAAATACGTGCGTGTCACCGCTGACACTCGTTCTCAATATATCACTGCCACTGCACATACAGGAATAAAAGCACAGAGTGTCATTAGGCACTGGCTTGCTTGTTTTGCAGTTTTGGGTGTACCTAAATGTATAAAAACAAATAATGGCCCTGTGTATTGTTTGGCAAAAGTCAGTACATTTCTCACAGATTGGGGCATCTCTCATGTTACTGGCATTCCTCATTCACCCACAGGACAGGCTATTGTAGGACACGCACACCGTAGCCTGAAAAAGATGTTATAAAAACAAAAAAGGGAGAGTTGTCTACCTCTGGTCCACAGGAATGCTTGTGGAAGACATGATATGTTTAAAACTTTTTAAATTGTGATGAGACAGGGCAAAGTGGCTATGAGCACCACCATGACTCTAAGAGGCTGGCTTCTCATAAACCACTGGTAATGACTAAAGAGCTGATTTCAGGACCAGTAGATCTCATAACTTGAGGGAGAGGATATGCTTGTGCTTCTACAGGTTCTCAGCTAAGATGGATTCCCTCTCAAATGTGTGTGGCCCTATATTGACTCCTCATCAGAACAGCAGGAACACCCCTCAAACAAGATGTTTTGGACCAAGGAAACGTGTGGTGAACAATTGCTAATATGAGAATAAGAAAAAAGGATGCTAAGCTCTTGGTTTACAATCACAATACACAGCAACTTGAAAACTCCAGTCTGTCTGTGTGAATGCATGAGTGGTGGCTGCCCTCAATGTGTGTGAGTGTGTGAAATGTGAATGTAGTGTGTGAAATGTGAATATGTGACTACAGATATATTCTGCCTTATTCACTCTAACCACCCTCAGCTAAAAGTTGGTAACACATAAACCCTGGACTGTTAGCATTAAAGTGATTTATTTGTAGAGATGGTTTGCTTGGTTAAGAGATTTCAGGATTAGGCCTTGAATTAAATGATTATTTGTGCTGAGATTTTTGTATTGGGAGTATTCATTTCAGTTTTGATATGTATTCCTTGGTTGTTATCCTGTGTTCAACAAATGTTTGATCATAGTTTTAATTGTGTCATGACCATGCAATTAAACACAGTGCTAGCCCTGCAGTTGTTAAATAAAGAAGGGGCTAATGTGGAAAATCATAACAAAGACAAGATGGAGGAAGATCACAAGACATCTGTGCTGCGTGGCTGGGCAGAAGGAAGCGACTGGTACCAGGAGCCGAACACTGTGTGTTGGGAGCTGATTGCTGGGGAGACTCACACAGGCTGCTGATTGGAGGAAGTGTGCTTGTGTGTCACATGCTGGTTGGAAGATTGTAACAGAAATCAAAACTAAAATGGGTATAAATATAAGTGCGTGTCATTCAATAAACGATTCTCTTTGTGTAAGACACTAGAACAGAGGGTTGGTGCTTTCTTCCATTACAGTCTGGGACACCTTCCACTATCCCAGGTTGCTCTAAGCTCTGTCCAAGCTGGCCTTAAACACTTCCAAGGATGGGACAGCCACAGCTTCTCTGGGCAACCTGAGCCAGGGCCCCACCACCCTCACAGGGGACAATTTCTCCCCAACTTCTCACCTAAATAAATCTCTCCTCTTTTACAGAATATTCTGAGTTGGAAGGGACCCACAAGGATCATCAAGTCCAGCTCTTCAGTGAATGGCTCATACAGAGATCAAACCCATGACCTTGATGTTATTAGCACTATGCTCTAACCGAGCTAATCATTAGTCTAAAACTGTTCCACTTCATCCTATATAAAAGGTCACTCTACCTCTTTTCTATAAGCCCTGCTTAACTATTGAAAAGCCACAATAAGATCTCCCTGCAACCTTCTCTTCTCCAGGCTGAACACTCTCAGCTCTCTCAGCCTGTCTCCATGGCACAGAGGCTCCAACCCTCAGAGAATCTTCATGGCCTCCTCTGGATTCACTCTAACAAGCCCCTGTCTTTCTTGTGCTGATGACCCCAGAGCTGGATTCAGATCCCATAGACTATTTTCCTTATTGGCTACTTTGCTTATATGGAGTGAGGCAAAATCTGCACTGAGACATGCATAAAATATTTGCATCAGTCACCTCATCCACTGACAGTCCATCCAAGATTCACTGAGAGACCTGTGAAATGGGCACAGAAAGATACAACAGCAAGGCCAAGCAGGGCAGGAATTCAGGAAAAACTCAGGGCTGGGACATGGGGCCGGACAGGCAGCCAACACTGAGTAGGAGAGGGAGTGGGACCTGTGAACAACATGCAAGCTCCAGGTTGTGTCTCTGGGAGCTACAACACTGGAAACATCAGCACAAACATCAGCACAAACCTGTGAAAGCAGCCAGCCCAAAGCTGTAATCACAGAACAGTCCCCCCCATACAGCACGACTCCAGCCCCAGCAAAATCATCATGACACATGGGCTCCTACCTACGTGCAGGGCAAACATCTGAAGGGCCACAGCCCCAACACTGCTCATGAGCAGAGGAGTCTATGGCCACATTCACTGCAGGGCACATGATAAGAGATCACAGGGCCATTGTTTTACCTCTGCTTTGACCAGGGACAGGCAACTAAGGGACATCCCATGATGGGATACAGCTGAAAGGACATGCCTGGAGGTTTCTGCAGGGATGGTCACTGCTCCTGACAGCCAGCACAACCTGAACTGCTGCTGTACCCAGCAACCTCCACCAAGCCTGCACCCTGGCACATGGGAAGGCACTAAGGCAGCACAGGGGACAGGACTCAGCTATCACAGCTAACGGTGATAAAGCTGCCCTGCTTCAGCTATATCACTGATGTCATGACCTTTCCACAGGCACAGTCCACGCAGATTCTGCATGGATCTCTCTCCAGTGTGAAACACACTAGCTTTGGCAGGGACCGGGGCATGGAGCAGCAGGGCAAGGCACTAGCACAGGCGGTGCCAGGGCACAGTAAAGGGCTTCTAATTGCCTAAGGCCATTCTGTGAGCAGGAGAAGGAGCAGGAGGCCAGATACAGAAGTTGCTGCAGCTCTAGGGCAAGTGGTGCTTCAAACTCAGCCACATACAGAGGAGCTCCTCCATATCCTGCACGACTGGCCAGGACATCAGGCAATGCTGACAGGGTCCGAGGGATCTGCTGACCCCAAGTTGCCAACAGAACACAAGAGAAGGAACGGCAAAGGGTCACCCTGAGCATTGCACCAGCTTCAGAGGGCCTTCTTTTCAGCAGCCTCTCTGTTTAGTGCTTTTCCCATGTACCATCTCCTCATGCCAGGACCTGGATCATCAATTGCGTCTCTGTCCAGTAAAGAATCCCTGCAACATCCCCAGTATCTTGGAACGGCCCCTTATGTTAGGCTGCTGAGTGGGAATTCAGTTTTTATTTTCTTCTTATAAATGCAGCTATTTGTCTCCAGCTTAGTGCTGATCCATAGGCTAGGAGAGAAAATGGCCTTTCAAAATGTCAAGATTTATTTGAAGGTTTCCTAGGAGCCAGGGAGGGGAGAGGGTATAAGAAGGATGGGGGGCAGGAAGGGCAGTCTTGGGGGGAGAGCACACAGGTAAGACATATCCTGGCATCACCAGCATGGTTCAGAGCACTCAAAGCCCTGCTTTAATCCGGCCCCATAACCCCAGTGCTCCCAGCTCCAATTCAACCCACGGTGGTGAGACCTGACTTGGGCATAGGAGGCATTTCCTCACCTCTAAGGCTCCCCTGCCAACCAGGAGAAGAGATACAGAGCCACTGGCTTCCACCACACTCTGGGGACACTGCCCATGTCCTTGTGCTTTCAGCTGCACCTCAGTGAGCAGGAGCTCCCTCCATACAAAACACCCAACACCACCTCTCCCCACTCCTCAGGGCAGAGGAACCAAGGGAGTAGCTAATGGGCAGCCAGAAAATGTTCAAATGCTGAGTGCCATCTTTGAAGGAAAATTCATCCTTGCCAGATTAAAACCATTGAATTAGCAGTCATTTTGAAATGCAGTCCTGAGGCATCACCTTCCTCTGGGCTTCCATCACCTGCAGCCTCCTGAGAGGCACCCACACGCAGAGGTCGGGCCACTGAGGCCGCCTGTCCTTTCCCCCATGCCATGGGTTCAGCATGGCTCCAGTAGCTGCCAAGGATTGATCCTGTGTGTGTGCACACTCTGAAGCCAAAAGTGTGGCACTGCCCACACTGCCATGGCTAGCTCCAGCCTAGGGAAGGGCCTGGCAGGAGCAGGCAGGAGTTGGGGTTTATCCCCTCTATTCTGCAATGCAGCATCCATGACTCCCATGTAACCCATCATCCATCCGCCACACCACCTCTCCTCTCCCAGATTCACACAGAGCTGGACACAGCCCTGAGCATCTGCCCAGCCTCTGCTGTGCAGGTGCAAACCCCAGGCTTTATAGCCCTCATTTAGACAGTGATTTTTTCTAAAATACAGGGATGAACAGGCCCTTCCTCCCCTCATCCACTGGAGTGCCAACCTGCTTCCCCTGCCACAGACGGAGGGATGGATGCTTCTGAGCTCCCAGGTGAAAACACGGGAGCAGAGTCAGGTAATGATGGTGACACTAGATGAGATCATCTGTCCAGCACAGGTGAACAAAACACCTCAGTAGAGTTACTCAGCATTTATCTCTGACAACAGAAATCTTCTATTCTGTTTTTTTATAACTGACTCCAGTAAACTTTCTTTGTAGCAGAAGGAAAATATGGTAGGTCAAGAAAGACCAAAATGGATTTGCTGACCAGTCCTATCTTGCTGATCCCTAAAAATATGTCATCAGTATTTTTGAGTTCTTCACCCACAAGAAAAAGTATTTCCTGAACACTCATGGCCTGGGTGAGTTAAAGTGAGACCACAGCTCCTGCTGCCCAGTAAGGGGGTGGCTTCCCACAGATTAAACAGTGATGTTCACCAGTGCAAGGATGTTGTGGCTCCTAGCATCAGCCAGGAGCAGCTGGCTCTCTCTGGATGCCATCGTTACACAAGTTCACAATTATCTTTCATAGACATTCTCACACACATGAGAACATCAGGTCTAAGCTTGGCTGTTCCCTCAAGCTAAATTCAATGTATTCGATCTCTCCAGTCAAAAAGAATGTTCTGTTGGAAAAAAAAAATAATTGGAAAGGCAAATTCCCCTCTCCAAAGGAAGGCACATTAAGGTAAATAACACAGCAAGGACAAAGGGATATTTGCATTTCACTTGAGTGTGAATGTCTTTTTTATAAAATGAAATAAATACAGCCTAGAAATAGAAAGTAGGTTCATGTTACTGGCAGGATGAATCATTTTCACTTTGCAAATTCAAGTGCTTCAGGGCTGGGATCACACCCTGGATTGCAATCCCAGCTGTGATTTAGCTGCTCTGATTTCAAACCTATCTCTTGCCATGTAAGAAAGAAACCTTAGGAAAGACGCAAAATCTACTTCTCTAGGAAATTTAAACAAAAAAGAAACTCATGAGAGAACTGACAGTTAAGGTACCCTTTTGCTGAGCAGAAAATGCCGAATAATAGAAACAAGGGCCTTAAAAGAACTAGCAAATGGGAACTCGGATAATCCAAGAGGACAGCAGGTTTTGGCATAGGTCTTTGCTATAACTGGCACCCATGTGACATTTGAAATCTGAAACCCTTCAAAATCTGAAATAGTTAAAAGACTCCACCCACATTATGCTGAGGGAGGACCTAAGCATTGGAAAACCTCAAGGACACAGTCTTGATCCCACTGAACTTATAAACAAGATGCATGTTCTTCAGAAAGCAACGTAACCAAAAAGCAAAATGTTTTTAGGTGAAGATCTATGGCTAATGGTCCCTGTAGGGGGGAGGCCAGCTATTAATATCTTCTGGCCCTTTAAAACCAGTATTTCCCCAGGGTTTTCAAGGAAGAGCTTAATTCTAACGTGAGCAATGAACATTTCTGCAGATAAGTGGAACATTTTGAAGATAAAGCTGATAGACTCCTGTCCTCATTTTGGCTGGGATAGAGTTCATTTTCTTCTTAGTAGCTGGTAGAGAGACAATGGTCAACAAAGGGTGATTCAACACTCCCAGTTGGAGCAAAGATAAGCTTTTCCACCCTGCATTTTCTGCCCCACGTCTTGCACCAAACAAGTTGTTGTAGCAGCATTCCTTGATCATACAATCACAGACTGGTGTGCGATGGAAGATACCTTTGAAGCTCATCTCATTCTGGACCCCTGCCATGGACAGGGACACCTTCCACTAGACCAGGTTGCTCCAAGCTCTGTCCAAGCTGGCCGTGAACACTTCCAAGGATGGGTGTCTTGGGTTGAGCTGGCAAAATGCCAACTGCCCAATACAGAGTCAAAACCTCCATCACCTTCTCAAGAAAAGGGAGAAAAGAAAAAAACCTGGAAACTCAGAACAGGTTTAAACCCAAACTAATTATATATATTTATACAGAAAAGGGAAAATTAAAAGCAAACTACAATATAATACACACTTACACAAGTTAGAAATAACAACAATTTTCTACCTCCCACCAAAACCAGATTTCATTATTCTAGATTTGATAAAGCATCCCAAAAGATACCCAGCAGAGAACAGAAAGAATAACAACAAAATGTTTCTACTTCCCTGAACTGAAACAAAACGCAAAGTAGTGGCAGCCATAGCAAGGCCCAGGACAGCAGGACAGCAGCAGCACGTCCTGCTCTACTGCAGCCATCATGCTAATTGAGAAAACACCTCCTACTCCTGTATTCATATCTCAGGTTTGCGTCATCTGGTATGAAATATTTCTTTGGTTGCTTAAGGCAAGTGACATGTGTCTCTCCTAATCTACATCAGATTTTCAGGGCTTACTAAAACTGAGGCTTAGCTAAAACTACCACAATGGGGCAGCCGCAACAGCTGTGGGCAACCTGTGTGAGGGTCTTCCCACCCTCACAGGGAAAATTTGCTCCTAATATCTAATCTAAATTTCTCCTCTTTTACTTTAAAACTCTCCCCCCTTTCTCTATCACTGTCTACGCATGTAAAAAGTCACTCTTCCTCTTTTTTATAAGCCCCCTGTAAGTACTGTAAGGTCACAAAGTGATCTCTGTGTTGGGGAAGAGGGTGCATTGCAAGAGGATTCTTCGTGCCCTCGCCAGCCCACCCCGACGCGACCCCGGGTTTGGGCTTCTAATCGCACGTGCATCTTCTCATAGAGATATAAGCCATACACTAAGGTTTAAAACAGGAACGTTCAACTTTATTTGGGGGTAAACAGATTATATAGGTTTTCGGGGTGAACACGAGGACAATGAGAACTTGGGATATGCTGAAGGTGTTCACGCGCCGGCGGTCTGCTCCCATTGGCTGACAGCCAGCGTGCACGAGGCAGTCAGGACCCCCTAGGCACCACCAAGACTGGCCCTAGCCCGGTCCCTGAGGTTGTTTACCTCTTCTGTGGCTGCCTCAAGGTCACACCAACCTTGGCTAGCCTGTCATCTCTCTGGCCAGTGTGTTGTGCATACAGGGCTGAGGCCAAACATCTCCTACATCTCTGAGTCTCTGTGTTTTGGATTTATTATGAGAATAATGTTGATAACACACTGATGTTTTAGATGCTGCTTAGTCATGCTTACTCTAAATCAAGGACTTTTTCATTTCCCATGTTCTGCTAGTGAGCAGGAACACAAGAAGCCAGGGGGAGTACAGCCAGAACAGCTGACATGAACTGGCCAGAGGAATATTCTATTACCAAAGAATATCGTTGTTCTTGTTCTGTTTTACTATGTTTCAGTTATTAAACTGTTCTTATCTGAACCCATGAATTTTACTTTTGTTTTCTGTTTCTTCTCCCCACTGGGAGGAAGGGAGAGTGAACGAGATGCTGCAGGCTGGCATTAAACCACAACTTGCCAGGCCAGGATGCAAAATCACTTTAAGGCAGCTAATATGCACTCTGGTGTCCAGTAGAGTGAAGGACAGTCAGGCACTTAAGTCTTCCAAGAACTTCACTGTTCTGCACTATGTTTTGGGAAAGTTTAACCCAACCACCTGTGAAGGTCCCTGTGTGGAGCCCTCTCAGTAACACTCCCAAAGCACAGAAAGCGATACAGCATTGCCAGCCTGAAGGAACAACTCTGAGGTTTTTGGAGGAACAGAAACAAGACAAGTGAAAACACACTAGTCAGGGAGACAGCAAAGAAGGCTTCAAGCTGGCTCATCTTGCTGAACAGATGATCAACATGGCACACAGATTCTTTTGAAATGGAAAGTTTCAGAAAAGAGTAGAAAAAACCCAGTTGTAACAACTCAGCAGTCACAAGCTCAATCCCACATATATACTGTCTATCTCTGCTCCCT
Organism: Sakesphorus luctuosus; assembly: GCA_013396695.1. Classification (NCBI taxonomy): domain Eukaryota; kingdom Metazoa; phylum Chordata; class Aves; order Passeriformes; family Thamnophilidae; genus Sakesphorus; species Sakesphorus luctuosus. The sequence continues at coordinate 8,503 of VWZD01010888.1, read as the reverse complement.
TTGCTACACTCTATGAGGGCTGGTTTCTTGTAGCCTCGTTGTGCTGTGTGCTGAAGGATACCTGCAACAATATGGAACTTCTCCTGGTCTAGGATTATCAGTCCATTAACCTAGAAGTGTGTGCTCAATGCTAAGTCCGACCATGTGGTCTCTGAGAGCCCCCGAGAAAGGACACACAGGAACCACAGGTCAGGACAGGAACAAAGAGGAAGTTTATTCAAGGGAACAGGTTTATATGGACTTTGGGGGGATAAAAATGCTCCAATAAGGGACAAGAGGGAAGTCTGGCTTCAGGCCAATAAGAGTAAGGGAATTTACATTCAATTGGAGAGAGTTTCAGATAACAGGAGGTCACTATCTTGTCTCCCAGCCGCCTGGCCTGGCAGGGGACTTCTGGGAAGAAGGCAGTGACTATGCAGTTTTACATTCAGTACATTCAAACCACACTAAAAACATAAGTTGTTAAGGGATTCTCAGTGGATGGCTGCTTTTCTTCATCAGCCCATTTCTGGCATGACATCCTCCAAGCCATGTATTGAGAATGCATTGCTATAACACTCTTCATGCGTTTTCATGATTTGTGATTCAATTCTGAAGACTGGTGGCACAAGACCCCTAAGTGATGTCATGTGACACTTATTTCACCAGCATATATAAACTTAATTTTCCTGGTATTTATTTGACACTATACAAATGAAACAGCAGAACAAGGCATGTGGGTGTTTGAAAGGAAGCGTGTGGGAACTGTCAAGCACTTGAGCTGGCTAGAACATCACCAGCCCACCTTCCCCAGCAAGAATAACGCATTAGGATGAGAAAAGATACCATGACCTTACTGCTGAAATGTTTGAGGCATCATCTGATGGCAATTACTGTAACTTGTTGGTTGTTACAGCCCAGAAATGAGAACTGGAGGCTGTGGAAGGACCAGGGAGGGAGGGGGACACTGTACAGTCACACAGCACAATGAAGGGCTGGACTCCTTGCAAATCCAAACATGCCCCACAGCAGGTGAAAGCTATGCCCTTAACCTTTGGGATTTCCATCCAAAACCTTAAAGAGAAATTCCAAATCTGAACCACTCTGTGTTGCACCCAGAAGCCAAGAGATTAGTTTTAACTCAAGGATTGTTCTCAGTGCAGATGGCCAGAGCCTAAAGGCAAGCTTCAGCTGGTTGCCATGGACTGCTGGTGATCACCCCATGGGGACCAAGCCTCAGCACACATCTATTCTCAAATTCCAAAAGAGAGAAACAGCACGTTGCTGAGTTTGCAAGACATTCTATCATCTCAGAACAAAAAAACTCTCACCAACCAGTACTACTCTTCCTCAGGGAGAACGTGGGTTCCTGCTCTGTAGATCCTCTCCTGTGTGTCTTGCTTGGTTTCCCAATAATTCCTATCCATAAGAATACCCTGGGCTGGAGACAGCCATGCGCTGTGCCGCAGACATACCAGCTGCTCTCCACTGCAGTAACACTTGGCACTAACAGTGCTTTATATCTCCAATACGCTGCTGGAGTCAGACCTAGTCTCTGCCAGCTGTTTCTGAGCAATGCCAAGCTCCCCTGCTGACCTTCATACACAAGCTCTCACCATGCTGGTGCATAGTTTTCTGCCTCATCTCTGTCTTTTCAAACCGCTGGACATCATTCAGATTCTGACTGCTCTTACAAGACCCACAAAGAACACTGAATAGAAACAGCTCTAAATCCCCTCAAAGTACTTGGAGGGCACTAACTGGGCTTTGCAGTTTTGGAGCCAGCTGGGGAGAAACTTGATTTTACACATGGAAAACCATCAGAAAATAGCTTGAAGTCACAGAACTGCCCTGGCACCATTTCGGAGAGGACCCAGCAGAACATGAGACTTATGTTCCTGCCACATCTCCATCTCTTAGAGATAAGTGGATGAGTTGGCTGAGGAAGACAGCTAATCAAGACCCACCTCCTGTTGATGGCTGTATCTACAGACTCCCAGTGAATCATGGAAAGAAAACCCCAACAGGACCCTTTGACAGCCTCCAACAGTGCAGTGCTGGCTGCCACTGGAGACAGGGACAGACTGGAGGGACTACAAACTGCTCCTCTGAGCTGTTCCTAGGAAAGCACTAACCATGATCAAATGAATTAAACATTTAAAGGTCATTGAAATCTGTAGGTGGGCAGACACCAGAGTCACTACTGTGACCATGTTGCTCCACATGATTATCTATGGCACAGAAAACCCTGCAGAAATGGCGCAGCCTAATAAGAAGCTGAGTCAGGACACCTGGGCTCCAGCCCCAGCCAGCAGCTCCTTTTCCTTTCATCCTCCTTTTCTTGCCTTTCCGTAGCCCTTCAGGAGAGGGACCAGCTCCTAACCCACACAGAGCTTGCAAAATAGGGAAAGTGCTACTGGAGCTGGAGAATCATGGGAACATTCCCCACACATCTCAGGGGCTTGATGAGTTTAAGGCACAGCAATTCAATACCCTGGCTCAACAGGCATGGAAAGCACTCATCTCCCATGCATCCCAGTCACCACTCTGAGGTAATCAAAGTTTCTCATTCTAGGTCCAAGGTTGCCTGAAGAGCACCACTATCACCATGGGCCCACCTCTTACACCATAGCATCAAGCACCAGCACAAAGCACAGATCAACATTTAAAAGGAGTGCAACTGGGAACCCGGATAAGCTCCTTGAAATGCCCCAAGTCATTCTTGAGCAGATGCATACAAAGAGCAGAGGCTTCAGTAGAAAACAGCACATGAAACTGCAACAGCTATTCTGAAAACAGGGCACCTGAAAAGAGCCATGGTCCATTTGGGATCCTGTGCACTGGGGCTGCCAGGAAACTTGAAGCTACCCCTCTTCTCCAGCCTTGAGAAATCTCACCTCCAGTGCTGCCTCCAGCTCTAGGGCCCACAACATAAGAAAGACATAGAGCTGCTGGACTGAGTCTGAGGGAAGCCACGAAGATGCTCCAAGGGCTGGTACACCTCTGCTGTGCAGACAGGCTGGGAGACCTGAGGGTGTTCAGCCTGGAGAAGAAAAGGCTCCAGAGAGACCTCAGAGCCTCTTCCAGTGCCAGAAGGGGGTCCAAGAGAACTGGAGAGAGACTTTGGACAAGGGACTGGAGCAACAGGACAATCTGGAATGGTTTCAGACTAAAAGAGTAAATATTTAGATTAGATATTGGAGCAAATTCTTTACTCAGAGAGTGGTGGCCACTGGTACAGATTGCCCAGAGAAGCTGTGGCTGTCCTATTCCTGGAAGTGTTCAAGGTCAGGTTTGAAAGGGCTTGGAGCAACCTGGTCTACTGAAAGGTGTCCCTGCCCACAGCAGGTGATTGGAATGAGATGAGCTTTAAGGTCCCTTCCAATCCAAACCTTTCTAGGATTCTACCCGCAGAAGAGTGAGGGCTGTGTGTCAGGTGTTGGAGGTCTGGTCGTTATGTTCAATGCAGAGAGGATGGTCCTTTGCCCTGCAGAGCTCATGGGTTTCCCGTAGCAGGCTCCTGATGGTGGGAACACAGCCATAGGTGCACCCATGTTCCCAGGGCAGAGGAATTGGAGCCTGTGCTCCAACACTCAGTTGTGAGGAGAGTGCTCCTCTGTTCCCAGCACCCAAAATGGGCTGTGTGGACCAGGCACCCCACTTTGAGAGAACTGACCCTGGAACTCAAATACCCTCAAGGCTTCAGGTCTTAGTTTGTCCCTCTGCTGGCAGCAAACATTTGGCATAGAGGAAAAGAAGCTGAGAGACACCTGAGAGAAACAACTTGAGAATTAAAATAAAGCGTAAAGTTAAAGGTAAACCGGCAGGAGAAGTGAACCCAACACAAAATGGATTATAAGTCAGAGGTACAATTTAATAAAAATATTACAATGAATGCAATGATACAAAGAGAAATTAGTTTTGCCCCACAAAACCCAAAAGTATAACCCAGCAAGCTTGGGCACAAACACAATGGTGTTTGTTAGCCCCTGTGCTGAGCCTCACCATGGTTCCCCAGAGTCCAAAGTAAAAGGAAGGGAAAAAACTTGTTGGTGCAGATGACGGTGGTGCAGATGACGGTCGCAGTCTGGTTGAGAGTGATGGTCGCAGTCCTGTTGAGGTTCTGCTCCTCCTCTGGATCCGGCAAGTGGTCCCAGAAGTCCCCAAACCCAAAGATATCCTCAGGTTCAGGTGGGACCGCCCAGTACCTCCCCCAGGGCAGAGTGTTCCACGATGGGTGATCTAACTCTATGAGTCATAGGGTATTTTTGGAATTGTTGATGGCCCATTAGCAGACAAGCCCCCTCAGGCTAGGTGTCCAGGTGCTAACAACTTCCTGGAGGGGAGTTATCACAGCTCCTATCTCACAGGCTTCTTTCACACTCAGCTTACATCCTGAGGGGTCAGGTGTGCCCTGGGCAGCTGCTGCAAATGGCCCACTGTTTACAGTTCATGAGAAATTACATAGAGAGTTTAGAATACACAGCTTTGGTCACACACAGTGATAAACTGGTCCTGGCTTCCTGGACTAGGACATTAAGCAAACCCAGTCTTTAACATAAGAGCCATACCCATTCTGGTAGAGGATGATCCCTCAGCTGTGATCCCACGGACTCAGCAGACCAATCAGCTTTACGCAAGGAAACAGGGAAAGCCAGAGACTGATGGCAATGCTTTAACTCAGACCCACACCAATGAACAATCCACTGGATCTGGTTACGGTAAAGGTAGATGTCAGGACACGCAAAGACGAGACACTCAATATGAGGGTCCACGAGTTTCAGTTTATTGTCTATTACATGCTCTTCTTATGCAGTTTAGATAATTAGCTCATACATATTATAATTGCTTCATACATATTGCAAAGCTTAAGCTCAGATTGGTTAATACAAAATATGTGCTTTTGGCCTTGTGCAGTCACTTTGGCATCTCTTTTTATCTTCTGTCTAGTTTCAGGATCTTTTCACAGCCTTGTTCATTGTTTAAGACCAGGGGTTTTTGCCATCTGGTCCCTCTCTTGGTTATACATTGTTGCAATCTTTTGAACATCCTGCAAACCTTGCAGAATGTCCTGCTCACAAGGCTGTAGTTCTGAAAGCACAGAGGCCTAGTTCTTTTAAAGCTACGTGACCTCTGTCTTCCAGCCAATCTTCCACAATCCCATCAGGTAGATGAACCAGTCTTGCTGTGTGTCCCTTCCTCATCTCACCATCACAGCTTCCCACCCTTGCCCTCATGCCTTTCTCCATTCAGCAATTCTTAGACTCTGCTTCATTTTCCAAGATGTTATGGATTTAGCCAGGTGGGCCTAAATTTAGGCTTTAAAATTCAGATTAGCCTAAAATTGTCAGCTGCCTTGAGCTGGGCTGGGCTAGCTAACAGCTGACTTCTTCTAGCCAATAATATTGTATTCCATACCATACTACATCATCTCAAAAGAAGAAAAATCCAGTGTGTGGGAGGGGCTTGGGCAGTTGCTTCATAGCTGTTGCTCCAGCAGGACACACCATGCTGTCCCAGGAGGGACAGGGAGGCCCAAGCCCACAGCAGCGGCTCACCATCATGTTATCTTAGGGAAGTAAAATGTTTGTTCTTAGTTCTTCTCTTTGCTTAAGTCTGTCTTTGGGGAATTGACTTTTTTTAGAATGATTTGTAGTCAGAATGGTAAAATCTGTGCTTATTGGGGAGTGGGAAGTTATATATAACTTGTATAAGTGTGTGTTATATTGTAGTTTTCTCTTAATTTTCTCTTTTCTGTATAAATACATGTAGTTAGTTTCAGCATAAACCTGGTTTGGAGGTTTTTCCCCCCCTCTCCCTCTTCTTCCCTTTTCACTCTGTCTCGGACAGTTGGCAATTTGCCAGCTCAACCCAAGACACAAGATCACAGAGATGTAAGGCAAAAACAAAGCATTATCCTTTGTTAAGCAGAAATCATTCATCCTATTCTGCTCCTACGGAGACCGCTTCTCCCCTCTTCCTGTTTGCAGGTCATCGTTCAAGGAAAAAGATGACCCAAAGACCTGACCCAGCATCCTCATTTACAGGACGCAGTGGAGCAGCGTCACAGCTGAATGAATTTTAAAGTCTGCATAATTCAGCAGCAAATTTGACTCATACCTCCTTAATTCTGCCTCTAGTGAAAGATCCATGTGCCTATCTGGTGGGATGGCTCCAGTGTGACTTTAATTTAATCTTGATACACCATGAGACATTCCTCTGGGCTGCAGCATGTCAAAATATCTGTATTCCCCAACCATTTCAGCTCAGCTGCCTCCAGACAGAAAAGGTAGTCAACCAGAACAGGGACTTTACCTGTACCAAATTGCCCTCTGGATGCGTTTCTCTCCCTCCATCATTTCAGGACCCTCTGGGGCTCTCCCTAGATAATTCCCAGCCAAGTACTGCATTCCCCATATCTTTGTGCTTCAATCCCCAGTCTGTGCAAGAGAAGAGCCCAAGCTCTCACATCAGCACATTCACTCCAGTGTCCATGCAGATGTAACACCTTGGACCAAGCTACCCTCTTGCTGGGCAGGGCAGTGCAACTGGTGCTGATGAGTCCCCAAGCAAGATGCATATCAGCAGAAGATCTGAATCCAGACAAGGACACCAAGCTGGTAAACCTGGTGTGGGACCTTGTTGGTTCAGAGGGGTCATTCTGGGAGAAATGAACCTTAAGAAGCTTCCGGCAGATGGTAACCCTTTTCTGTTTTCTGCTCTCCAATAAAGTAGGACTGTAATAAATATCCAGTAGATAAAGCCGAAATCCAGCTAGAGCATCTTGGATGTTATTTTTCCCAGCAGTGGAAAATTAATCACAGCAGCCCTGTTGACTCTAGATGGTTCATTTCCAGTGCTGAAGCTATGGTCTTCAGCAGCTAAATGATTGATCTTTCCAGGCAGTTTAAAACAAACTAATGAAAGACAAAGAATTTTGAGCAAACTTTCTCAACCTTTCATAGATAAGGGGCAGAAAACCCCTTTTCTGCTCTTAGCCCTCTTTCTGCAAAAAGCTTGAGCTTTCAACAGATTTGACAGAGACTCTTGTGCTTTGAAGCTTTCTCAGCACTGGAAAGACACATTTTCAGACCTGCTATGACTGCATGATGCAGCTCATGCACAGAAACAAACCACCCCTACACACTACAAAGTCGGAAGGGCACGAATCCCCTTAAATTCACCCACACTGGAAAGATCTTATTTCAGCCAGCCCACTTCTTGGGCTCTGCCATCCAAATCTTCCCAGGAGTTGGTGCACAGCCAACTGTACACCTCTGCTACTCTGGCTGCACTAACAGGACAAGAGGTAAACACACTGGCTTCACAAGTTAGTGTTATAAAAACATGACTGAGGCTCCAGGTCTCAGCTGCTGCAGGGTTTTTTGAACAGCAAACACAGATACATTCATTCAGTTTTGTTACCCCTGCAACCGATTAATTCATGCTCCGAGAAAAGCCACTCAAGAAACAGCTGCAGATGGTGCGGGGCCAGCAAGGGAGCACCCCATGGGTGTTGGGGTTCAAAGAGAAGAGGATAGTGCATTGGATAGCGCATTGGACTTCTAGAGGGTTGAAGGGATTCAAAGGTTCTGGTTTCGAGTCCCGGTGGAGCCGCCAATAAAAATGATAAAAACGCCACACATGCTCTTGTGGCTTGGACCCTCGTACAAACCATCCTAGAAAAGGACTATGAAGAGGGGAACCAGGGGGCCCCAGGACAGGACCAGAAGGCAGGGAGAAGCGGTCGATGCGCGCGTATGGCGTCGAGTGAACAGACGGCCCTCCCGAACATCGCACCATGTCCGTATGCCACTGACAACCACGGCAGCGCACGGACGACCAACCCATTTCTCCAACCACAAAATGGCAGCGAGGACGTGAGGGCCAATTCGCCACAAAATGGCAGTCTGGCGGGAAGGGTGAAGGTGCGAAAGTGCCTCCCCTCGGTGGTGACGTTGCTCGGGGAGGGGTGTCCTCCTTATGAGGACTGCCCCTCCGATCCGGCACGTCACACCCCGCCCCTGCAGGCAGAAGGCGATCCCGTAATGCCCCCCTCCTTGACCACGCCACAGGAATCGGGCCATGCTAGCCACACCCTACTTCCTACCCAACATGGCGGCGCCCATAACACTGGCCTAGTGCCTGGGCCTACGCGTCCCACTGCTACAAATCCATTCCATGCAAATACAGCAACGGTCAGCCATACTCTGGATCTTTCAGTGGTACAGCGCAGACCAGCCAAACTGTCCCAGATGGCTGGATCTATTGCAAAAGTTACGGATTACAGTGACCTGCAGGCCATTAAGGCCTTTCCGGTATTCTACGAGGATGATGGGAACAACCCTTCATGGGAGCCTATCCCCATCCCACTTATAAAGGACGCAAAGAAAGCTGTGGCAGACTACGGGCTGTCATCGGCCTACGCTATGGGGGTCATTGGTGCCATATTTCAGGCATTCATCTTCATCCCCAATGACCTAAAGACCTAGCCCGCACGTTGTTGAGTAATATGGAAATCACA
>VWZD01010887.1:48795-110223 GCA_013396695.1 Sakesphorus luctuosus | reverse complement strand
GCCTTGAGTTGTGGGGAAAGGAGGGAAAACAAAAAAAGCCCACAACACACCTAGGCTTGTGCCCTGCCTGCTCGCCCTGCCTGTGCAAACTGCTGTGCAAACTGCCGTGCCACGCCCTCACTGCCGTGCCACGCCCTCAGTGCCACGCCACGCCCTCAGTGCCACGCCACGCCCGTTTGCCCGCTCCTGTTCGCCGCGCTGCAGGTCACTCACGCTCCCTAGAGATGGTTTTAAAGCCTTCTCAATCCCCTGCAAATGAGCAAGCCACACTTCTGACTCACCTGATAACAGCTGGAGGAGCAGCAAACAAACCCTAGCAGGAAATGAGCAAAAGCACATTCTCAAGAAGCTCCTTCTTTCTAGAAACTCTTAGCTAATGAGTTATTGACCTCTGGTTTCAGAGCCCCCAGCACAGCAAGACCAGCACCACCTCGCAGGCCTCGAAGTGGCAAATGAGAATCTCCAGATGCTGGATCCACAGCAGTGCAGTTCTGACTGAGCAAGACACAAGAGGGTAATTTCATCTCTGATATGTCTAATTCTTGCAAATGTAGGAAGCAGTCAAAAGAGACAAGAGAAGTAAATATCATAGACAGTTATTTATAGAAGCTCCCAATTAAAATGAAAAAAATCTGATGCATCAGAAGGGGGAAACTGGATTCTTCACAACACTCAACATCTTTTCCCTTTTCCTTCAAGGTGTGTAAGAACTGCACATACCAAAGGAAAGGTACACAAAGCCTGAAAGGTGAGGAACTGCCCAAGTGGCAGGTTGCTGTGAGGGTGACAGTGTGTGTGGATCTCCTGATGTCTGAGGTAATTGATGAGAGCGCCTTCAGGAACAGGAGCCACCTGCAGAATGTGGGATACCTTGTAACCAGTAAAATGTTTCCATGTGTTAGGTGAACTGACTAACCAATAGTGTCACTACATGTTAGATACAAGAGTATATAAAAAGTGAAGCTGTAACTAAAAAACAACCTTAGCCTTCTGATGCTGCTGTGCTGATCTCTTCTGACCTTCATTAACACACTCCCCTTAACCTCACAAGGGGTGACCCCCACAGGTTCCAGCACTGCCATGAGCAGGAGTGCAGCTCAGCTCCCAAGGAACGACACTCACCTTCCTGTAGAACAGTGCCAAGGAGCCCGTTCTCTTTGGCTTGCTCGCTGCTGACACCTGTCCCTCTTGTGCTTGATTCCCCTGAGGGTGGCAGGGAGCCTGAGCCTCCACTTTGCACGGCTGGCCTGAGTTCACTGAAATGGGGATCAAGGTGATCCCATCCATTTCATTTGCAATACCTGGAGAGAGGATACACAGAAACAAACCCATTGATCTCCTCATGCTGCAAAGCCAAACTGCAAACCAAACTCATTTTCCAGCATTTCATACTGAAGACATCTCATCGTCTCTACTAGATGCTAAAAAGACTGTCCTTCAGAGTCCTCAGAAATTATTAAAAATTACATTTCTGGTAAGGTTAAAGGAAGAATATGAATGTGAATGATCATTTCTAAAACCATCTTAAAGTACAATGTTTACAAGAAATCAGAATTTCTGTACTTGGTGTTCCACTCTTTGGGGGAGGTGGACATTCCCTTTTTTATTATTCTGCTAACCCAAGAGCATATCCTATACAGTCCTCACTAGTTTCCTCAGTAGTCAAATTCTCTTGCTGAAAATGTCCTTAAACATGAAAAATGGAGATTTTTCTCTTTTCATTTTAAACTATAGACGCAATTTTTAGATTAAAATGGGTATGAAGCTCATTGTTTATGTACTATTTTCAGAAATATTCAAGCATCACCCAACTTCAACAAGTCTCCCAGTATTTTCCTAATGTTAACATGTAACTCTTATCTAGGAATTCCAGAGTCTTTTAAGATGATAACAGACCAAAGTTAAGACAAATTGCAGTAAATTATTACTGGAGCTGAGAACCAAAGCATTGCTTGATCTGCGTGAGATGTAACTGAAAGAAGCACGAGCTCCACAACTTTGTTCATGATTCTGAATCTTCAGGATGTTTGTCAGGGACCAGATGTCTCCAAGGAGAAGATGTCAGTATGAGCTTAAGCGTTTTTTTGTTGACCAAGTGAGTGTTCTTTAAAAAAGAAAAAGCAATACATGTTCAAAGTGCATGGTCAGTCTAAGAAGATCTTAACAAGGAAAACACCTGCTAGAAAAGAAAACCAAGAAGAATTCATACCATGCAGTGGGATAGTGACCTGTCCCACTTTTCCTGGTGCTGTAGTGGTTGTCATGGTCAGCACTGTCTGGCCAGGAGACACAGACACGTTTTCAGCACCAATGCTTGATGCTGGAGCAATTGTCAGCTTAGTTCCTTTGGTTAAGATTTTTTCCATCTGCATTTCTCTGGGGCTGTCATCTCCAAAGAGCCTTCTCTTAGCACTTCCAGCTGTAGGAGAACTGTAGCGCTCGTGAACTGAGATTGGAGACAAAGGCTGCATGTCTGCTATGCCAAGAAGAAAAAGATAAAATCAACAAAACCTTATTAGCAGCAGCTTAATGGAAATACTTCTCCAGAGAAGGGGAAAGGCTCCCTTCCAGCTACAACACCAGAGTACCAGAGACCTCCTCATTTCAGACCCGCTCTCAGAGTTCACTGTTCCCAGCTGAGATGAACAAGACCTACAGTCTGACTCCTTTTATTTTGCAGTCATCCCAAACAGCAGTTGGACCATCAGGTATCACAGGGAAGCTGAGTAACCAAACAGATTTGCACAGACTGAGGAACACAGAGGATCACAGATACTTACTCCAGTCTGGTTAGCAATTAGTAGTATTTCCAAGTGCTCCTCTGAACACATTTCTCTACAAGACCACTGACCACATTCCCTGGACACGCTGCCTTCTCTATGTTCTGGCTTTCAAACACTCTTTAAACTGACCCAAGTCAGGTGCCTCCATCCTCACCCACCCCTGCTTCCTCTCAGGCTTTTCTGTTGCTTTCAAATACTCCAGTAGTAAGACTGAAGAACACAGCACTAATGTACTGGCTTCTGTTCACAGGTTTTTTGCATTTCTGCTGCAGTCTGCAAGGATACCACTGACAGCAGTTTCCCATTTCCCATGAAGAAGAAACCTTCTGGATAACTGGCCAGGTAAGACTGATTGGAAATGGTATGTCTAACTCTGTCAGGATGGTTCTCTTGGTACCAGGGGAAATAAAAATTTCCAATCCCCACCATTCTCCAGCTGAATTTAGGAGGAGCCACTAGTACCAGCTGCTGATATACAAGGTCACATCTCACACAGCTCTTACACAGGTATATAAGGCACCATTTCCAGTTGCTTCCCATTCCATCAAACAGTGAACCATAACATCTACAGCAATGGCTTGTACATCTCTTTCCTAAGGAGTATTTAAAAAACCCCAATAGTCTGGTCCTGTAATTTGCCACATAAACACGAAGGAAGATAACATCACACAATCAATCAGTCCATGGTGCACCTCCAAGAACACATGGACTAGTGTCTGGGATACAACAAAAGCAGAAATTCCTAACTAGGAAACAGCAGTGCTGGCACTGTCTCTGCACCCTCACTGTCAGGAGACAGTTCTGGGTGAGACCCAGGAATCTGCAAACAGTCCTTCAGAGCAGGGACTACTGTAGGCACAGTATTGCCCTCCCCTCCTGCACAAAAACAGTTCCAGAGGAAGCAGGAATAAATGCATCTCATTTCATTAAAAAATAAAATCACCTAAAATCCAGTCAAATAAAAAACCAAAAAGCCAAAACAACCCCTGAAAAAAATCAGAACATCAGTGGACAATAAGCCATTACGTGAGAATCCCCCTGCCAGTAAGGTCACCCTGCATCAAACCAGCAGCAAAACCTGCTCCAGTCCAGAAGGGAAGCACCACCACCACTGTCTGTTGCCAGTGAGACACAGCACTGGTTTGACTGAGTGCATCCAGACCTTCCTTTGATCAAAGAAGAGGCTTCACAATTCTGAATGCTTAATTCACATTCAAGATCGTTTTTTGAAATTACAAAGAAGCTTAAAACCCCTCTCCCCAAATTCACACATTCACATCATATCAGAAACCTTGAACATACCCCGTCTTAAACTCCCACCAAGATCTGTTCGAACCTCTTTTACTCGAGGATGAATTATGGGAGATAATGGCATCATAGGCAAATGCCCAAGCCCACTTCCTCCATTGCTGGCTTCAAAATTACTGGGAAATATTACCTGAGAAATAAGAAATGTCAGTGTAAGATAACAAAGAATTTCCCTTCTTTGTGCCAATCTATTAATATAAGATTTTCTGCAGCAATTGTCTCATTTCAACAGTTTTCTGTATAAAACAGAGTGAGAAAAAGAACATGAATTTCCTAATAAAAGGAAAACAGATCACATACTTCTTCACAGGTTGGGACTTTGTTTTCTGAGGCCTCGAGTGCAACCCAGAGTGCCGAGTTCCGTGTCCAGGCGAGGCTCTCCAGAATCTGTTCCTCAATGCTGTTGAGGTGCTTCACCATGTCCCTGGAAAGCCCTTCCTCAGAGCGAATCAGCACCTCGATCACCTGATGGCAATCACACACACACAACACGTCACGTCACTCATGTTTAACGTTATCAAACTGTTACTTCAGGATCCTGTTTGAAACTTCCACACAGAGTGCTCCAGCCTTCCCCTTGCATCTTCTCCTTCCCCAGCTCTCTTCTGATCCCTTTTTTTAACCCCCTTTCCCAAAGGCAACCCAGGAGTTGGAAGCAGACAGCAGATGTGCCATCCATGCAGAACAACCCCCTCCAGGGGTTTTTAGGGCCCTCACTTCCCACTGCTAGGCATGCACGGAATGAAAGCACGGAGCACACACAGAGCTCACTGTGCATGTGCAGCAGAACTGGGGAGACAGGAACAGGTACAGCTGCTTAGCAGGGCACATGGCAGCCCCAGCATTCCAGCTTTCCTGCCCTTCAAACAAGCAGCCCAGAACACAAAGGGATGAAAACTACTGCTTTAAAGCTTTATTTAAGAAATGCTCAGAACCCTTAACATGGACAAATGGGGGTTGAACAGAATTCACCATCCCCTGCAGAACCATACTCCATCCCCATGCTCCAACACAAGATCCACTTTACTCCTGTCACACAGGAATTCAAACTGTTTTTCTAAGGCTCCAGAGATGGAAATGCCACGAAACTTCCCCAGGAACTTACTGGTATTTTTAGTCATTCCTACTACAGAAACTAAGAACCTGGAGAACAAAGTTACAAATGTCACAAGTCTCTGTTATGGAAAGTCTTTGGGATGGCAATTTTTTTCAAGTAACAGTGCTGCGAGAACATACACTGAAGAGCAGAGAAAATTCAAAACAAACATAAATCTGCTTCACAAAGTTGGATCTGCAGCAGTCCATTTCATTTGGAAGGAGGCCACCAACAGCCATAGCATTATTGGCAGATTTGTTTCAGTTTCAGTACTGCCCTACAGCTGAGGAGTAAAGGAAGGAGGGAGAACAGAATATAAGGAGCTTTTCCAAAGGGTTCCATTTCTTGATTGATGGCATCTAAAGAGAACTGCTTGATTTTTTCAGGACTAACCATGGTAAGCTGCAAGGTGTCCAGCAAAAATGGGAGGCATATGGATAGGTGATAAAAGGATTGAAGGAATCAAAAAACCAAATTACAGTGGAGGTGGGGGGAATATGTTTAAAAAAATGAGCAGAAACAGAGTATCTTTTCCTGGGTGTGCTTTACGTTCAGTTACATAAAGCAGGGGGGAAAAAAAGCAACTTAACAAAGCAAGACTGGGATAAGTAGTAGCAGTCAAAGGCAACAAAGAATATTATTGCTATTTCAGAACTATAACTTGCCATGAATAAATAGGAGTATCAACAAAATACATGGTTCAATGCTTTAGTCTCCTGAATGTGTACATAGGTTAAGAACTAAAAGTTGATCGACAGTATGACAGTTCAGTGCCACTTACACAATGGATTTTTTTGCTTTACACTTCAGCTTCAGCTCTGGCATTACATCTTCCAGGTAATCAATTTCAGGACAGCCAGAGTCTGGAACAGGCATAGTGCACAGTAACATCAGTCCTTCTCTTACCCGAGTCCTTAAGGGGGAAGAGCATCATCCTCTAAAACTCTCAATCCAGTGACATGCTATTTTTAACACAGATACTGTCTCAGCTGGTGTTATTTACCTTATAGAAATAGAATGGCCTGAGGTCAAGGACTTCAACGATCCAGGGGAAGGTGCGAGGGGAGCTGTAGGCGAAGAGCACGATCTCCAGGCAGCAGGCCATGAGCGAGCGGTGGAACAGGTCCTGCTCCAGCAGAGCCTGAGGGCACACAACATTCCCGTGAAAGAACCTGCTTTTTTCCCACTGCCCACAACCTCCTCGTTTTTACAGGGAAATTTAGAAGACTAGATGTAGAGTAACAGCACCAAAACCATCACATTTTGCATAGTATGGACAAATGAACTGGCCTCCTTGTTGTGCACCACAAATCAAAGCAAATGCAGTGCTGCCTGACATGAAATACTGGTATTATTCATTGGATAAAGAAGAGAGTAAAAGTCATCTGTCCATAAAATTGTGATTCCGGAAGGCAACACAAATTCAGATGGCAGTTATGCCAGTTATACTGGTTTTAATAGTAGAAAAAATATATTTATATTCCCCTTTTTAATATTAATGATATACACAGAGTGCTTTACAGTGCTCTGTTCTGGAACTACCTGAAGACAAACTCTGAGAAATGGTTACAAAAAGTGTTCTAGTCTTTCACCAGTTCTTTACTTACAGTCAGATCCTTCCCATGCAGTCTCCGTGTTTCTTGCACCATTATAGTCTCCAAGATTTTATAGTACAAGATCTCTGCCAGTTTTAATCTGTTTACAGCAAAATCTGAAATTTAAAACCAACAGAGATGAAGTCCAATGCCACTGGCACAAACAGTCTTAAGACTAAACTGACCAGTACCTGTCCTCATCCAAGAAAAGTGTGTGTGTGGGTGTATGTACACACCCTACAAACTGAAAATGTACGTTCAAAAATCCACTAGTGCCAAGCACAGCATGAAACACTATAAATGTTTTAAAGGATTATTTAATATTTCCTCTGATGTTGTTTTGCAACAATATTTTTCTATTTGTATTCCGTTTCCTTTGAGTTTTAAAGCCAAGAAGAATGCAAGTTTACACTTGCTGTTAAGAGCTGCTTTTCCATGATGTCTTGGTATCCCAGTCTGAACTGCAGCTTTGAGCTTACTCTGTCATAAATTTTTATTTTCTATGGTGTTTTGTTTGACAGCAACAGTTTTCTGCTTGGATATGTTCTGGGATTAAAACAGCTCCACTGCATTAAATACTTAATATGCATTCTACATGCCCTTGTTTAGCATTTTGAAACATCCCATGCCTTTCACTCCATACCTATATGAGCTCCTGGCTGCTCATCTGTTGACTGAGTGTAGCTGCAACAGAAGGTCTCACCGATCTCCTTCACTCTGCTCACGATGCTTTCCATGGGGCTGCGGGCACAAGACCTGAAGCAGAAGGCAAAAAGAAATCCTTGTTTATATAAATTAATATCCAGTTAAAAAAAAAACAAACTCAAAACCAACAACAAAAACACCATACCACCAAAATAAATAGGAAAGCTAATTATACTGAGCATTCCTCTCCAGCTGTATTACACAGTCAAAGGAAAACATAAAACACACAAAGTGTCCTTTCCTAACAGGCTTAGGGAAGATATGTAGATCTTGGAAGAAATGCAGGAGAAAGAAGAGCTACAGCAGCACACCCAGGAGAAGGTATCTGCCAAGAGCAAGGCAGTAAGGCTGCTGCAAAAGGCAACCAAACAACCAAATGCATCCCTGACAGCACCCAGGCCAGGCTCAGTTTGGGGGGTAGAGAAAACCTTACACAGCACCTTCCCATTTAGGACCAAGACAGAGAGAAACTGATGGACTCCACTTAGTCACTATCATAAAAATGGGGCAGAGAATCTCTGGCTGGAGATGCTCTCTCTGAATGATTCCAGATCTTCCAACAACTGTTTTAGAGGACAGTGGCTTGTGATTGATGTCATATTAAGAAATTAAACTATTCTGCAAAGCTAGAATTGAAATCAACCAAGGTTTCTTTAAACAAAACCTTCCAATTTACTTCAAAGCTGTTTCCGTGGAATTTGAATTTGAAAAAGAAAATACTGAGAAGCACATATTACACAGTCCAAACTACATTTCTCCCATTTCTCCCAATCACACAGTACATATCCTAGCGTTGGCTGAACTCATGTCCAGTAGGAGCAAAGTACTCATCACAACTTACTACAAACTGAATAAGAAATTTACTCAATTCTTTTTCTCATTTTATTATTTCTCTCTCTCCTGACAGACTGGTCTATTACTTCGAACAAACACATTTTTCCTTAGAGATTGCAGACACTTTAATGTCTTAATTGTGTAATACAAATTATATCAGTCCTTAAAAACAATCCAAGAAAAATTCAAAACAAATTGCATCCTGCTGAGCAGTTGTAAACTTCTAAGTAGAAATAGTGCTAGGAAAACTTTAAAAATGTATGTTACTACAAAGATGAGAACTACAAGTATTATTTTTCACCTATTTATGATGGTTACTTTAAAAACTTCACACTTCAAATATTAAGTGCTAATACTAAATGTCAGTGCTGATCATAAAAACATATCTGGAGACCTGACACCGTAATACAGCAAGGCCTTAATGTGCAGATGTTAAGCAAAGACCCAGCATCTTTATAGGTATTTACAATTCAATTACTTGTTATGAGCTTTTTATGAGCTGGGCTCAGGGAGGAAACCAGTGAGCTGAAGTGGGCTCAGGGAACAGCCCCCAGAACAACCAACATGGAAAGCACAAGTGCTGCTCCAGGAGAGATCAGCACTGACAGGAATTGTGGTCACTGCAAGGCTTATACATGTGCTATAGAGTTAGATTTACATATCCTGAAGTAGTAGGAAGGAGAAGTGGGAGCCTGTAGGCTGCTTTTAGTTTTATCTTCCCAGCTCAAGGGCTGGCTATATATCTTGTTGATTCTAATATTTCTGCCCTCCTCCAAAACCTCTGCCAACACAGCTACGACATCTTTTAATAGAGCCATACTTACTTCAAATGCAACCAAATATATAAAAAAGGCATTTGGCTTTAAAGCAGACAAACAGATAAATTAACAACAGCAAAAGCTGAGTCTCCATTAATACAGTGGTGGTGATCAGTGAGATGGGGGGGCAGGTGTTCACCCATCCTTCTCAGGATGAGATCATCTAGAAAACAGAAGATCTTTCAACAAGAAATAATACAGAAACACAGACCAAAACACTTTGCACCAAACCAAAAAATCCAAAAGGTCAGTTTGTGTGTGTGAGAGCAGCCAAGGGGAGATGCTCACTCGAAGATGGCCACGAGCTGCTCGCTGGGGCCGTTCCGGAGCCCGGCCACGATGCTCTGCAGGCGGCACACGCTCTGCGTGGCCGAGGCCACCGGGGTCGCCGCCACCTCCTGCTCCCGCAGGTACCGCCGGCCCGTCAGCGGGGTCGAGGGGGCAAGGGACCTCTTCTGTCACACAGAGAGAGAGAGCAAGGAAAATCAGACAACAAAACTGTTTCAATAACCTTTCCAATGAGCATCTCCTGCAAAATCCCAGAAGGTTAAAATCGCACCACTAGTACAGTATGTGAAGGCTTCATCAAACCTGTGAGCTCAGAACGGGTTAAAAATGAGCCAAAGTTTTCCCAGGACTCCATAAATACGAAATATAACAAATCTTCAAGCAGACAAAAATTAACTAAGAGAGTTTTTAAAAATAAAACACAGTAAATCAATACCTAAGATCTTAAAGCCTGCAATTTTTTAAGATCATTTGAACGTTGAAAAGTAAAGCACGTGCTTCCATTCTCAGCCCCTGGCTGCATTAGCTGGGTGACACAAGGAGTGGGTGGCAGAGCTGCCTGGGAGAGGTCCACAGGAAAATATTCCTTGGAAATTGCTATCTGAGTGGACCTCAAGCCTTCCTTGATCCAAAGGACGATGCAGCACTCAGCAGATGGAGCTGCATGGAATGCTCTTACCTGTTTTGTATCCTGCTCTCTGGAAATGACACAACCTTTTTGGATTTAATTGCCAGAACAGACAACATTCTGAAGACACACAGCAAATAATGAGAAAAGGTTAAGCCCTGCAGTCATGCATAAATAACAATATTGTTATATCAGAAACTGATGCTCAGAATTGATAAAACCCATTCCAAAGCCCTGCCTTTAATTTTCCTGAACATGAAATACACTTACATTTGGGAGAAAAAGCTAAGGCATAGGATTCCATTACACCAGCACTAGCACCTTGGAGTAAGAAATCTTTTTTTAGTAGGCATGTAAATCAAACAGCATATGGTTCTTTCACACAGCCAGCACAATTTTTCTCCTTATCCAAAAGTAATCAAGCATTTTCCTGCATGCCAACTTCATTAAATACATTGCACTTTTTAAAACTCTGCTTATAGGCTACTTTTTGTCACAAAGAGACAGACTTTGGTGAGGTTTATGCCATGAATGTTATTTTCCACAGAGGAGTAAAAAAGCTGACTTTTCCTATCCTAAAAGAGGAAACATTGGGAAAACAAATAAATGAATGCAGTGTCAAGGTTTTGTGGTATGATTATGGGGTATAAATGGAGCTTGGACAAAACTGCATTTAGGTATTAACTATGTTCTGATTTTTCTTGGACAAAACCAGACTACATACATGAAAGTGCTCTCATCCAGTTTAAGGAAGTTATCCAATAAATTCCACAGAAAAGACAACATCACCATTTCTCCTTAGCAAGACAGTACTGAAGCCTGCAAATGGCATTCATCATCTTCCTCTCAGGAAGAAATTCAAGAAATTCCAAACCATCTTAATAATTCAGAGAATGTGTCAGGATGGGAAAACTCAAAGGAGTACATTAAGTGAGATGGATGAATTAAATGAATCACCTTTTCAAAATGTTGCTGCAGATGACACTCCACAGGAGCTCTTGCTGCCGCTTTCTCTACGAGCACCTCTGCAGGGAATTTTCGAGTGCCAATTTCTTCTTCAGCATCAGCTCCCAGGAAAACTCTCTCATCAAAATCACCCACGGTCAGAACATACTCTTCATACTCTTTATTCAGTGCTTTGCTGAAAGAGAAGCCCAGCTTTGATACCAAAGGCTTAACTGCTGAATAAACAAAGAAGGTGCCTGTGGAGCGCAGGTACAAACCCAAACCAACACAGGGTCAAAGTGTTCCATGCTCTGGGCAGCAGTGCTGCTTCACCTCCCCAGGCAACCTGCCTGTGGTCATCCCTGCCTGCCTCTGGACTGAAACTCTCCAGGACCCACTGCAGGGACCATTCTTCCTCCTAAGTGACCACCAACATTTCACTCTCAGTCAGAAGAGGAAAAAAACCAACTTTGCTTCCACGCCAGTTGTGAATAAACCAGTCTGGAAGTGCTCAGCTGATCAGAGGTTGTCTGTGCACACATGGAGCACACCAATGGGAGCTGCATCCAACTAGCTTGGTTGGATTCCTAGTTTTGCCACTCCACAGCCCATAATTTTGCTAACAGTGCAGCAGAAGGTATAATGAAGAGCTAGTTAGCTGTGAGACCAAAGAAATCATTCATTTTCTGTATTCCAGCTGAACCAATTGGAAAACAGGAATGTTTAAGCTCATCAAGGTCGCAAAGCTTTAAGTTTATACTTGGGAAGCAGAATGGAACACTGGGATAAAAATCAGAAATGGCTCACATCAATAAATCCTGCCTGCAGCCTTTCCATGGGCCAGGAATGCAGCCCCAGCTACCGCATGTATTAGTGGAACAGAATGCAGCCATGACACAAGTAACTCTGTGATCCCACAGGAAAGCTGACTGTATCACAGGTTCACCTTCCCCATGTCTTTTAGGAAAAAAAAAGAAAGTGGAAAAGAAAAAAGGAAAGAAGAAAAAGAAAAAGCCAAGAGGCTTCCATGCTTATCTTAGCTGTCAGGCCACTTGCAAAAGAACAGACTACTGTATGTAATACTATTAATTTTAAAGTAGAAATACTAAGTTAATTTCCATGTTCAGTGGATCACAGAAACACAGGTTTATATCTCAATTAAAGCATTATCTACATTGTTAATCAAGTCCTTGCTGAAAATTCCCAAAGCAAACCAACAAGTTAAAAGCTTACCTATCAAAATCAAATTAATAGGTATTTTTGCAAAAGAAAAAAACCCAAACCATGAGGGATCCAGAACAAAGCACCTCCTGTTTGTATTTTGCATTTAAATTACCTTTCAGAAGTGAACTCAAAAAGTTTCTGAAACAACTACACTTGAACTGCACAGAAACACTCCACCTCTTTTTTGTGGTTTGGCAATTGTTGCTTCTTTTTCTTTTAAGTCCTTCAGCTGCATCCACAGATGTATACACTCAATTAGAGATTGAGAAATGAATTTAAACACTTCCCTACTTGGGCATAATATATGTATAGAAACACACCTGTGTACTTCAGAGTCAAGGTTTTGATTTGTATTAGATTACTCAAAGGTTACAGTCACCAGAAAATCAGAGCAAGTACCAGAACACCTGCCATCAAGGAAGAAGCTCTGCAGCTTGAACCCCTGACATCAGTCACATCTCAGATCCAGAAAGCCTTTCAGCCAGAGAGCAGCTTTGATGGTCAAATAATCAAAAACCCATCAGATGTGCTAAGGTGAAGAAACAGGAAAGCCTGAGATTTAGTACACAAAGACCAGTGTTTTAAACATGAACCCAAGTCTCATCATTAAGAACAAAAGCTGCAACGTACCTATTTTCTGTAAAGTTGCAGAGATCCAACAGACACTCTCCTTTTAAGATCTAAGAAGAAAAAGCAGAAATATAATAAAATCAAAACTGTTCCAAGTGTGAGGGCATGATGGTTTTATTGAAAAAGGAAATTAGGTATTTTCCAACCCAATCGATTCTATGAGACTGAGGTGAATAACTGGACTTTTTTTTTCCCTAGACCAAAGGGCTACAGTGCCATTAGCAAGACTGGAGGACAAGGCCCAACTGGATCCAAGCTCCAGATAAACTCTTCAGACACAGCCCTGCAATGCAGTATTCTGTTCACTGCCAGGTTAGGGGTTGACTTGACAGACAACTACACAGAAACTTCCACAAAGCTTGGAAAACATTTCCAGGATCACAGAATCATAGAATGGATTGGGTTGGAAAAGACCTCCAAGATCATCCACTCCAGCCCTTGGTCCAACTCCAGTCCCTTTACCAGATCATGGCACTCAGGGCCACGGCCAAGCTCACTTTAAAAACCTCCAGGGATGGGGAATCCACCCCCTCTCTGGGCAGCCCATTCCAATCCCTCAGCACTCTCTCTGCAAAGAATTTCTACCTCATCTCCAACTTCAATTTCCCCTGGCAGAGATTGAGCCCCCCTGTGCCCCCTTGTCCTATTGCTGAGTGCCTGGGAGAAGAGACCAACCCCCACCTGGCCACAACTTCCCTTCAGGCACTTCCAGACAGTGCTGAGGTCACCTCTCAGCCTCCTCTTCTCCAGCACAAACACCCCCAGCTCCCTCAGCCTCTCCCCACAGCACTTGTGCTCCACTCCCTTCTCCAGCCTCGTTGCTCTTCTCTGGCCCCGCTCCAGCCCCTCAATCTCTTGCCTCAACTGAGGGGCCCAGAACTCAACACAACACTCAAGGTGTGGCCTCCCCAAGGCAGAGTCCAGGGGAAGGCTCACTGCCCTGGGCCTGCTGGCCACGCTAGTTTTGATACAGGACAAAACTAGACAGAACAATTCATACACTTGCAACCTCAACCTCTACCTTCCAAAGCATTTTGCTGAACTTCAAGGCAAGCAGCAGACCCACACTACCACGACAGGCATCCCATAAAATTATTTCACAAGATCATACTTTTTTTCCCAAAGAAAACACCATCCTTCACAATTCAGTTTCACACTGCCAAGAAAGGGAAGCAAAGTTTCTCCACTGACACAAAACGTCTGAACAGAGGAGACCTTACAGCACACAGCATTAAAAGTGAGTGACTCCTGTTCCCGCTAAAATACTCACAAAGGAAACCTGACCCTGTGAGTTCCTTTGCTCATTTGCACTCTGCCCTGGGGAACCCACAGGACTTAAATGGTCTTGAGACCAGCCACGGAGCACAGCTGTGTGTTCACAAAACCAGTGAGATGTACCTTCCTATCAAACAGCTTTGCAATGTATGGTTTAAAGTAGTGCTCCTTTATGCCTTTGGCCTCCACCAGCAGCCCGTCGTGCAGCTCGCACAGCGTGGCGATGACACAGGGAGGCTCTGCAGGGACTCTGCTCTCCGGAGCGTGGAATTCCACTGGTAAACCTGGGGAGGAGGAGGGGGTGGGGAACACAACCAACCTTCAGCTTCATTTCAAATGAATCAAGAGAACAAAGCACATTTGATTATAAATAATCTTTCCCCATCATACCTTTAAATGATGGATTTAGCAAATCTCTTCTGTTTGGACACAAAAGGGCATTGGCAAAAATCAGGTCCAAGCAGCACAGAAGCAAATGATAGGAATTTACTAAATCATCTCCAATCATACGGAAATTACCTTGAAGAGACAGCACATCATGTCAAGCAACAGCACAGAAGTTCAGAGCTGGGAATGTACTGCTAAAGCAAGCAAGCCTACCCTTAGTGTACACAAAGAGAGTCCAGCAGAAGTTGAAGAGATCTTTGACACTGCATGGCACCCGCCTGGCAACAAGGAAAAGGGGGGAGAAGTCACTCTTCAGTTCCAGGAAGCTGAACCTTGTTTTACAGTTAAGTTTACAAGTTTACCCTTGTTTTACAGTAGGAATTTAATTCTATTTCCTTGCTCAAAGTAACAGCTGGAGCTGTTATCTCCTAATTTCACACTAAGGTGCAGTCTAAGCTGCATGTCCTGATTTCAGCTCTCCCTGGCTGCCAGCCTCCCACCTGGCTCCACAGAGCATCCTGCACAGCATTCACAGCCTCCTGGCCCTAATTCCAAGGCAGTGGCTGCCTCTGACCCTGCCATGCTGTTCTGCTGGTGTCACATCTCCCACAGAAGTCTCCTGCAGCCGCAGATGTTGAGATGACAAGGGCCATGTACATCCCAGGGATGGCTTTTCCTAAATATTTTACTAAATCATCTGTCATCCCTTCAGAACACACACTTATAGCCTATACCACAGCTCATCCACTGAATCCTGTTCGGGGTAGAGATCATGCAAACCCACACAGCTGGAAGACCAGGGCAGACATTCTTGGGAACAGCCCACAGAGAAGCCACAGTGATGTTGACCCGTTGCTGCTCTGAGGGACACCAAGAGAACACCCAACAAAACTTCTCCCCCTACACTCTCCCTGCAGGTGTGGAGCTGTGCTGGAGCATTTTAAACCAGAACAATTATCCTCCCTCTCACCCAGAGAACCCACATGAGCTGCCATAAACACCCCACAGAGCTGCAGCTTGGCTCCCTCACCCCCAGGGTTACACCCTCACTACAGAGATGTCACAGCAACAGCCACACTCTGCAGGAAACACAGATGAGCTCCTTTAACTAAGGCAGAAGTTCCAGGTGTGTGTGGAAGATGACATCACCAAATTTGTCAGGATCAGAGGTCCCATCCCTTTGGAACTTCATTTTCACAGGTCTATATTGGGTATGGCCCTTTCCAGGGAAAAGTCACATTAAATCTCAAATTCTCACACCTCTGTTTCCTGCTTCGCTGCGGTTTAGAAGTTTCTTCAAAAGGGCTTTGAAATATATCAAAAAATATTGGTTCAAACTTCTTGAAAATCACAGTTGACACCTCAAAATTTCTCTCCAGCTGCTCCACTCGCTCTCGGAATTCCTGTGGTAGGTTTGACATGTCCATCCACTTCTTCATTTTGCTAAAAAACTGAATTAAACTTAAAAGAAAATAGAAAAGTCAGCTTTGAGCTTTTTAACTAACTTCCATTCTAAATTTTTTAAAAAGCCAAAATGTAACGTATTCCCTTCTCGATGACTGATTAGATTACAATTTATTCTGATAGACTCCAAAACTGTACATATGTTAAGCTTTTTGCTTTTTATCACTCTGGGGTTTATCCTGGACACTCTTTAAGGCCAAGGAACACTACTGTGATGTAGAGGCTGCCAGCATGGCTGTGTTGGGCAGGGGAGGGGGTGGAAAGGAAAAATCACACTCAGCTCTGCATGGGATGAGGGGGAGGCAGGACAGGCAACCAAACCACAAGCACGAGCCTATCAAAGTTTCAGCACAAACCCCTGTTCGCTCTGGGTGTAATTAATGGCAGCCCCGTTGGGGGTGGGTCTTTAAATGGAAGCAGAAACATTCTGAGCTCCGCCGTTCCAGCTCTGCCATCCTGGGTGAGGCAAGGGAGCTGATATGGGGCTGAGCGGGGCTCCCCGAGCTGCTCCCCGAGCGCCCTGGGGCCGCCGGCACCGCACCGGGATAGCCAGCACCGCACCGGGAGTGCCAGCACTGCACTGGGAGCGCCAGCACCGCACCAGAAGCCACCAGCACCGCACTGGGAGTGCCAGCACAGCACCGGGAGCTGCCAGCACCGCACCGGGACGTGCCTGAACCCCGAGCCACACACACGTCCTGCCGCAGCCACCCCGCACGCCCCGAGCTGTCTGTGGGCAAATTAACTACGGGGAGGAAAAGCTGCCATGGGTGAAACAATTGCTGGTCCGACATGGGTGTTCTCCCACAGGCTTGAAATTGAAAATTACGTATTTGCATCTGATTTCCCTTTGGAACACGCGCGGATCTGCTGCTGTCACACCACCGCTTCGTGCCCCGCGCTGGGCAGAGGCGTGTTGGGGCTCACCTGAGGCGTGTGGGGGCCTCACCTGAGGTGTGTGGGGGCTGACCTGGGGCTCACCTGAGACGGGCGGAGCGCAGGATGCGGGTCAGGGACACGCCGTTGCCCTCGATGGCGCCGCTGCCCACGGTGGGCAGGCGGCGGCGGCGGCAGGCGGAGTACAGCGCGCAGGCCAACCAGTGCAGCGCCTCGCCCTGCGGCAACAACAGCGGGGCACGGGGGCGGCTCAGCCGGGGCGGGCACGGCCCCCGCGGCCCCGCGCCCGCCCCGCCCCGCTCACCTCCAGGCTGTAGGTGCCCCGCAGCGCCGTGAAGTCCCGCAGCGCCTCGGCCGCGCTCGCCGCGTCCAGGTTGAGGTCCCGGCACAGCCGCTCCACGGCCAAACCGGGATCGGCGGGGGACATGGCGGGGAGCGGCGCGCCAAAACCGCCGGAAGGGCGGGGCCGCTTCCGCCACGAGAGCGGGAAACGCGCGGAGGCAAGCGCGGGGGGACGGAGGGAATATGGGCGGACAGACAGACAGACAGACAGACAGGGGTGGAGAGACACGGACAGACAGACAGACGTGGGCGGAGAGACAGACAGGGATGGAGAGACGGACAGAGAAACAGACATGGACGGACGGACAGACAGACAGGGATGGAGAGACACGGACAGACTGACAGACACACACAGGCGGACACGGACAGACAGGAACAGACAGACAGACATGGACAGAGAGAGACACGAACTAGACGGAGACGGACAGACAGACATGGACACACGCACGGTCAGAGGGACAGACACGGACACACAGGCAGATATACACAGACAGACAGACAAACGTGCACAGAGCAGCTTGCAGAGAGCACACACAGGCACACCTGCGGGCCGGGCACTCGCTGTCACTCGTGTCACTCGTGTCGCTCGGGCGCGGGGCGCTCGGTGCTGGCGGGAGTTGCGGCCGCTCCCCGCACACGGTTGCGGGAGCCCAAGGCAGGATCGGCTCTGGCCCTGCCGTGCCCCGTGACACGCGTGGGTGCAGCATCGCCGTGGGGCCGGGCAGGTGGGGTCCCCTCGCCCCCAGCCCTGCAGGGCCGGGCGGGCACCGCCCCCGCTCCCGGAGCGCTCCTGGCCCTCGGGAACCGGCCCCGCCGCCGTCCCGGCCGTGGCGGGCGCTCAGAGCCCCTCGAGGTGCCGGTTCCACCCGCCCGGCCGGGGTCGCAGGCGGTGACCGGGGGCAATCGGAGCCCTCCTGAGAGCAGCGGGAGCCGCGGGGCACCGCCCGCCCCCCTGGGCAGGGCAGGAGCTCCCGCACCCCTGGACAGGGCTCGGGTGTCGCAGGTCCCGCGGGGAACACGGCTCCGGACCCTCGGAACTTGGGAGGATCCCTGAGCCCCCGTCCTGTGGCGCTCCCCGAGCAGCGGCTGCAGCTGCCGGCAGGGCTGGGACAGGAGCGCACGGAGCGGAGCCCCCAGTGCGGGGCTGAACCCGCACCCCCTCCCTCAGACCTGCTGCTCGCTCAGCAGCCCCGGCCCTGCCCCTGCCCCACACACATCCCGGAGTCGTTCTCCTTGAAAATGACCGTTTGCAAAGCGCGGGGATCTGTTCGTGGGATCCACAGGCTTGTAGGGGTGGTCAGTCACTGAGAACCAGCTCAGCTCCGTGCTTTCCAAAACGTTACTTTCCATGAAAGCCAACCTTAATGCAACGTCTAATCTATTCCGAAAAAGATTTGCTGTCAGAGGACCGAAAACTGCCTGCCATGAACAGCCAGGAAACCTGTGTAATCTGGGATAATGAGGCTATGAGTCCCACAGACTTATTTATTCCTTCAGGACCAGAGATTGTGCTTTCCTTGGGGTGAACTGAGCTTTGCTTTTTGTGCATCTGTTCCTCTGTAAGAAATCTTTGCTCTTTCCTGGGGCGGGGGGAAGGTCATAGTGAGGTTCTCCCTTAAAATTTTGTCTTTCTAAATGATACAGAAAATTCCTGTGCATGTCTCCCTGTAAGATTGTGCTGGTAATGCAGCACAGCCAGCTGAAAAACCTGACAGCCCAGAGAGAGGAGAGGCGGGCTGGACCGTCTGCCATGGCTCTCACTCCCCTCGGCTGCTCCTGCAACAGATCCAGGTCACTGCTATTCCTTTAAACCCTCCAAGGGCTTATGCTGGGCTTACCTGAACTGATGCATTTGGCCAGGCTGGGATTAGGATTGAGTTCCAGGCTCCATCCCGTTCAGACCACTGGCAAATGGAGCCAGGTAGTGGTGCTGTATGGAGTTGTTCCACAAATTAAAATACCACTGGGTGGTGGACTGATTTTCTGCTTGGCTGGAGATCTTGCATTGCTTAAACCTTTTGAGGTGAAATCTCGATCCTACAGGAATTAGTGCCACCTTGGCACTGCACCGATGGCCTCCAGCTACCCCTGGGTGCACCACGAAACCACCAACAAACCAAGGCCACACCAGAGGGTGAGGATGATGCTCCCAGGCCTCTTATGCAATTGTACAGGGCACGTTGTGCTGATAGATGGGAAGGGGAATGAGAGAGAAACTGGATTCTCTTCCTCCAGTTTTCCAGAGCCGCTGCTGAGCTGGCAGCTGGGCTCCTTCCCTGGCAGTGCTGCCCACCTGTGCAGTGCCATGGCCAAGCGCTGGCGCCATGGGCAGCTGGACACTGGCACACAGGATGAGAGGCACTTGGGGACCAGGAACAGTGCCTCTACCTGCAGGATGGTGCCCAATATTTCTTTGAGGTTGCAAAATTTGAGAATTCATGGCCTTGTGACTCAGCCCATGCTCCAGAGCCCTGGAACCAAAGTGGCTTCTGAAGAGATGGAAAGCAAAAGTGCACTGAAAAGCTCATTTTATTCAATGCTAATGAAATGTCAATTAGAGTAGCTGCTTTCTGCTCACTGCTGGTTAAGATTTCCAACCCCAAACCCTTTCTTGTAACTGTGAAGAGCCCAGAGTGGGGACATCTGCACCTGGGGCTGTTAAAGCTCCCCCAGCCACAGGTCAGTGCTAAGGAAAATCCTTTCGCATTTTTTGTGACTATAAAGGGAACTGGAGATTCTGTCTAAATGTGTGAAGACTGTGGAGGTCTCTGGGCTTCCACCCACCCTCTGGACAAAGCTGGTCAGCAGAGAGCTCCTGTACACCCTCTGTGCTTGAACTGGCCCTGGAGCTCGGTTTGCTCTTGGTATGTTGCAGGACAGTGAGTGAACCCCCAGGGCACTGTGAGAGTGGGGCCTCGGCCCAGGAACCTCCTTCAGTGGCAGGAAAGGGCAAGCAGCCCCTCCCTGCAGTGACGCACAGGGCACGAGCAGCAACCCTAAGGCAGGGAGGAGCCACTGGGCTTGAGAGGTTCTCAACCGAGTCATGCTGAGAAAAAGGCAAGTCACGGTTATCACTGAGTCAGGTGAATTAAACATTCACATATATTTGCTGAAAAAAATTATATACATCTGTAGCAAGGCTCTGCCAAGTCTGAAAGATAAGCATCATCTAGTCACTAAATTAAAAAAATAAAAATCTGACTTTTAAATCTTTTTCTTTTTATCCATGTTCAAGAGCACAGACAGTTTATTTTGTTAGCACATTTGGTGAAGAATGTATGTGTGTGAGTAGCCATGAAAACTGGTGAAAATTTGGCGTTTGTTTGGGATATGATGGAAAAGAAGAAGCAGCCACTTACGCCTTACAGTCTAAGTAATCCACAGAGTATACTGGGTTGCAAAAGGGTCACAAAGTAGCAAAGAGAAGCCTAAACACTCAGAGACATAGCATACGTGTCTGCTAAGAAAGAACAAGGTATAGAGCATGCTAGCTAATTAAATAAATTCCACTTTAAACCCTGTTCCTTACGCGTGTAGCCCTGGAAAAACCATCCCGTAACAAGAAATGAACTTCGAAGAGATTTCTGTATCCATTCACAGTAAGGCTTTGAAGATATATGAAATTTTATAGCATTTGTATTTTAAGGATTTAGGGCAAGTACATGTTCTTCCACTGAATAAAAACAAAGTTAGTACTTAAAAGGTTCAAAAATATATCAATCGTGACTTTTTTTTTTACATAAATAAATTATATTGATTTTGGATTTAACAGCTGAAAAAACCCTCTCTGCTTCCACTGGAGGCAAAAACTGAACAAAATGTTAGCTAAATAGAGATAGCAGCATTTCTAAGAAATCTGTTGATAGTGATACAGTATCTATGCTACAAGAATGTTATTAAATAGAACACATTTAATTATCCAGGGGGGTTGCATTATGATTGGTTACAGACTTTTAAAAAAATCATCCAATCCAGTAAACTGGGAATAAATTCTGTGAAAATATAAACCAACTGGCTTTTTTTGACCGTGGGTAACAGACTTCTTTGAGATGCTAATTTTAACATGTACATAATTTATAATCCCAAATGTATAAAAGACAATGACAAAAAGCATCATAAATAAATAATGCAAACTGAAATAGTTAAGTCAAAACATTTGGACCATCTGATAAATTAGCAAAACTGCAACAGAAAAAAAAGTAAAAAATACAGTAAATTGTGACAACCAAGTGTGAAACCGATGAGTAGCACACGCTCGACTCCCTCCCGCCCGCCCTCGGCCACCGCTGCACCACCGCGGCTTCATTCAAGTCTCAGACCATGAGCTGCAAATAAGAACAACCCCAGGTGTAAAGAAGAATTAAAGGAGGAGTGAGGGGAAGGAGAAATCAGAAGAGTTGCCTGTGGAGGAGGAGTCTCAGTACCCAGAGCTGGTGCAGGGGGTGGGGCTGGCGGCACTAAAACCCGTTGATTGAAATGCAGACACTGAAACCGTTTGAGGGATTGGAAATACTGTTCAGCAGCAAACGGAATGGGAAGAAGCCAAAGTCATCTCTTCACAGTCCAGTGCTAGAAAGGAAGAAACTCAAGCTGTGAAAGCCTCAAGGCTCCTTTTCAGAGGACTCCCCAAGGAGTGAAGCTGGCCTACAGCCTACTCAGTGTTTGCTGAAAGGACATCACTTCTGGGGTGAGGAGTGAGGACTATGAAAACTCAAAAAGCCTCAGTGTTCATGTAAGAGCTTTAAAATTGGTGTGGCCTGTTCACGGCTGGGAAAAAAACCTCTAGAGCACCTGTAATGCCATAGCTGAGAACTAATGCCAGAGAGGAGCACTGAAGACTGGCAGAATGTGAAGGAACTGGTAGCTACAGGTACAATAACCCCAGAAAAGTCATGCAAGTGTGCAAAACCTTTCCAGCTCAAGCTGAAAATTTCTTGTAACTACCAAAGAAAGGGCAACTAAACTCCATGTAACATAAAACCAAACTTTGGTTTTAAAAAATACAAAACAATGTCTACATCGTCTTTTCACTCTGCAGTTCGTCTCCAAACCTTTGAGGTGGGGGTGATCAAGAAATTACAGAACTACCAGTTATGTTTTTCCTTTCAAAGAAATGAATATATGCATTTTCAATCATTAGTTATATACTTCTGTCTATACTACTATTCTAGTAACCATGATAAAATAGGGAAATACTTTAAATCAAAAATACATATTAGCACTTACTATAGCTGTGCTTTTAGCCCAAATAAAGGCTTTTTCGTTCAGTGTCACTGTAGACAGAAATACCCTTGTCTGCATGTAGACCAAGAGGTAAAGACTTTTCTTTTGCTCTTCTTTTTTTGCTGCTTTTTCTTCTCAAAGGAGTGAGCAATTTGGGTGGGTGACCAAGTACTGGATTTGCTATCGTCGGCTGGGATGAACGACTGGAAAAACAGAACAAGAATTTGGTGCCTCCCATACTAGCTAGACAACACTGTTTATCTAATAAAGTGGCAAGACCCTGCAACTATTAACATGTAGCATGTCACCAGAGTTTTTTCTGACAGGGAATTAGGTAGATAATATTACTCATGGAAACACAGGTTTATGAAGGTGGAGTGGGATGGAAGGGGAAGTAACAAAGAGTTTATGGGATAAGAAACTCACAAGCCACAATCTTTTTGTGTTTTTTTTTCAATGAAACAACAGTTCTAATCGGTACTGTGAGCCGCCTGGCGCTGCTCCTCTGCTGGTCCCTCTTGCTCCTTCTCTGCTGCCGATGGTGGGCTCTGCTCTGCACAGTTTTGACTGTTTGCAGCTTCTTTTTCCGGCAGTGAGACAGTTTCTGGCTCTGGATTTGCCGACTCCCCTTTTGCTTTCTTCCTCTTCCGCTTCTGGCTCTCCAGGTTTGCCGCCTCCGAGTGCCTGGCTTGCTGGATGCCAGGCAGTGCCATGCCGATGCCGGGGGAGAGGAACATGGAGGGATAGATCAGTCCAGGAGACATCCCTGGGATAAGAAATGGGTTAAAAGCTACAGGACTACTGGTAGTTATTGCGGACTCTGTCTGATTAGAAAAGGAACTAGGACCGGGCTTGTCTTCGGTGAGAGGCTCCTTTTTGCCCTCCTGGCTGCCCTGTTTCTCCTCGCTGGCTTTCTCGCCGCTGCCGGTGCCGCCTTTCGTTGTGCTTGTTAACGAAGTCGGAGCAGTCGCAGTACAAGTCGTTGTCATGGGGGAATTGAGAAGTCCTCCAACACCAAACATCTGGGGCACAGTAGCCATGCCTGGCAGCATCATGGGCAACATGCTCAGGGTGCTCTTCACATCCTCACCAGTGGGCACTGCTGCAAAGCCAGTGGGAAACCCAACCAGCCCAGTCAGAGGGATCCCTTGCATGTTTCTCATGTTCTGAAGTCCCACTAGATCCATCCCAGCAATGAGTCCGTTCATGAACAATGGTCCCATCCCAGAAGAAGAATCTGCTACAACACCGGGGCCTTTGAGGAGCTCACTCCGGGGCCTCCTCCCTCTGCGGCGTGGCCCCGAGTCCCGGAGCACGGGCTCGGTGAGGACGCGACTGAATTTGTTTTCAGGTAAGTAGCCCTGAAAATAAAAGACACATAACAGAGAACACCCAACAGTTACTTCTGCAGCAAAGGGGATCTGCCTTGTCTGTGCTCACATCTGTGTCCCAGATGGTGTCAGCACAGAAACATTGGCCTACATGATATGGAATTTGAGAGGTATACACAACTTTTCCCCAACAGATGCTGCCAAGTGCAAAACACCCTTGCTTTGCCCTGGCAGGATCCTGTAGTGTCAAAATGTTCAGGGAAGGGAGGAGGAAACATGTTTTTACCCTGTATTTCACCCTAGCCCTCAGCACCAGCTGTTCACAGCACAAGAAGCACTGGGGCAGTGTGGTGTCAGCTGCCTACTCATCTCCCTGCCCAGTACTAATTGTGCCTTCAGCAATCAGTGAAAATATCATGTCTTTGAGAGGTGAAGGGCCAAATTTTCAATGCTCTGCAGGACAGCAAAGCTCATGGGATGACACACAGAGAGTGGACATGCTGTCTGAAGAGCTCCGGGTCAGAGCTTTGCTGAGATGCCAGGAAGCATTCAGAAAGCTCTTCTGAACATTCAGACAAAGGACCAAAACCCAGCAGACAGAAGTGGGCAACAGTGTCTGTTTACATAGAGCAGTGCAGGGGGATCCATAGCCCAGCTCAGAACTCCCTTTTCCAGCATCCTCACCACAGACATTTAAACATTTCCCTTTGGGGCTCCCTTGAGTTTCAATATCACCACTCCTTGAACTGTTTCCAATAATAGATTTAAGTAGGAAAAGGATTTACTTGTTGACACCTGCAGTGCACGAACATGAATCAGATGCCCCTGGCAGTCTGCTCAGTACAGCTTCTGCCCAAGGCGGGAGGACCTTCTGGGAGATTTCCCAGTGGCACATGGGAGAACCTGCCTGGGGCCATGGCTGCACCTGAGCTCTGGGGGGCACTTGGTGCCACGCTGGCTGGAGCACCGGGAGCAGCCGCCATCCCTGCACGTCCCTGTGCCAGGACAGACATGCACTCACCAAGAGCTCGGTGTGGATGGGGCTCAGGATGGGAGTGCTCTTGGGATGCAGCTGCTGGAGCAGGGCACATGAGAGGGGCCTGGGCAGTGCCAAGCAGCAAAGAGACTGTCCCCTCAAACCAAGGAAGGAAGAGCTGTCAGCCTGCCCAGGGCTGGCTGCCCGGATGGGGCCCTGATGCCAGCCTGGACAT
The DNA here is from genome assembly GCA_013396695.1 of Sakesphorus luctuosus. Taxonomy (NCBI): domain Eukaryota; kingdom Metazoa; phylum Chordata; class Aves; order Passeriformes; family Thamnophilidae; genus Sakesphorus; species Sakesphorus luctuosus. The sequence continues at coordinate 85,239 of VWZD01010887.1, read as the reverse complement.
GGAGCTGTTTCCTCGGCAGTGGCACACACCATGCCAAATCTCCGGCACTAATTAAAACCCAATTTGAGAGCAGTAAAAACCTTTACGCCAATTGATTCCTGCACACGTCCTGCAACGGTGTCACACAAACCACTGCAGTCCCAAAACCAGGGAGCAGGTGAGAGGGACTGTAGGGCGAAGTCTGGGTCAGGCCAGCCTGCAGGGCAGGGCAAGAGGATCTGACAGGGCCACGTGCCAGAGGGGAGGGCGCTTCTCCACAGGCCCTGCCACGCACCAGGGCAGTGACTGGTGTGATGAAAAGGGTGGATGAGCGAGGCGGGTGAGGCTCTGTCCTGCCCCTCTCCCTGTATGTGCCTGCCCCTCCAGGCCTGGTGACCTTTGGTGGGCCCATGGCTGCACAGGCAGAATTTGTAGGAGCTGAGAAAAAGCATCAACTAAAGGTATTTTTGAAAATTTGACCCATGAGAATGTGTTTTGTCCACACCCTGTGACCAGCACCTGCAGAGCATGATCATTCCTAGGGTGTGCCTTTTGCCCCTGCTATTCCTAAGCATCCCCAGGCTTTCCAGCCAGCCCCCCTGAACTGCTGACCCTGCTCCCAGGGCTGCTCTCTCCTTGCTCTGGCCATGGGGGGCACACCTCCACCCTCCCTCGTGCCCAGGTGCCCCGGCCCTGCCGCTCTGCCCTCCCACACGCAGCCCAGGGCCTGCCTCGCAGCCCCGGACCCTCACTGGAGAAAGGTTGTGGGGATGGGGAGGGGAAAGAAGAGATGACATGATACAGATTTCTCCAAAAGCTCTAACTTACTGAAAGCTTAACAATGTCAGCCCAGTCAGCTGCAACAGCATACTCCAAGTTTGCATCAAGCCACCTTGGCAATTCCTTCAATGCTGGTGCCGTGGCTCCCCCTAACTATAAAACACAGCAGAAGGATGACCTCTGTTGCAGAGAGAGTTATGTAAAATAATACAAAAAATATGATTACACTTCCCCTAGCTCCTTGCTTTGGGCTGCAATTCAGCTGGGGCAAAGACTACCCCCTTGTTACACATCTTTGTAGGACTTGGTGTGTGCCTTCAGCCCAGGGACAAAAGGCAGGTTCAACCTCTGTGGTCCAGCCCATCGCCCTCTGATGGGGACAGGGCTGTAAAGGCCATGCTCAGAACTGACAAACCCCCCAGTTCGCTCAGGTGCCCAGTGGCCAGCATGGGGGCAACAGAGGGGAACACAGATGTGGCTGAATCAGCCTCTGCCTCACTCTTTTAGTTTTGGTTTTGCACGTGATTAATGTCAAGTCACCTTCTGACCTGTTGCAGTCCTGGGTGTGTTTAAGGACTGAATTTGGGTGGAAAGTACTCCTGAACACCCCTTCTCATTCAGAGAGGTGAACATCAGTGCCCTGGAGATTAAACTGCAGACAAATAAACCCAAGCTCCTTGGTAATGAAGCAAGAAAAAGCCCTTCCAACCCTCCACCTCCCATACACCCAGCAGCAGCATGGGTATTGGTGTGCTCTGGCCTGCACCTCGTAAGGAGGAACAAACCCAAGATATTTGCATGGCAAGATTACAGTTTGTGGCATACTACAGTGAACTCAAGGGGAATAATCAAACCCAGGGCAGGAAGCATCAGCCAGGGCTGTGCAAAGGGTGGCTTTAAAGCCAAAGGCTGTATCCCTTTGCTGTTGAGGGGTCTGTCCCCAGGCAAGGGCTGACACTCCCACATTCCTTACTTTACCCAGACAGTCACTTATTTTGCAGGTCTGTGTCCCCTTGGGCACAGGTGTCACAGGATAGTGTAGATCAGAGATGTATTCCAGACTTTTGTCCCTACCATCAGCTTCTCTAGAGTAAATCACCCCCACAGCCCTGGGTGAGCTCAGGGCCTGCTAAGCATGTAGGGACACCGAGGGCAGAGCAGAAAACAGGCCGTGGCTTACCCGCCGTCCGGTGCCCTTGTGTACCACGGGCACCCGCTCCTCTCCCGTCAGTGAGCTGATGTCCAATCTGCTGGGGTCCTTGCACCGCTGCCTCCTCTGCTTGGGCTTGTCTGAAAAATTCTGGAGTGCAAACAAGACAACGTTAATGAGACTGGATGGCTTAATGAGCCTGGCTGGCTGCAAGCCCTGCAGGAGAGCAGCATGGATGAACTCATGAGGGAGAGAGGGTCCCTGCAGACTGGGGCCACAGCAGCGCCAGCAGCACAAACTGGTCCCTGCCACAGGACCAGCTCTCAAATGAGCACAACTGATTTTTGTAGGTATAAAGAGGTCTCCAGCATACCCCACTTAGACTGCCCCAGCCCTTTCTAACTCCCTTCAACTCCTGAAGCTGCAGCCTATTGCAGGTTCCTCTTTGCACTTCTGTAAATGGGACACTGCCTACAGCCAGGAAACACAGAACAGGTCTGTGTATGCCACTCGTGTTGCTGCCATACAGCTTCTTGCCAGCTCAGCTGTGCTGTGTTTCATTCCTCTTTCAGCTATTCCCACTACAGAGATACTGCACTGTGTTTCTTTGGGATCAGAGCCCTTTGGAGCTGCAACCCACCAGGTTACAGCCGAGCTGGCGCACACCAAGCCCTGCTGTCCATGTGCCTACAGGGATGGAGCATTATAATGAACCACTGCTGGCTTGGATTCCCCCTGAGTGTGCTTTGTCCTTTAAGCTGAGCTGCTGCAGTAACCCAAAGCCTCTTTCAATCCCTCCTCCTTGGCGAGAGGACACTCGCCCCAACAGGGAGATTCTGCACAGCTGGCCTGGGGCACTGGGGGCTTGCTGGGAGTAACAGGTTCACCAGCAGCATGGTCAGACTGGGAAAGCACCAGTAAGCCCTACAAGGCAAGTTTGCCGGGAAGGAGTGGGAAGGCACCTCCACACCTGCTCTACCATCTGACTGCTCTTAGGGGTCTGGCCCTGGGCACACAGCTGGATGTGTCTCTGGACTTTGAAATGCAAGGGCCATTCTGCTGAGCAAACCCTGGGCTCCTCACCTCTCATCTCTAAGTCTCCAAAATGCTAATGGCTTGCCTGTAGTCTAAGCTCCAGGGAATCCCTGCCTCAGGCACACGATACTCCAGGACCAAGATGAAGAGTCTTTTCTGTATTACCACCACATTTCTTTCTACTCTGTTTCACAGCCTGTGCTCTGCCTGTCACATGGTCTACCAGCCTAAATAAGCTGAAACCTGGAGCAAACCAACCAAGAGTTGCAGGTTTATGAGACAGCAGGAAGAATAACAGAGACTGTGTACCCCACTCTGTGCCACTCTGCTTTCTGACAGCACCCGTGGCCACAGAGCTACAGCCTTTCAGCTTCCAACACAGACACTTCTGTCCGGCTTTTAAAGCCAGGAAGTTTTCTCTTGCCTGGGAACCTTATTTAATACAAGAGCACTGCCTGAAATGACCCCTGGTGAAAGACAGAAACACAGACAAGTCTTGAGCACCCCAAATCCTTTTTCTTATTTCTGTCCCTATCCCTGGAAGACATTGTGCATTGGGCAGATGTATGCACTGCAGCTGGAGAACCGACCTTGGGCATTAGGATGCAGGTCCTGGAGGCTGCCAGACAAGTCCATGCCCAGGGAGCTCTAGAGGGTATTCACAGTCCCCACTTCAGGCATGTTTGTGTTCAGGGGGAAAGGAGAAGAGTTCCCCAGCAGCAAGTGCCTTTACCTGCTGTACAGGGAACTGTGGCCACCTCCCAAACATGTGACAAACCTCCCAGACAGTCCTGATGAACACCACAAGCCATGTTACAGGTAAAACCCTAACACAAAGGGCAACACAGGAGGAAGACACACATGTGCCACTGAAGGCCACCCTTACTGTGCCAAAGCCGGGGACATCAAGTGTGTAGTCAGACTGCTGCCGGAGCCAGTCGAGGAGACTCTTGTTTGGGACAGCCTTCTCTTGGCTGCCTGCAGCTGGGACTGGCTGTGGAGTTGAGGTAGCAGCAATCGGCCCATCAGGGAGGGGACTGTTCTGAGGGGGCTGCGGCTGGTCTTCCTGAACATCCTGCCATGGAGGAAGGAGCAGGGAGAGCGATCAGCAGCACGTGGTGATGCATGTGTACCCCAAGAAGCAGAGCTCCCAAGGCTGGACATCTGCTCCTGTGACACAGATTAATCCACATATTCCCAGTGCCTGTTTCTTAAACGACCACCCACCACCACATTACATTTCCACTCCATCCCCAGCACTGGGGGCAGGAAGGGCAGAGAGAGCTGGAAGATGCTTCTGAGCTCACCTGGAGACACCCTAATCACCAGGAGGACCAACTTTCCCTCTGATCACTCCTAAAACTCATCTAGAGGAAACGGTTTTGCTCCCAGAGCTCCATTTTTCTTGAGTGGATCCCAGAGTAGAAGAACAGGTGCAGTAGACTCTTGGCCACAGCTCTAATAAAGTCAAGGATCTTTCCTCATGTTTTCCAACCCTAAATACCCCCTGAAGTGGGACAGCAACTTTTGATAACGCTTAGCAAGACTCAAACACTCCAGAGTGCTGCAAACCAGAGGGAAAACTTCCCTTCCTCCCTGGAGTACCATCTGCTTCTGCACAAGCCAAGCTGCCCTGGTGGAGGTCCTGCAGTGTCAGGGGCAGTAGAGCTTGGAGGGGAGAGCTGGGCCATGAGGCAAATTGTGCTGACCCCACTGGAACCACGTGATGGGGGGAGCACCAACCCACCTGCAGCCTGTTTGGTACAGGCCTCTCCTTCAAGAAGATGAGGTCCATCCCTTCGACATTTTTCCTCCTGCCCCGTCTCCTTCTCATGGCAGCATCATCTCTTCGGAGGCTGCCATTTACAATCTGTCCAGTGACAGGATGGATTAACCCTGCCTGTAAGATGCCAGACAAGTCCATGCCCAGGGAGCCCTGGAGGGCACTCACTGTCCCGAGTTTGGGCATGTTTGTGTTCAAGGGGAAAGGAGAGTTGTTCCCTGGGGACCCATTAGAGGCTCTGGACAAGTCCACCGCTGCCTCGCGCCAGCCGTTCAGCACAATGGGTGAATGCACATGGGCTGCTGCCAGCTGCTCCAGGCTCCTCTGTTTGGCATCTCTCTCCATCTCGAATTCATAAGGTCTCCTGTGCTTCCGCTCGTCCTTTGTGAAGGCAGGGCTCAGGAAACCTTCCTGTGTGTACCAAAGCCACAGAGAGGGTTATGGCTGCTCCCACACTGCCCAGGGACCACAGCTCTTCACACTGGCACTGAGCTAATGGTCAGGCTCCTTTGCCTCTCCACAGGCTCAGGACTCCTCTTTCCCCATTTGGGGATGGTGCAGGAGCACCCTTGCAGCACTCTGATCTCCCGAGGTGCCATAGCCCTGGCTGCTCTGCCAGCTGCAGGGTGGCCCAGCAGGGCGCCCAGAGCGAGCTGTGTCTTGCCCAACATGACCCTTGGGGATTGGAGGACTGGGACTCGGGAGCTGGGGACTTGATGGGGCAGTGCCTTCTCCTGTACCTTTCCTTGGAGATATGAGGGCAGTGTCCCCTTTTCCCTCGGACCATGTCAGGTGCTCCAGCATTGACTCTGGAAGCACGTCTACAGCCGCAGAGGCCTTCCCAGGAGGGGAGCAGAGGGCTGAGAGCATGGGGAGCTCACCAGGAGCCCTCAGGGGAGGGGACCAAGTGGCTTAAGCCAGGTGTTACACACCGTAAGTGGCACCAAGAAGCCCCAATTAGGAAGCTCCTGAGCAGTTCTGGGCAACATCTCAACCAAGAGTCCTGAGTCTATCACTGCCCGAGGGACCCCCTCACCTTTTGTACCTGTGAGATTAACACCCCGTTATTGAAGCTGGGATCAGGGGCTTCTGACTCAGCAAAGCTGCTCCTGCTGCCGGCATTGCTGCCCAAGGCTGGGGCCGTCAGCAGGCTCTGTGCCTCAAACTGCTGGCTGGAGGAAGGCCACTTGCCCTTTAGGATGGCATGGCAGATGTTGTCAATGCGGTTGATGATCACACGGTCCTGAAAACAGAATTGAATGGTGGCAAGTTGAGATTGGAATGACTGGCCCATGTATGTCAGCTCAGGATTAAAGCCAAGCCCAGCCCAGGTGATCTCAGCTTGGTGGGGAACTGCTCTGGGGGCAAGCATCTCCATCATACAGGTGCTTGGGAAGAGCACCTCAGTCAGAGCATCTGTGGGGAGCTGTGTGAGGAGGAGCAGAAGGCAGAGCTGGGGCTGTGTGAGCCACTGCTGGCCAGGATTACACAGGAACACTTTGATCCAAACAGTGTTCATTTTAACCTCACCTTAGGCCACTCAGAGAAGGAGTAAAGTGTCTTCTCCTGCAGCAGCTGGGCAATGGTTGGTGCCCGGGCATCCTGAAGGTCATCCATTTCCCCGGGCAGGACAGAAGCACAACTTTTGTTCTCTTCCTCCAAGTACTTCTCTGGACCACCTAAGAAAGTGAAGGAGAACAGAGCCCATCACCACCCTGCTTTTCTCTCCCTCTTGAGGTGGGAGCACCTCCTCACACCTTCCCACCTCCATGCCCAGCTGGCTCCACCAAGGTCCCACTTCCCAAACAGTCAGCAAGAGAATAAGCACTTGGGTCACGGCAGGTGGCCCAAGGGACATCTCTCTTCTGGCCTGAGTCTGGTGGTCTTGTATTGCAATAGCCCTCATCCCTGACCATCCCCATACCAGAGGTGGGTGAAAAGGAGGGCACGTGTCTTTCCAAAAGGAGCTGCTCAGCCTAGGAAGGGATTCCTGCATTCCATGTCATGCGCGTGGCAGATGGACTCAGGGTGGAGAGTTCTGGCCAGCCCTGCTGGCAAATGCAACCCCCAACCCTTTTTCTCCCCCAATTACAGTGGCTACAAGGACCTCAGCTCTGGCAGATGGGAGGCTACTCCAGGGGCTGGGCAGCCCCCAGGTTTGGCTCTGCAGGAAGGACAGCAGGTCCCTCTGACCCCAGCCAGACGTGAGGGAGCTCTCAGGATCATACCTTGGTTCTGGCTGCTGCTGGCTTTCTCCCCCTCGTTTCTGTTCTCACACTCTTCTTGCTTCACACCCTGGGGCCCAGGGTGCGGGGCCTCTGAGCAGCCTGCCCGTCCCTCAGCCCCTTGGCCCCAGGCCTCCCCCCCGGCATGGAGGGGCTCTGCACCTGAGGCCCCCAGCAGAGGTGTAGGCAGGCTGAAGGGCTGGCTCTGACCCTGGCCCAGTGAGTGCTGCTCAGTGCTCTCCTCAGCCAAGTCACAGTCCTCTCTTCCTTCTGGCCCAGGCTCCCCCAGCTCCAGGCGCTCCCTCTCACCATTCACATCTACTGGACAAGTGTCCTCAGGTGTGGGGAGGCCAGAGCTCTGCTCCTCACCCCCCAGTTCATTAGCCTCAGGATCACAACTGGCCCCGGTCTGAGGGCCACTCAAGCCTTCCACAGCATCTGCTGCTGCCTCAGAGTTATCATCGTCCTCTTCTTCCTCCTCATCTTCCTCGCTGTGGCTCTGACTTGGCCCTGACTTTGCCTCCATTCCTTTTTCCTGCAGCAGACTGATGAACCTCTGCTCAGGAGGAACCTTTAGTTCATAGTTATGGAGACTGGGACTGTAGAGCCCCATGCTTAGGACCCTTTCCATGGCGCTGTGCTCGGGCAGCCCTGCCACCGGGCTGGCAAGGGATCCCTTCTGCTCCAAGGCTTTGCCGAGCTCAGCTGGGATGCTTTGGGAAGGGTTGCTCTCAGGGGTAGAAGGTGAAGGCTCAGCTTCCTCATTCTGACTGTCCATTCGGTCAGAGACCACCTGCAAACCCTCGAGGAAGGGAGCCTCTCTCATGGCATCTGCATCGCAGCTGGATGGATCCTCGTCCCCCTCCAGCTTGCCCTCAGAGAGTTTGGCAACGCTGCTTCCGACATCTGTGCAGCTTGGGCTGTCTCTGGCGAGGGAACTCTGCTCACTGTGACAGGCCTTCTCATCGTACATCATGCACACCAACGACTCTGGCAGCGAGCTCTCGTCATAGTTACTGGAAATGATGTCCCGGACCTCAGACAAGAACGTTTCACAGTTCGCGTCCGGTGTGCTGCCTCCGGCCTGGGACGTGGTGCTGTCCATGGCTTCCAGCTTGATGTGACTCTCAGCTTCAGTCTCCAGGGTTTCGCAGGTCCGGTCCACCTGGCTGTACAGAGGGGAACTGTAGAGTTTGGAATTAGACTGGTAAAGGCAGCACAGGGTTTCTGGGCCTGGGAGCCCTGTTCTTTTATGCTGGGCATAGTTCCTGTAGGCATCTAAAAAAGACAGCTGGGGGTCATTCATGATGTAGTAGTCCGTGCGGTTCAGGCCGTGCTTGGCGGTGCCGATCAGCAGGTCCCGGTCGTGTTTGCCACACTCCCACCACACTGGCAGGTACAGGCTGGGCCGGCACAGCTTGAGCCGCTCGTGGAGCTGTGGGCACTTGAGCACCTGCTCACGCACCTTGCGCAGCAGCTCGATGCGGTACAGGGTTCTGGCAGCACGCTCCTCCGTGATGGGCTCCACGTAGATGTCGGGGTCTGGAGGACCTACAGCAGGGACACCAAAGCCAAGGCCACATTATACTGGTTGGTGACAGTCCCTCAGAGGCAGTGATGAGCGAGGTGACTTTTAACCCTTGCTCACACTGCAGCTGAGGTGCAGCCAGTGCTTGTAGCCACGGTTGAGGGCTCTTTTTCCAGTCTCATCACCTTTCAGTCATATCCCACCAAATGGACACAGGGAAGTAAAACCCCTTGACTTCAGCAGCTGTATCCAGAGTGACACCAGTTGCAGAGGATTTCAGAGTCTTGTCTGAGCTCTGCTCCATCAGCATCAGCAGCGCTGTAGCTGCCTGGACCTGCTGGTAGAGTGGCTCCCAGGGGTCTGAGCCTCTGGTAGCCTTTCAGCCTGTTCTCAGGGAAGGGCAGCTCGTGCAGCACTTCTGATGAGGAACACCTACCTAAGGCACTAACACACATGCAAGGAACTGCACCCAAGACCAGACCCCCTGACAAGTCTGAGGCAAAACATTTTGTGTTGCTGTTGGAAGGAAATCACACTGCGCTTAAATAGCCCTGAAGCAGCTTTTCATCTGCCATGTCCAGGTAAGTGCCAATGCAGGGCCTCTGCAGAGCACCCCAAGAAAATGGGATGCCCTGTGTGTTGGTCAGGCTTCCCGACCCTTCTGCAGTGGGTTCAGGCTCCCTTTACCCTGCAGCAGAGCTCTACAGTCAGCATGGGTACGGAGTGGACTCTGATGAGCGCCGACAGGGAGATGCTCAGAGAGAAAGCAGCAACGTAACTCACCCAAATAACCCCCAGCTCTAGCATGAAGATGTGCAGCTGTGTGTGCTGCTTCTCTACTTGTCTCTCACATGTAGAGGTTGCTGTCTTGGATAGAACTGGTTGTGATTTCATGCAAGAGCTCCAAGAGATCTGTGAGAGCAGGGGCTGGAGACCTCAGGGCTGCTCTACCCTCCTACTGTGCTGGGGAGGCAGTACATGGTAGGGACAAGGCAGCCAGAAATGCATGACTGCTGCAAGCCCATGGCCTGCATGGTATCTCGTCGCTTCCAACTGCCCCTGAATCTCCTCCCTTGCTCTCCTGTTCCATAAGAGTGGTGGGATCAGTTCTACATGGACCTTCGAGTACCACTCCATAGGCTACACAATTTCCACTCACCATCCTCCTTCCACAGAGGGAGTCCACAGACATTCTTGCACATGGCCACAAAGCTGTAGAAGTACTTTTCCAGGCTCTCATCTGTCTTCTTCTCCAGTCGAGAGATGGCTCGGAACTGGGCCCAGTCAAAGATCTTTTTCTCCTGGTCATAGATAACTCCAAAGGAGGAGACAGTGCGGTAGAAATCTGCCTGCTCCCTCCTGGTCCATCTGTGGGGCAGGGAGGAGACAAGAACACCTTTGAGACGTGTTCAGGGCCCAGCCCAGGCAAGGCACCAGGCAGAGGCTCAGAGGGCACTAAGTAGTTACAGACCACGAGCTTTGCAGGGAGCTGTCAGGAGGAGCACACTGGGGATACCACCACAACCTGAGATTCTCTGCCCTGTGGTGCACAGGGAGGATGAGCAGGGGCCATGGGCCTTCTGGCTCTCGAGTCACCACTCTCTTGGCTGTTTCAATAAACCCCAGTGCAGCTCTGGGCTGTGCTGCCAGCAGGGCACAGGCTCCAGCAGCTTCAGTGTAGAGACAAACCCATCTCATCTATTCACTTCCTGCCACATCAAACTGTTTCATGACCTGCATAGAAAGGCCAATTGTCTGTAGCAGCACTGAGGAAGGATCTGCAGACACAGCTCTCACCCAGCCTCTTCCAGAGGGTGACTGGGACTGGGGCTTGCTGCAGTAAGAGTGCCAATAATAAATGCCATCCGCCCTACTGACTCCTGTGGACTCCTGGGTGCCAGGGGTGGGTGTCACCTCCTCCTCATTGAAGGAAAGCAGCTGTGGTGATGGGGGGGTTCAGTTACAGCACTGTTAGGGCACAGCTTTCATGATGGCTTGGAATCTGTGAGCTTTCACCTCGTGGGGATAACTCAAAGGAACAATCCAGGACAGAGATAGTGAAGAGTGTCCTGGCCAAATACAGCCCCAGGCAAACAGAACATAGAGAAAGAACCACAGAGAACAGACCTTGGTGCACGTGGCAGGCCAAGGGCAGAGAAAAGGGAGAGCCGAGGGCTGAAGAAAGCTTCAAGCCAAATCTCAGCTCTTCTGAACTGTAGCTCTGAGCCAGCATTAGCAAGCAGGTCAGACATGACAAGGGAGAGCACACAGGGTGAGAGCACTCACAGCACTCAAAAACTCCCCAAAATACACTTGAACCAGCATTTCCATCGCTGTTCCCAGGGGCTGTTAGCCCTCTGCAGTCATGTTTCATTTAAAAAAATGAGAATAACATGAAGAAAGTGAATAAATACATTAACGATCAAAATTAAGGAGCCCAATGGTGAGTCTGTAGAAAGGCCTCAAATCAAAGACTGGAGGGAAACTCCTGTAAGAATTACTCCCTGGCAAAAAGCCCAGAGAATTAAAGAGCGGGAGATACCAGGCTGATGCCCCCACATCGAACAGGGGATGGTACAACTGGAAGAAGTCCAGAGGAAGAGGAATGGGAATAGTTTCCATACAAGGAGGCCATCAACAAAGCAGAGGACAGCACAGATACCATTCGGTTACGTGGGCTCCGGCTGCAGGGACAGGTCCACAGGAGACAAAGCTATGGAGGGCTGGTGACCACAGAGAATCCCAGTCCCAGGGCTGCACTGGAGACTGGCAGTGATGGCAGCAGCACAACCCTGAGCACACCCTTCAGTTTCTGCAGATCCACTCAGGGTGCCATGACAGTTCCACCACCCTTCCACTTACTGGGGGATAAAAGAAATGGGAGCACAGTGCAACCAGGACATGTCATCACACCTGAGGCCATGAGCAGGAGGCAAAGGCAGTGGCATGAGAGCCACAAGGGTCAGAAAGACACTGCTCACGGGCTGTGACAGTGCTCATCTGTCACCCTCATCCATGGTGTGTTCCCAGGGAACAACTCTGCTCAGCAGTACCCGCTCTGCTGGGGCTGACCCCTGGCCCAGAAGACACTGGATTTGAACCTGAAGAGCTGTCCCCTCACTTTCTTTGTCACCATCTGCTACCTGCAAACTCCAGTTTGCACTGGAGGCTGCTCCAGGGATGAGCAGGGTTGCTGGGGCAGCAAGACTCCTGTAGCTGGGAGCATCACTGCCTGCCCAGCCAGGACCCACATGACTCCATCACCAGGGCAGCTGCTCAGGCAGCTGTGATGACATTTACCAGGGTCAGTTCAGGGGGGCAAGGAATTCAAGTGGGATAAATCAGCTTTGGGAAGGCCCCTCTGCTGCACTACCTTTTCTGCATTTCTTTGTTCACCGAGTCCATCTCAGAGGCCCTGCGGAACATGTCGTCCTGCAGCCAGTAGCCATGGTTACCGGGCACCAGCATCTCGGCGCGGGCGGGCAGCTCCTTGCGGTTGCAGCGCTGGTAGACGGTGACGAGTCGGCGCAGTCTGGCCGTGAGAGCAGAGGAGACAGGCCAGCACGATCTGTCTGAGTCAGAGCCATCCTGGGCTTCAAACATCAGCAAGGACATTAGTATCTAATGCACATGCAAAGCCACAGGTTCCCACATCCCTGTAACAAGCTCCAAGACCTTCCTCCCACCTTCTCCCTTCCATGGGGAGCACCAGGGATCACAGGCATGAGTGGGGGACCATGGTGACCATCCCCAGCCTGTTGGCTCACAGCCTCACCATGTCTTAGCTTCCTTCAGAGAGCGTCCAAAGACAGAGACCAGGGTAGGAATGATGGCTCCAGGCCAGACCATGCACGGGAAAGGACTGTTGCTCCTTGCTCAGCAGTGGGGCCAGCCAGCCCACAGCATGTGCCAGCACTGCCTTCTGCAGAGACCTTGCACGCTCATCTCATGCAAGTAACTGCATGAACGACGGCAGGCTAATGGCTTGTAGTCATCTTGGGCAGCTTTGGCTGGGAACACTTGGGACCCTGGCTGCCCTGCCACAGGGCCCACCTCTGGGTCACCTCTGACTTTGCATGAGAGGTAGTTCCAGGTTAAGCTACATCACCCGCTAACACAGAGCAGTGTGTTCTCCTGCCCCAGCAGTGTGTCCCTCCTACCAAACAGAGCCTGGTGCAGTGCCCCAGCTCTGCCATGCCAAACCTGGGAAGCCACGTGCTGTAGTGTGGAGACATGGCCTCACCTGCCGCTGGCTCGTCCCGCTTCTCACTGGCTTCACCCACCCCAGCAGCCACGATGTCCTGCAGAAGGAAACCATCACAGACAGCTCAGCCTCACACAGAGACCCCAAAATCTGCAGCACCCCCATCCTTAGCAGGGCACAGGTGGTACAGGTGGTAGGACAGGTAGGTTCATGTGTCCTGGGCCTGGAGGGGAGGTCCACCACAGTGCCACAGGCTGTATATAGTGCCGCTGCCCAGGACAGTAGCAGTGTGACAGTCTTAGCTGCTCAAATAAACCCTGCACTCTCCTGTGCTGCCTTGTTCCCTGCTCTTCCCCTACCCAGGGCCATTTTGGGATGCCCCCAACACCTCTGACACAGCCCCACGTGACTGCTGAAGCCAAGCGCAAGAGCCAGCACTTCTGGGCATCCCCAGCCCTGAATCCCACTCAGCTCCCCACAAAGTGGAAGCTCTCCAGGTCCACAGGTAACGCAGAGAGGCACAGGGAGCAGAAGCAGTGGGGATGGGATGGGGCAATGGCGGTGCAGAGCAGGGGCACCAGTTGATGGTGTCAAGCCTGCAGCATAGCAGGGCAGGCCTGGCAGCAGCAGATGTGTGTCAACACTGTGAATCCCACTCACCTCCTGTTTTGACAGCCCCTCCAGCTTTTCTCCATTGCTCTCTTCCTTTTCCACACTGCCCCTGGGTGAGAGAGTGAATCAGTCCCTGCTAGTGGCAGTGCAGCCCCCATGGCCGTGACAGTCCTCAGCAGCAGGAAGTGAAGAATTGGTGCTCACACCATCCCTCCACCTGGTACTGGGTACCAGCTCCCCACTGGCCTCCCCTCTGTGCTCAGAGGCACAGCCTGCTGCGTCCCTCCTCAGCCCATCACACTGTCCCCAGGAGTGAGCCAGACACAAGAGCATGGCTCCATCCCCTGCCCACCTTTCAGCAGCGTCCTGTGCGCCGTCGCTGACGCCCTGCTCGGCAGAGAGCAGCTTCTCGTCTGGCATGCCCACCTTCTCCAGGAAGCACAGCGCCGGGTCTGCCCGCATGGCATTGTACCGCTCGTACCCTGCGACCGCAGCAGACGTCAGAACAGACACAGCACACAGCAAGGCCTGAGCCTGGTCTGGCAAAACCTCCCCCTCCAGGGACACAGCTCCCCACCTGGCTCTCACTCCCTTTGTGCTGCTGTGAGAGCAATTCTCACCCCAGAAACTCAGAACACTTCCCCAGAAGCTGCTAATGGCTCTCCCCTGGGCAGCAGGAAAAGGGAAACAGCAGCCTTCCCATTCCACTCGGCAGCCCTGCCTGCAGCAGCACAGTGCCCATGGGGCTGTGCACAGCATCCATGCGGGTGCAGCTGAGGCAAACAGCCCTGTGGCTCCCGGAAGTGCAGGGGGACTCCAATACAAGGCCAGGAAAAGCTCTGTATCCTCCTCCTCACCCTCAGGTGGCAACTGCATGCTGCTTATGGCAAACCAGAGTCTGCCAACCTGGGCACTGTGGGGTGCCTGTCCCCCCTGCCCACCCCTACTTGCTGCTGGCACCTGGGGAGAGCTGTCTTGGCCCTGTACTGACATGATGTCCCCTCCAGATACCAGAGGTACTAATTCCCTCATACACCAGTCAGGTGGGTACACACCGTGCTTGAAAACACCAATGAGCAGGGATTTATCGGCTTCGGCATTCCACCAGTCCACAGGGATCTCCACATAGTCAATGTCTGGCAGCAGCACGTCCAGCTCCCTGTGGCAGACAAGGTATGAACACCCCTGTCCCAGTCTCACCAGACACTGAAGGGCACTGGGCCCCACACAGAAGGGACACGGGGAGGCAGGAGCCATCGCTCGCTGGCTTGGGGCAGCTAATGAATACTGAGCTGGGGCTCTGGCATGACACGGGCACACATCGCCCTGGGGTCAGGGCTGGAGCCTTGGTTCCACCACAAACCACTGCCCTCCTGCTCCTCTTGCTCCAGTGATGTGGAGGCTGCCCAGCCCCTCTCCCCTCCCACCCAAGGAACACCAGAGGACTGGAGACCCCATCTGACCTGAACATCATCTCTGGGGGGAAACCTACCAGCCCAAACAGAAGAGTGTCTCCCCGCACAGACTGGAGCTGATGGAGCTGTGCTGAGGAAGGCAGCAGCCCCCCACTGCTTGGGGAAATTAAGCTACAAGCTCAGCATACACAGACAGCTGAGTCTTTGCAGACAGGTCAGGGGCTGGCAGGCTGCAGGCTCAGTGGCATTACACTGCCTGTGGGTCCCATTGTCTCCAGTGTTGGGAAGGGACTGAAGGCCACAGTGATGGGGCATGCCTTGCTCTGAGGCTTGGCCCTGAGACTGGAACCAGTCTTTGTGGACTCCCACAGTGGATTAAGGGCCCATTTGTCAAGCAGCACATGGAGCCATTTTCCTGCAGACTGTCCCTGAAGGTCTCCACCGCCCCCGGGCTGGTGTTGCATTCTCAGAGCTGCCTCAGCAGGGCTACCACAGCTGCAGCCCCTGAGCAGGTAGAGTGGCTGCCTGAAAGTGCGTGCCTGAGCAAGACCTGGGGATTTGACCCGCAGGTCTAACTCGCCTGGAGCTGCAGTGAGCCCAGATGTGGCTGGGCTGGATGGCTGTGGCAGTGCTCGAGCCCGAGAAGCCTCGCAGAGGTCACCATTGGGTCCGTACCTGGCAGGGGTCCCCTCAAAGGCTTTATCCGCAGCCTCCCCCAGCACTTCAGCCTTCAGGTAGTAGAGCATTCGCACCCGCAGCAGAACCCTGTCCCGGGTGGCAGAGAGGTCAGCAAGGGCAGGGAAACTTGCTTGATATCATGCTTCCCCATGTGGAAGGACCCACTTCCCTAAAGCAGGATGGGCACCAGCCATGCAGTGCCACGCTGCAGTGCCCAGCCCTGTGAGCTGGGGGACATTGGCCAGAGGGTCGCTGTTCAGGACATGGCCCCCATGAGCTGGAGGAGAATCTGGGAGAGGTCCAGCAGTGGGAACACAGTGATCCTATGTGGGCTACGAGCCCTTTGCAGCTCCCTCCCACTGTCCCAACACTAAAGGCCTTCAGCCCACTGTCTCCACGAGCCAGTGTGGGTTCCCACAAGAGGGAGTGGTTTAAGAGAGGAGAGATTTAAACTAGACGTTAGGAAGAAATTCTTCCCTGGGAGGGTGGTGAGGCCCTGGCACAGTTTGCCCAGAGAAGCTGTGGTTGCCCCATCCCTGGAAATATTCAAGGCCAGGTTGGATGGGGCTTGGGGCAACCTGGGATAGTGGAAGATGTCCCTGTCCGTGAGTGGGGGGGTGTTCTTTAAGGTCTCTTCCAACCCAAACTATCCAATGATTCCATGACTCACTTGTTGCAGTGCTGTTTGAGGTGCTTCTTGTAGCTGTCGTCATGCAGGACCACCTCGGGGTTGCAGGTGGCGAGCCAGTCCGCGTTCTTTATCTCAGGAAGCAGCATCTGGTTCTTCGTCTTCTTCCCCTTCCTGCCTCTGGGCACTGGTGCTGACAAACCTGTAACAGCGAGTGGCAGCCAATGAGCACCATGGGCACCGCAGGCACAGCTGGGCACTGCCACCAGGCACCTCTGGCACTGGGTGCCAGGCAGGGCAGTAGAGCCAGGAACTGGAGAAAGCCATGCAGAGCTCCTAGCTGCAGCCTGGAAAGCCAAGGATGGGGAAGTGCCAGCAGCAAACATGGCCCCCTGATGTATAAAAACATCCCATAGAAGCACGGAAGAGACCTTGGTCCTCGGCACAGCTCTTGGAACCTCCTCCAGACACTGCAGCCAGCTCTGAAAGTCACCCTATGGAGACAGTGATTTGGAACAGGAGTTCAAACAAGGAGCTCCCAAACAATCACAGACAAGCAGACTTGCTGATCTGATCTGTAAGTGTCGTTTCTCATGCTGTGCATCAAAGTAGGGCTGTGGGTGAACCAGATCAGTGCAGGTACCAAGGGGAAAGAGAATACGATTCCATCTGGTTGACAATGATAGAAAGAGATCCACTGGCTGGAGCCAAAAACTAAACACATTTCAACCTTGAAATAAGATGTGACTTCACAGCAGAATGTGGAAACAGTTCCTGGTAGGGTCACTATTATTTGGAATCTTCGGAGAGGGATAAGCTGCCTCCCTGGGCAGCTTCTATTGAGGGAGGTCCTGCAGACATCCTCACCTGCCCATGTGTGTGAAGGGGAAAGAGTGGCTGAGCAGTCCCATCCCATCTGTCTGGTCTCGCGGCACCAGTGAAGAAGAGTGAGTATCACCTTTTTCTCAACTCCTGCATAAGCTTGCAGGTCCACGACAGGACAAGGGTTGCAGGCCAGGTGCCTGCTGAAGGCCTGCAGTAGGCACCAGGGTTCCTATCCCCAACACCAAACTGGCCTTTGGGCAAATGTTGCTTCCTCAGCAGTTTGGCCTCTTCCAGGATGGAAGGCAGGATGGTGCTGGATCAGCAGAGCTCTGAGTTGGGCTGCCTGAGTGCCATGCTCAGTCCATGTGGTCACATGGATACGGGATTGAGAAGGAACAGCTCCAGGAGGCACTAGCAAGGGCTGGAGGTTGCTGTTGCTTTCTGCACAACCGGGAGGCCTGAGGTCTGTCTTGCCTGGTCAGCTCTCTGCAGACTAAGTGGTACCTGAGGTTCCTGAGGCAGCTGTGGCTACTCTGCACTGCAGGGCTCTGCTCTCCTCTAGCTCCTGATGTCAGGCTGGACGGTGTCGTTGCTCCTCTAGCCAAGAACAAGTGGAGCTTTCAAAGGTGGGAAAAGACATTCTGAAGAGCTGATGGAGAAGCTCTTGGTTGCATCTCTGCTCAGTATCTGATGTTAGTGCTGCTCTTGCACTACAGCAATCCTGATCCTCCACTGAAACTATGGCTTGTTTGTTACTTGGATTATCTAAATCAAGCCCTCTCATAGAAGCCAGTTCATTTCTCACTCTTGCTCTGCTCCCCACAGGGCTCTCAAGCACAGTCACAGACACTTGGGGCAGGACTACGTAGCAAGGGCAGGAGGCACTGCCAAGTTGGTTCCCATTGCAGGAGATGACTGGAATAAATTAAGGCAGCCGCTGAAGGCCACATACTTTGACCTCACACTGCAAAGCCAGTTGGACATTTCCAGGCAGAAGGAAATGGTGATAGGTTTTAAGCATCAAGTACAATGCAAGTGGGGCTCAGCAGCAGCACCACTTCAGAACAGCATTCCCTGTGCTCCACCACCTGAGACTCAGGTTTCAGCCTGGCTCCCTGATGCCAAAAGCAGTGTGGAGAGTTCCAGACCCCTCACTACGCACCTTGTGCCACAGATCAGAAGGGCAGAATAAGCAGCACATGGCTGTTGGGATCTGACTCCCCAGGCCTCCCCAGCCCCACTCACCTGTCCCAAGAGCCACAGGATGCAGGCATGTGCTGGGAGGTCAGTGAGAGCCCTCTGATCCAGGGGCCAGCACCCACTCTGTGGTCACAGCATGAAAGACAAAGGCCCTGTGGCTGCCCTGTTTGCAGAGTGAGCTCCAGGGGGGCCCATACAGAGCAGCCACTGTACTGCAGGCAGAGGGACCAATCTGCAGCATCCACCACCAAGGCACAGCCAGAGCCAGCATGAAAGCACGGATGGGAAGGCTCTGGGTGACCTGTCTGAAGGTGAGGATACACCCTACAGAACACAAATGCAATTACAAATCTGACATGTGGTGTGACACACAGACCTCACATACACTGGAAAATAAGAGAGTGAGGCCTCTGAGAAGAGAGGGTACAGCCAGACCTGGGACAAGCGTCCTACTAGACACAGTGAGAGAAGGTAGCATCTCCTGGGGAAGACTTCGCAGTGCAGAGGTCTCAGAACAAACCAGCACTGCACCTCCACCCATCAGGGCAGGCACTGAAGACCAATATGTATGGGACAAGCACCACTGCAAGGAGAAACATAAGCTGGAGATGGAGTGAGATGGATGTTCAGCTGCACATCCAGCCTTCCTTAGCACAGCTGCCAGTGCTGCCCAGAGGCACAGGCAGAGTCCCTGAACAATGTCCATGCTGTGTTCTGTGAGGCCCTGAGGAATAGCTGGGCACATCAGTGCTCTGACTGGAATAAGCAGCCTCATACCTATCACACCAAATGTGTTCATAAGGTCACCAGCACCCCGTGAGCTTGCTGCTCAGTGTCTCCCTGCACAAGGGAACCCCAACAGTATTCACAGGCCAGAGAAAACTTAGCAGCACCTCTGCTCCCACCACAAGCTCTGCACCAGCCATAGCACTGGGAGCCAGGAAAACAGCCTCCCCCACTCAGCCAGCCCCTGCTGCTGGCTCTAAGGTCGGCTGTGGAGGTCAGCTCCATGGAAGTCCCCTTCTCTGTGCAGAGAGAACTGCAGTGCTCAAGCACAACCACTTGCACATCGTTTCCATCAGCTCCGCTTTCAATTCTGCAGCCTCAGTCCTGCAGGATGACGAGTACAGATGCAATGACAGAGAGAACACGCAATACCTGAGTGATTCTGCAGAGCCTGGTTCTGGCCATCCTTCGTTGGTGTGATGAGATCCCAGATGAAACTCTTAATCTTCTCATCCCCCTTGTAGTGTTTGACACAATACACCAGCAAGGCCCGACAAATCATCTCCATGTCCTTCTCATTCAGGTGCCACTTGAAACGCCCATGAGTCAGGATATCTTTCCAGCGTCCCCAGCTGAAACAGGAGGAAGAGAGTAAACACTCTTGTGCAACGAGAGACCTTGCTGTCACCCCTCTCCAAAGGCTCTCTGAGGGGCATGGCCCTGCAAGTCCCTGAATAGGGGTGTTTTTCCCATTCATTACGCAACTAGAGAGGGGGAGAGGTTTGCAGGACTGAACAGGGTAGAGGCAGCAGCAGACTCTGGAAGTGCCAAATGCTATTTCATGCTTTGTCCCTCTAATTCCTTCCATCCCAAACATTTGCTTAGATCCCAGGCCTCACCAGGAGGTCACTGGTGGAAGGAGGGGATGCTGCAAGCAGAATGGACAGAAAGTGGCTGGGGCAGCTAGTGGTCCACAGGTGCTGGGGCAGCTGGAGGTTGTGGGCAGGCTCTCTGGGAGGCAGGAGACTCACCCAAATATGAGCAGGTTCTTCTCCACACGGAAGCACTCAGCCCGCAGGTACCGCCGCGTCTTCTCATTGAATCGCCGCGAGCGCGTGGGTCGCTCGTCCGAGTCGCTGTCCAGCTCAGAGAACTCCATCAGCTCGTCCTCTTCGAAGGAGTTGTAGTGTTTGGTTTGCTTCCGCACCCGGGGTCTGTCGATAACCAAGCTCTCCTGTGGGGATGGGGCAGAGAACGTGCTCAGGCATGGGCAGGAAATCTTGTGTGTGCTCTTCTCCCTGCTGCCACCTGGCTCTGCTCACACCTCTGGCTCCTGGCTCGCCAGTCCCACGGCTAACCTTCCCACTGGGATACCTGCTCCAAATTACCTGCATGCAGCTCTGCCTGCATACATGAGACAACTCCTGGGCAGTACAAAATTCAGCCTGAATGATGACAGGCTGAGAATCAGCCCCTTTGGGTCCAAACTGCTGACAGCCAGCAGCTGACTCAGCTCTGAGTCACTCCTGGCCCTCCCAGCTTCTGCCAAGTGCTGTGCTGAAGGCGGTGTAATCTTTGTGCTGGGGGACAGGTGGGCTGGAAGAGGAAAGGCAGCTTCCAAGAAGATGCAGGAGGGAGCAATATGAAATTAAATAGCATGTACCCACCTCTTTACCCCTGCCCTGTCAAATGAATCCATGCCATCTAAATCTGCCTCTCTTTCAGGTATGTGGGACACACACACACACACACACACACACACACACACACACACACACGGCTCCCACATTGCCTCTGCTTGAGCAATGAGCTCTGCAGACCTGCAGGGCCTCCTTCCTGATGGCAGGGCCCTGGGACCACACTGGAGGCAGCTGCGGAGCCTGAGCTGCAGCTGAGCCCACCAGCTCAGCAGGGCCAGCAGAGAGGTGGGACCCCATCTGTCCCCTCCTGCCTCCAAACAGGCAGCAGCACCAGCCCACCCTCACTTCCTCACAAGGGGAGCCAGAGAGGAACGCACCGATTGCTGCTCTCTCGTGACACAATAGCGATAGGACTGAGGGAATGGCATGGAGCTGTGTCATGTGGATGTGATAGCAGGGAAAGATTCTGCCCCAACAGGGTGGTTGGGCACTAAAACAGGGTCTCTAGGGCAGTGGTTATGGCCCTAAGGAGCCAGAGCTCAAGAAGTGTTTGGATAATGCTCTCAGCAATCTGGTGGGATTGGTGGGGTTGTCCTGTGCAGGGCCAAGAGTTGGATTTGATGGCCCTTGTGGATCTCTTCCAACCCAGGATATTCTATGATTCCCAGTTCCATCACAGTGCTCAGCTGAAGAGCTCCTTTTGTGGGCAGTGAGGGCTGGGGCCAACAACAACAATGCCCATGGGAGATGCTCCCCAGCAGCGTGTGGGCAATGTCCAGCAGCTCTGCTCCCAGGCCAGGAGAAGTCAAGCTTGCCAGAGCCCCAGCTGCTGCTTCTGCCCATGGCTGCTGCTGAGAAGGAGCCAATTTGACAGTGAGGCCAAGAGGTGACACTCCAAGAGCATTTATATATAGTCTGCAACCTTCACCTGGACATGGCCTGCCAGATTCACTTGCCTTTATTTCTTGTTCCCATCCCTGCAGGCAGGACTGCAGGGCTGCAAACACTGGTGGAGGAAGGAGTGGCACAATCCAAATCTGTCCTCATTTGCTCCATCTGGGCAGGAGAAGCCCTGAGAAGCTCCTATCATTCCTATTCATGTTTAGCTTTTAGAGATATTTGTTTCTCAAGTAACATCAGGATATTCAGCCTGACCCACAGTCACTTCAGTCCTAGATGAACATGGTCAGTACTCAGCTGGATATGGAAAATATCCAACAGGCAGCATGAGGGAGCATTTGACACACTAAAACCAGGGAGAAGTACTGGAGAAGTTGTCCAAGCTGGTGGGAGCTTCTCTCATACCACTCTTGCACTGTCAGGGCCAAACCCCTGGCCCAAACAACCTCTCTGCACCCTCCTGCTCAGAGAAGGCGAGAAGCTAAGCAAGAGGGAGCACCTGCAGACATCATGCAGGGTTGTGTCCATCCCCCAAGGCACTGAGCCCCTGGCAGCCCCTTCCCAGACACCCCTAACATAGGTAGGCCTGAGCTCTGAAAGCCAAAACAGACCAAGCATCCTCACACAATGAAGTACTGACAAGTCCAGGGCCACAACCACCATATTCAACCTCCCAACAATCTGCCAAACAAGAGTAAACAAGGTGGGGAAGCAGCAGGGCACCCACAGCCCTCACAGTATTGCTGTGTTCACCAGACAGAGGCATTTCTGCTGCAAAGAGGTGCTGCCTTCCAGACAGTACCGCCTCACCTGCTCCAGCCCACCCAGTGCACTGCTCCTACCACACCGTCTCAGCCCAGCGCTTGCTCAGCAAGGGCCCCCAGTGTGCCTGACACAAGTCTCTTAACCAGCAGTGTCTCAGCACTGTCATGCCACTCACTGCAGCTCCTCAAAATCCTCCCCTGCTGCTGCTGGAACCCACACATCAAACATTATAATGAAGAAATCACAATAGAGAAATGTGCCTACTGTGGTTACATGGTTATCACCTTGGCATTAAACAGGACCATGTGACGCAAAACCAATTTCAGGGACCTGCCTGCTCTCACTCCACATGAGCCTCAATGAATTTCATGTCCACTTTGCCTCTAGGTCACTAAATGGCTGGGCTTGCTGTTGGGCTGAAGGCCCCCTGAACAGGCCCAGGGGAGCTGCAGTTTTGCAAAGGGCCTGGAGGGCCACTCAGAAAGAGGAGAGGGAACCTGAGCCAGCAGCCACTATCACACACACCAGGGCTTCCTCTCTGCCTGCTGCAGGAGAGCTGGAGTGCTCTTCTGAGCCTCACCATGACAAACATCACCTCCTTTGCCATTGAGACCTGCCTGTGGGAGCCTGGGAGGTGCAGCGGAACAATGTGCCCAGCACTATGAGCTCCAGGGCTGGAGCACACTATCTCAAGTCAGCTCTCCAGGCCTCCTCCAGAGCTGGGAGGCCAAATGCTATCCTCTGCCCAGGGTACGAAGGGCTCACATGGACTTGGGCTGTGCTGGGGAATAGTTACACAGCATCCTCCAAGTGTGGAAAGAGCCCTCCTCACTCCACCAATGCCCAGCCACAGCAAGAGCTGCCACTTGAAACCCCTTTGCACTAATGAAGGTCTCTTGGCTTGGACAGAGAGCCCCAGAACTGGGAGATCAGAGCTGGCACCTGGAGGGCAGCAGAGGACTGTCGTGGTACTGCTCCATGCTGGAGCCCACCCCAGCTGCCTGGGCTGTCTGCACCAACGAGGCTGGCAGTGGGAGGCACTCATGCCTGCCTGTGCTATGGGGAACTCTGCACAGCCTCAGCTCATGACAGGCAGTCACACCAGCCTGCTGGGCTCACACATGGGCCACCACACTGGCTCCTTCATCTTCTTCTCCCCTCTCATGCTGCCCCAACTGCTGCCCCTTAACCAGGCTTGGGAGCAGCTGGGAGCACAGACTGAGCAGTCTGAATATCAGGGAAACACAGACCAAGATGTCGCTAAATAAACTGGGGCTTTAGCCAGCACTTATGGGTCAGTCTTCCCTTGCAGTACTTTGTGATGCCCAACACAAATCCCTTCAGGAGTCCAGCAGAAGCACACAGCTTCCCCCTGGAGAGCACACCACCCCATGTCTGATCAGTTGTAGGGCACAGAGACTGCAAACCGGATCATACCTTTTCATTCTTGGCATCTGTATCGAGCTCTGCTATCTTGGCCCACTTTTGCCAGAAGTTGGGGTCATCTAAGGAAATGTCAGTTCTGTTTCCTGATGCTACGAAGCTGGCCTGAGAGTGAAAGAAGTGATGAACAGGGTGCAACCCACCATCCAGATGTGCCTTCTCCCACACAGACATCCCTCCCCACACCTGTCTGAGCACACAGTCTCACTGCCGTGGGGTGTTACACTCCATGCTGAGATATGCTAGAGGGTTCTCTGTTTGCCTAAGGGAGCTGAACCCCTCTGTTCTGCAGTCCTGCCTGACCCACTGTAAACAGAGCGTGGGGTATGCAGGATGAGGGACAGATGGCCCTTTGTGCCCCAGCAGGCATCAGCATGACACAGAGCTAGCTCCTCAGGCTCTCGGGGGTGTGTCAGACCCTACGACACACAGGTCTCACTCCTGGGCACAGCGCAACAGGAGAGCTCAGCCTCCATGCAGGCATGTCTGTGCACACAGGCAGGAGAGCAGCCCAGACTCCAGCCCTGCATGCTCCCAGCATGGCCTCCTCCCCCACCCCACCAAGGGGAAACCCCCTTCCCTTCCGATGGAGCACAGCACACCTTGGCAAAGGTGGAGCCCTTCCCTTCAGACTGGATTGTGATGGTCTGTGTCCTGCGCTGGAGGATCTGATCAATGTCTTCCTCGCAGAACTTTGACCCTTCATCCTCCTCATCCATGAGTGCACCGTAGGCACCCTTCCGCAGCAGGTCCTCCACCTCCATCTTGGAGAGTTGCTGGACCTGCCCAAAATACGGGAGCATCACCAACCTGGCCAGCAGCCCTGACCACTGCACACAGGAGGGCAGAGAGGCCTCAAGGAAACCCACAGGTGCAAAGAGGTCACTTCAAAATGCTGCCTGAGGGACTGTCAGGTATTTCAGTCCATGCCACCCCAGACACAGCATCATGTGTTCCTCAACCCAATGGCAGTGCAGAGAGTCTGTCAGGCCAAACAGCAGCAGTGTGAGTGTGTGGAATTGGGCTCTCCCACCCCAAAGCCTGTCCAGTCTCTGCTCCAACCTGGCAGTGACTTGCAGTTGGAGAAGAGCTTTCCTGCCGCAGCTCTTGCTTGACCCCACCCAGGCAGCCAACCTACCCCATTGGTGCTGCCCTTGCGGTTGATGTCCTGCAGCACAGCCTTATCCAGGCCCAGCTTCAGACTGGCTTTGTCAAACATTTCTCGCTCGTAGGAGTTCCTGGTGATGAGGCGATAGACCTTCACCGCCTTGCTCTGACCGATCCGGTGGCAGCGAGCCTGAGCCTGGGAGTGCAGAGGGCATAGTGTCAGTGCAGGGAGCCCAGCAGGATGGGGACAGCGTGGCTTGTGGCACCCTGCACCAGCACCTACACTCACCCACCCAAGCCACAGTCAGCTCCCACCCACCACAGCACCCTCGCTCCGTGTCTGTCCTGGCTGACCTAGCATGGCTCTGGCACAGCCTGCATGGCTGTGGAGCAGGAACGGGTGATCCCACCACCCCCAGGGCAAGGACACAGGCCTCAGGGTGGAGCCTGGGCTCTCTGAAGATGTGGGCACACAACACTGCACCCACTCCAACACCCAGTATGGATACAGTGTTGCCTGCTCTGTGGTCCATCTGTGTTTTCAGAGCCACACTGTGATCTCCCCCATGTCCTGTCCCCTCTGCCTGGACTCCTGCCAGCTCTCCTGGCACAGCAACCCATGCCCAGTAGAGCCATGTGCTGCTGCTCTGCCCTGCCTGCCTGGCATGAGTGACAGGAGCTGTTTCACAGTCGCTCCCCACAGCCTGGCCTGGCCTGGCCCGCTACCTGCAGGTCGTTCTGTGGGTTCCAGTCAGAATCGAAGATGATGCAGGTGTCGGCAGCTGTCAGGTTGATGCCCAACCCGCCCGCCCGCGTGCACAGCAGGAACACGAAGCGATCCGAGTCGGGCTTGCAGAAGCGGTCGATGGCAGCCTGGCGCAGGTTCCCGCGCACCCGCCCATCAATGCGCTCGTAGGTGTACCTGCTCGAGAGAGGAGAGGTGAGAGCAGCGTCATGGCAGGGCCTGAACGGGCTGTGGCTTTCAAATCCCTTCCTGCTCCTTCCCCTGGGCTGTGTGTGGGCACACAGGCAGCTGAGACTCACTGGCAGGACCTGTGCACAGGTGGAGGTTCAGGCCCCACCAGCCTGTGTGCACTGTGGTTGCTCCCAAAAGTTGTGACTCTTATGATGGCAAAATCACCACAACCCCATGCATAGCGCATGGATATGAGGCTCACAGGAACCAGGACCAAGGATCCTATCTACTTCCACCTGGTCACTCCCAGGACTGGGCCTGGACTATACAGAATGGACAGGTCTGAGCTGCCCAGCACTGGGGTCTCTGCACCCACCAGCAGTAGCCAGTAATTCGGATCAGTTGTTGCCACTCTATGTACAGCGCATGGAGGTGATGTGGAGGAGCTGTGAGAATGCTGGAGCCTGTACTAACCGCCTCTGGATGAGATAGTCTTCCAGGATGTCAAGGCAGCGCACCATCTGCGAGAAGATGAGCACCTTGTGCCCGCCGGCGATCAGCTTGGGCAGCAGCTTATCAATCAGCACCAGCTTCCCAGCCGCCTGGATCATTGCCTGCAGCTGGAAGTCTGGCGCCTCTGGGCTGTGTGTTTTACGGAAGTCTTCCAAGATCTTCTCCTCTGCCCCTGCCAAGCAAAAAGGGATGTGAGCTCTTGGCAAGGCTGGCAGTGCAGCTTCCCCCAGCCTCCCACCCAGGGCAGCGGCGAGGGAGTGTGCAAGGAACAGAACCCATGCCATCAGGGCTAGGGATGCTGGCCAGAGACCTCCAGCAGACCCTCTGCTTCTGTGACCAAACGTCACAGCTTGCATCAGCTCTTCGCAGAACAAGTCAGGCTGGGATGTTGAAGAGAGTCCCATGTCAGAACATCCCCAAACCCAGTGAGCCTCACAAGACTCTGAGGTGCCCATCAGGAAGCAACTCTTGCAGGGAGCTGAGCTGCTTGGGAGGGCAACAGGGCAGATCACTGCACCTTGTGCTGGCCTCACAGCCACAGCAGCAGCAGACAGTACAAGGGCCTGAGCTGGCTGCCAAGACTGGCAAGTTCTGCAAGCAGTGAGCAGTAAATGTTGCAGTGATACCTGTGTGTTCCCCCACACACCTCCTGTGCACAGCCCTCACCATTGATGAGGTAGGGGTGATTGCAGCACTTGCGCAGCTCCATCATGGTGTTAATGAGATTGGGCATATTGTGCTGGTTGGCACCCTTGGAGAGGAAGGAGAAGTTCTTCTCCAGGATGGCCCGGTAGTATTTCTTCTGGATATTGGTTAGTTCCACCTCAATAATGGTCTCCTGTTTGGGTGCCAGATTCTTCTCTACATCATCCTTCAGCCGTCGCAACATCATGGGCTTCAGGATGGACTGCAGCTTCTTCACCTGCAGGAAAAGCACAGAGACTCACTGCCCTCCCTACATGGCAAGCACATGGGGACAGTGGAGAGACCTATGATGCTAGAGCCCTGCCCCGGCTATAAATTCACTACAAGTGACCCTGGAGCAGCTGCTCAGCAGCCAGCCAGGGCAACTTCAAGGACTGGCACTCTTGAGGCAGGTGCATGAGTGATCAGTTGTGTGCCATGAACTGCACATGCTTCTGCTGCTGGCAGCCTTGGGTGTCTGATGCAGCAGGAGAGCTGAGAGGATGGACAGCAGCTGAGATGGTGCTTGCTTCATATGCCTGTGCCTGCTCCCTCAGAATGACAATCTTTGTGCAATTCCCACATTCAAAAGGCCACGCGACAGCCCAAGGGACTGAGCAGCTTCCCATGACCCACACTCAAGAGGAGCTTTGGAGGAAGGCTCTTCACAGGAACCTGACAAGGGCAACCAACACATGGACCTACTGACTTCCCCATTCCCCCTGCACTCCTGTTAGTCTCAAGGACAGATCAGGTGGGAGAGGCAGGTGAGTTGTGCTGCCCTGGGATGCAAAGGCAGCCAGGTGGGAGCAGACTACTGCCTTGGCACAGGCTGGTCTCCTCCCTCCAAAGCAGCATTGGGAGCTCTGCCACAACTCTGCTTCTCCCACCATGAGGAGTCCTATTCACTTCCATGAAGCACATGTCTGAGAGCATGCCTGGGACATCACATGTCCCAGGGGCCTGTGCCAATGTTCACCAGCATCACTCCTCTAGGTACCTGCTCCTCTGTCTTCAGGTCTCCAAACTCCTCCAGGAAGGCTGTCTCTGAGGGGAACTGCTGTGGCTCCAGGAAATTTAGGAGGCTGAAGAGCTCCTCCACCGAATTCTGCAAGGGAGTCCCCGTCAGCAGCACCTTGTGCTCCTGGGGACAGAGAGAAAACAGGTTGAGGGCTCAGACCCACTGGCTGGGTCCAAGGAGTCCTAAGAGTGCACTGATCCTTGTCTTCCAGCCTCAGAAGCACTCTGGGTGGCCTGGGAGAACATATGCTTCCCAAAAGGCTCTCCTGATTATGGTGACAGTCCTGAACAAGCCACTGCCACATTAACACTGTCTTGTGGCTCCCAGGATGCTTCCCTGGACATGTCCCAGCCCAGCTCTGTGCAGCAACAACAGCCAAACCCTAGATCTCCCACTTCCCCCAGGCTTCAGTCCTGGCTCAAGTCCTTCAGGCAGGGCTGTGCTGGTGCCAGATGGGAACACTGACAGAGTCCAAGCTTCTGTGCAGCTGGGGCAAGATGTCCCTCTTCAGGACTTGGGTAGAACAAGAGGAAACATGGCCCAGAGCCATACCACACCGAGAGACACCAGGGACCTGCTGCTAGGGCCAGCCTGAGCAGGGTACTATGGAATCAGCAGGGGCAGGTATGACTGTGCACTGGGACCAAGGGGGAGCATTTCTTAGAGGTTCATCATGTAGGCACATGTGCAATAAAAGAAAATGGGGTTGTGAGGACCAGATGATCCCTCGAGAACACTCTCCTAAGCCTGACAACATGGCTCAGGTTTCAGACACCACTGGATGCTGGTTCTGGGGGCAGCAGCTGTTTTGTCCCAGTAGTGCCAGAGCCTTGGGCTCACTGCTCAGGCTAGTCCTCCTGCTCAATCTAGCGCAGGGAATGTCCTCAAGAGTCACCACCAACGAATTAAGGGTAATTTTAAGGTGGAAGGCTCCCACAGGACTTAAAAAAGGAAGATTATGGTTACGAAGTGGGACCAGAGGCAATCCTGCTTTGCCCCAGGCTCACAACCCAACGGAGACCTGCACAAGACACAAAGTCATGGGGAAACAGCAGGGTCTTTGGGAACTGGAGTCACAAGACTAATAATTTTTGGAGGCTTGGCCCAGCTACAGATGGGTGTGATTGAAGCTGGGTAGGGCTGTAAGATCCAATAGGCCCTGATGGCCCTTGGTCCAGCAAACAGCAGTGCTGCTTTTCTCAGGGCTGGAAAGGAGCTGGACATCCAAATTAATTTCTCAGAGCAGCTTATTGATCCATTTTTTACCATGCACAGTCCTGCACTCCCATCCCTGGCATAGACTGGTCCCACATTTTGCACAGAAGTAAGAAACCAACTCGAATACCACAGTCCTGCTCAGTGCAGGGCATGAGGCACACCATGGCCAGGGATGCTCTGCAGGGCTGGCCAGCAACTACCCTCGTGTGCTACAGCAGCCTACACTGTGCTGCAAGGCCAGGCATGGCTCTCCTAGGGAGCACAAACAGGTGAGAAGGCACAGGGGGACTTGGCCTGCTGTGGGTTAATATTCCACTTCAGCAAAAAGGAGTTTGGGATGGCTGCAGGGCACCCATGCCCCATCCATCAAAGGGCCCTCCTGTCACTGGCACTGCTTTAGCAACCTGGATGGCTTTCCCCCAGCATGGCATTGGGCGTGAGCAGGTGATAGTGGCATCTGAACATTCAGCATGGCCATCTCCAGCCCACCCTGCTCTCAGGTGAAACTGGGTAAGCCATGCTCACCAGGGCCATGAGCTTCAGCCCCTCCAGGAGTTTGCAGTTCCTGTTCTTCAGGCGATGTGCCTCGTCAATGACCACACAGCGCCACTGGATCTTCTTCAGCTCCGGGCAGTCAGCAAGGATCATCTCAAAGGTGGTGATAACCACCTGGAACTTGAAGATCCCGGGGAGAGGGTTACCCTAGGGAGACAGAAACCAGAACTTGCCTCCTGCAGGGTGGCAGGACAATGTCAGACCTCCTGTCTGACAGTATTAGTATGAGCATCTGGCTCCAAGCTGGGATTTCCCCAGAATAATCTCTCAAGCACTGGGCAAGATGCCTCACTGGCCACAGGCTGTGTGTCCAAACCAGACACTGCTCCATGCAGACACGTAGACCAGGACAAGAACCACAGATGGGGCTCTGCTGCACCTTCCTTGTTCTGCATGAGTTGGGCTTTTTCACTCAAACATAGTGCACCCTGAGCCCAGGCCAGCAGCGAGTTCTTGAAAGATCACCTTTTGCTCTCCAGATGAACAAGTTCCTCAGGCAGCTCTATGCT
The DNA here is from genome assembly GCA_013396695.1 of Sakesphorus luctuosus. Lineage (NCBI taxonomy): Eukaryota > Metazoa > Chordata > Aves > Passeriformes > Thamnophilidae > Sakesphorus > Sakesphorus luctuosus. Next base: position 55,200 of record VWZD01010887.1, on the reverse strand, counting down.
TCCCAAGTGCAGGAAGCCAGGGCTGGGAGCACTGTGTGTGTCACTCACCTGTGTGTCCCTGTACACCATCTCGTACTGCTGGATCATCTGCCGGCTGATCTGGCTACCGTGGTACACGATGGCGTTCATCTCCGTCCAGGTGCGGAACTCCCGCTCCCAGTTTGTGATGGTGGAGAGAGGTGCGATGATGAGGAAGGGGCCATGGATGCCCATCAGGAATATCTCTGAGAGGAAGGTGATTGACTGGATTGTCTTCCCCAGCCCCATCTCATCAGCCAGGATGCAGTTCTTCCTGCAGAGATGGACAGGGTCAGGTGAATGTGGCTCTTGAGGGGAGGAACTACCCTGTCGCCAACTCCTTGATGGGATGTCAGGCACACCACCTCTACCCACACCTCTCTGACCCTGCAGTGTGGAGGTGGAGGGACATTGGTATAGTGGCCCAAAACTGCCTGGGTAAGCCAGACCATACAACTTCTTGCAAGATCATGGATTCAAAGTCAGGATGAAATATGCTGTTTTTCAGGTACACAAAAGCCAGGGAAAGATGCATCTCATGGCCTGCTGCAGCTGAGAACACGCATATTCCTGCACTCCTGCCACACAATGGGTCACCAGTAGCCTGGCCAATACCAAAAATCAGGTGTATCTTAGACCCATAGCTAAGCCCTACTACCTTCAGGACTCATCAGCATTTACTACTACCATAGCATTTACCATTTACTATTACTATTATAATCTTAAAGACTCAGTTGCAAAGCTAAAGCAAACCCATTTTTTCTGGCAGCCGCCTGCCAGCCCCACACTTGAAGGACTCAGTGGCTGCTCTGTCAGGTCCCTGTTTGTCCACTCTGCTCCTCAGCTCTGTTGTTCCCATGACAGCACACACAAGGGCCTGCTGTCAGCAGGACTGCTCATGGGAACACAGGCTTCCAGCCCCTCCTCACCTGTTATACCAGTTAAAGAGCAGCCAGTTCATTCCCTCCAGCTGATACTCCCGCAGCTGGTTGCTGTTCTTGTACTCCCGGGACTTCTCCAGTTTCTGCCAGGAGTCAGATGCTGGGCGCTCCTGGAAGGGGAGAGCAGGAGCAAGATCCATGGGATAGGCCAGTGCTCAGCGAGGCCAGATCCTGCTGCTGGGGCTGTGCATCAGGACAACGCTTCAGACCAGTCACTGACAGCTGAGTCACAGCAAGGTCTTGGTCTCCAGAGCCCACCCTCAGACCCTGACAACTAACCTACACGGAGGGGAGGATACAGGGCTTGCACTGCAGCACCAGGGACAAGGTCAGCACTGCTGGACTGTGGCAAGACACAGCCAGTCCCTGTGCCCAGGGCAGCGAGCTGCCAGCCGGGGACATTACCTCTGGGTACGTTACCATGTGCTTGATTTCAGGAGGGATTTGGAGGGCTTCAAACTCTTTGATCTTCCCTGGGTCAACATCCTCCTCCAGTTCCCAGGTACTCTCCTCGTAGGGCAGCGAGCACCACTTCACCAGGTAGTGAGTCACCTCCTGCAGCACAGAGAGACAGGCTCAGAGACAGGAAGGATCAGCAGCCCCCCACTACCCTGTGCCAAAGTCCTTGGGAACAGGGCTCAGGCTGCACACGGGAAGGCTGGGAAGGTTCAGGGTGCTCTGAGATGACCCACAATGCACACTGTGGGGCTGGGCCTCCTGCCAAGTCTCCCTTCCTCCCATGCTCCATGGGGCAAGCAACTGAGGCAGCCACTCACCTCCCCGGTGTCTGGGTCCTTCGTGTGAGCCACCTCTAGAATTCGATCTACCTCCACATAGTCCGGGTTGAACAAATCCTCATCAGGCTGTGACAGCAAACAGTAAAAAGGAAGGTAAGTTCAAGGTCATTCCAGGGTTAAACAGATGGTAGGCATGAGTAAACAGCTGCAGGGCATTTGTTCCCAGGATGCTGCCAGCTGTGTGCAGCACACCAAGTGCCCTGGATGCAGGTACAAATATCTGTCTCTGGGCAGGGAGGACACAGGAGCCCCACAGAAGGCAAAGCTCTTCCTTTAGAGTAGTCACAGACTGCCCTTGCTGTTAGGCAGGAATGTCCTCTCCAGCCTACCTGGCCCCAAGGTACAAGCCCCGAGTTGTCTGCTCCAGCTGCCGTGCAGCATCCAGAGCTGTGACTGCCACAGCACAGAGTCATACACAGACTCCCACTCCTGCAAGGGGTGACCCCTGGGTCTCTGACTCTGCCTCCCTCTCGCTCCACGTAGCAGTAGACCTCAGAGAGACACATGGGAAGGAGAAAAAACAGGCCTCTATGCTCACAACTCCCCAAGCCCAGTTAGTCACAGGAAAAGAGCATGTGCTCCTTGATGAATTGTCAGTGGTATAGTGCACTCCAACATATGCTTTTTTATTGCATCCTGAGAAAGACCACAAACAGACTCAAGAGTGAGAAATCTGACACACGCCCCCAGCTTTCCAGCTACAATGGAGAAATTTTCATAGCCTACTGGCCTGATTTCTGCTTGTAAGGGGCAGTTTGAGGAGATCCAACAACTATCTCTGGAGCAGCAAGATAAATTATAGAACACCTTTCATACTAAGCAAGATTAATCTGCTTATGGAGCAGAGCAGGCAGGAGCTGCTCTAAGCACAGATATTTATAGCTCCCTCTCTCCATAGCATCTCTGCTGCACCACAGAAGCACCCCCAGCCCTGCATGCCGCCTTCCCTCCCACCCGTTGCACAACACTTCTGGAGCTGGCAGTGCCTGGCAAGTGACACTTGTCACCCTGTTTATAATTCCGCTAGTGACACCACAGGTGTCCAGGGCACTTTCACAAACCCTCCATTTCAGCCCTAGTGCTTTGGCCCTGGAGCTGGGCTGGGCTGGGCTGGGCAGGGAGGTGTCAGGGGCAGCGCTCAGCCCCTGGCCTGCTCAGCCACCGCAGCAGGCTCAGGGTCAGTCACCGCTGCTCACTGTGCCCTACTCTCACCTCTGTGAAAATATGTTTCATCTGAGCTTGCTTGTTCCGGAAGCGCTTTATCTTCTGGGAGATCCTGGGGTCCTTCTCCAGCTCCTCGAGAGTTGCCCACTTACAGTGGAGATAGGAGCTGCAATGGAGGAAAAAAGTCAACAAAATGTGTCCAACAAAAAGGCCTTTGGTGCCAATCCCATCCACCACACACAGCAGCAGGGATCTTCCAGCAAACCAGAGAATGCCCAGCCCATGTCTATGGCACCCTAAACTGTGGCCCAGGACCAGGCCAAGACCAAGCACTGAAGCTGCAGTGGCTTCCCTGCTTCCCACCACCATGGCTGGCTCAGGAGAACAGAGGCTGGAAAACAGGGATGCTGGGGCTGCAGCTGAGGACGGGATGGAGGTGGGTGCACAGAGTCCTTGCTCCTGCATGCACAGGGCCCAGGACACAAAGCACCACAATACCACACGTACAAGTTCCTGTACTTGACGTAGAACTCCTCCGTCTCGAATGCCAGGCCTCCAGGATGAGCCTGAAACCAAGGAGAGTCAGCGAGTCAGAGCCTGTGCAGAAACTGGGGAGGCAAGCTCTGTGACCTGGGTGCAGGCAGTCATCCCCTCCCTGGCCACAGGCTACAGGGACTGAGTCCCAGGGACGGTGAGGACAGCCAGGCACTCGTGCTGCTGCCCTGGAGGCGAAATAGCCCTTGGGAATATGGCGTGAGACCACCCTTGTGAGACCATGGGGGACTGAAACACCTCCTGTGCATCAGCCCAGGCCTGACTCCTCTCCAGAGGCTTTCTGGTATCCAGGACAGGAGAAGCACCACATTGATCCATGGCTCAGAAAGGTGGGCATAACCCCAGCACTCCACCACGAGAGTGAGAGGAAGGGACAGCGTGTTAATGCCTTGCTCATGACATCTCATGTCCCTGCTGCACAGGGCAGCCAGGTCCTGTCTCTCCTCCACCCAGGGGCCTCCAGCCCCACTGATATCTTTGCTGCTCACCTCTTTCTGCACCATTCTGGAGGCAAGGATCTTCTCAATGATATTGGCATCATCCTCGGGAGGCTCCTGAGGACAGGAGAGGAGAGCTGTTTTCCCGGCTCATCACATACCTCTGGCACCCTCCCAGCATTGACCACCTACTTGCTCCTCTCCCAGTCCACCAGCTGGGGAGACAGAGCTGGCATTGGGAACTGACAGAGCTGTGCTTGGGGAGCCCTTGCTGGGTGTGAGGGTGTAAGTGCTGCCAGCCCAGCAGCACCCTCTGCCTGTCCTCCCTGGGAAAGCCAGGCCACAGGACTGCTGGCTTTGCTGTGTGGGTCCTTCCAGCTACACCAGTGTAGCTGGACAGGGTGGCAAGTCTCCCAGAAAAGAGGAAGGAGCTTGGGCACTTCTGCCCTGAGACTCAAAGAAGGAAAAACATGTGTATTTCTGCTCCCAGGCACTCTCCATGCCACATCTTGGGCATGGCTTGGCATTTATACAGCTTCATAATGCTGTATGGCCCCAGGGACCCCAGGAGAGCAGGGCTGTTGGGCCTTGCCATATGCACCCTCCACTGCTGCCACCTGTCTATGGCCTCAGGACATGGGCAACAGCATCTCACCCTACCACTGTCCACACAACTCTTCCTGGAAGGATCCAAGTGCTGCCTATCTCCCCCTCCAGGCTACAACTCTGCCCTAAGGGCATCACCCCTTGAGGCTGCAGAAAGCCTCTGCTCACAGCCCTGGGCTCCCAGTACAGCCCCCCTCGCTGAGCACACAGGCTGTGCTGGAGGTGGCCCTAACACTGTCCTGCTGCCAGCTCTGGGAGCAGAGAGGGGAAGGTGCCCCTGGCTGTCAGTGCCAGGATCACCCCCACCAAATGCCAAGGGCTTGTGCCTGTCTGTGCTTCAGAGCAGAGGCACAGGAAGACTCAGGGGAGAGGACAGACACCAAAAACATGGAGCATGCTTGAACATTAGAAATACCAGTTCTGCCCTGTCTGGGAGATGGCAGAGCAGCAGGATGAGCAAAGTGCAGAGCAGAAAGGAGAAGGACACTTTAGATGGAAGCAGAATCTGGTCCAAGGCAAAGCAGCCCCGAGGTGTAGCTCTGCAGACTAGAAAGTCTGCCAAAGAAAGGCACAGGGCATGCTCGGGAGGGACAGACACATCAGGCATCCCACAACACTCAACTGAAAGTGTCTGGGAAAGCCCAGGCTATGCCCAGGGCCACAGCAACCCTTCCATCCTCAGCCCTTGGCTGACTGCTGCCTTGGCACTACCCTTGTGTGCAGGGCAAGGTGCTGGACCCAGCAGCACAACACACTAAGCAGGGGAACAGTAGGTCTATCTGGACCCCTTAGCAGTGCCCAGGCATCCACCCTGGCACTGCTGGGCTCTGCTTGACCCTGCCTGGCACAAAGGGCTTGTGTGAACATGGCCAAGGGCACATGGTAGCCGCTTTCAGAGCCCAGGAGCTTAGAGCTCCCACGCTAATCCACAGCCCTTACACTGGTCCATGGCTCATTGTTGGCTGCCTGAAGGCTGCCAAAAGAGCCCTGCACAGCCCCAGAAGGCCGCTGAGGACTGTGGCCAGGATCCTGGGGGAAAGCTGCAACTCCAGGCCATGGGGAGAGCAGCCCCACTGTTGCAGCACTCACATCCTGCCCTGCCAGGGGAGTTCTGACTCTGGGAGCAGCCATGGGCAGACCCAGCAGTGCAGGCTGGCTGGGACCCAGAGTAGCCAGCCAGCCTGGCTGCCCTTGGACCACAGCCTTAATAACTCACCTGGAGCAGGACAATCTGAGGTGGAAGTTCAGAACTGAGAGGAGAACAAGGTAGCAGCTCATACCTATCTGCTGCTTTAAAAAAGTCTCACTTGGAAAGATGACTGCCAGGAGCCCAGCTGGGACACAGTACCAGGCAGAGCTGAAGCAGCACAGGCAGCATCTCCCGTGGGTGTGCAGCAGCCCCAGACCAGGCATGGATCATCAGGCTAGGGCTGAACAACAGACCTGACTAATACTCGCCAAAGCTTTGGGAATAGGGAACTAGAGAGGGTTACAGGAATGTTATGAAAACAACCAGTGACTGTTATTAATATCTGGCAGCTTTGTTAGCGATCAGAGATGGAATGAGCTGCAGGATCCAACACACAGTCACAGACAGGCAAGAAGGAGCTGCCAGCACCCACCAGGAGCCAGCACTGAACTAGTGGGAATAGGTGTCAGGGCAGCAAGGCCCAAACTGTGGTGGCACCCACTGGCCGCTGCCACACCACCCAAATCCCTGCCATGCCACCCAGAACACTGCCATGCTACCCAGAACCCTGCCATGCCACCCAAATCCCTGTCATGCCACCCAAAACACTGCCATGCCACTCAGATCGCTGCCACACTGCCCAGATCCCTGCCATGTCACCCAGATCCCTGCCACACTGCCCAGATCCCTGCCACACT